>CAJOBZ010000013.1:217500-817500 GCA_905332375.1 Pieris macdunnoughi | reverse complement strand
CAAATGTTTCGCTTTGAAATAATAGACTAAATGTGATTCATGTGAGGCGAACATTTTTATTCTTGATTTTACTTGTTCTGGTATTGTGATTTGGTTACCGTTGATAACGAATATTTTATTTTTTAGAAGATTTTTTAGCTTAAAAATAGCCTGTATTCGAGTACCACATTATCAGGATTACAAGTCCATTTTATATTTAACATTAGTTGGACCTCAGACGGAGTGAAGGCCCCTTCAAATTCTTTTATTTGTAAATTGCACGTAGTAGCCTCGTAGGTACTTATAAGAATTTTTATGTGATACATGGATAATAAAATAGTATATTTGAATTGGCTTTTGAAGTTTTGGGTTTCTATGTATATCCGGTGGGGAGGCCCTATTGGGAAACGAAACAGCCGAAGACTGCTCACGTGATGGGCGGATGACATTGCTAAAACGGCTGACTCGAGCTGGATGCAACTCACCCATGACAGAGACACCTGGAGATCCTTGGAGGAGACCTTCACCTGTGGAAGGGTTCTAGCAAAATAATTAGGAAATAGATACAAAGAAATGAAAAAAAAATAATTAGTGTCATTTATTTTCTTAAAAAATATACCTATATAATAGGATTAAGTTTACTTTGTTCTTTTGAAAGAAATAAATAGGCTTTTTATTATTATTATGTGTATTGATGGGTTACAAGTAAGATTATTTTCCAATAATAATTAATAAATTTGTTTGTTTCAGGTATGCAAATTTATCACGGGTTGGATAGGTGCATTGTAGCGGTATTAAATTGAGATAAATTCATTGTTAGGGGAGCAACAAGTGCTTCACTTGTCGACTGTTATTAGGGCTGACAGTTTAGTGTAAATATAAAAACACCCAACAGTATTTTACGGTATGTAATGTTTTAAAAATTGAATTTTTATTAAAGGTAAATGTAAACTTTTTTTACGTTGTTTGTACGCCCAAACCCTTTTTTTTGAGAATCGAACCCATGACCTACAGATTTAATTACTGGTGAGCTTGAATGTCTTATCTTATTTTCTTTTGTTTTTTGTACCAAACAAAATACATTTTCATATTATTGTATAAACAAAATTTAGGGTTCATCTGACAAGATATATATACACATAATCATCTTCTGTGCGTGTATTATTAAACTCCTTCTAAACGGCCGGACCGATTTTGATGAAAGTTTTTGTTCAAGTGGATTCGAGATCTACAATTAGATGATTTTATGTAGTCCGCTAGTCTGAATATATAAACAATATATATTGCTTAATTTAATTTAAAGTAAATTTGTGGCAACCCTATCAACAATGTACCCCAAATAATAGGGGTTGTTCGCGCAAATATTTATCTTGTACAGCGCTCTGATAGTTACCGCCTGTCAACAAGTTACGCGTCAGATTTTACAATGTTATGTGTGATTTTGTATTCCCAATAAAACAGAATACAGTATTTTTGTGGTTTTTCAATAGTATATACATATATATTAATCATAATAATAAAACTGAAAAAATATTATGTAAAAAGTTCACCATATCATATATAATTATATATCTACAGTATAGACTACAGACAATTATGGTGAACATAAATATTGCCAAAAATTAAATAAAAAAATATTACACTTCCAATGTTAGATTTTACTTGTAATTTTTTGCTAAACAGTGCTTTTTAAATTGATCAGCCCATACCTGTTATTATTAAAAGACAAGTAACAATAATAATACAAATTTAAATATAGGTACATACTTCAAATTTTATGCAGAAATAATTATTTATTTTTTTCAAGGTCTAGAGAACAAGTATTCAAAATCCTTCCGTAAGCAATGACATTGTCAATAGAATTGTGATTCCAATTTCAAAATACGAAAAACCCTTTGCGCTAAACCCATCTCCCTAAGTTACAAGAATTCTAAATGCGTACACAGCAGCCATAGCTCAAAACACAAATGGACCGCGAGAGCAGTGTCCATTCTTAAGAGAGCACTCTGAGAATAGAATCACAATAATTCATAACTATTATGCGTTCGATAAAACTATTGTTGGCTCAGCGGATATTGAGCTTTGTAACGTCTAAATTTGTATCGAAGTTTTTATACCTAACCATTATCAATAGGTATTTATTATGGTATGATCGCGGAATATGCTCAAAAGGAGTAAGAAATATAATTAAATCACCTGCATCATTAGCACACCCCAGATACCCTCACGTGCACATTTACTTCCACAGCATCGCACAACACAGTCGAATTAGGAATTTAAATGTATTTAATAATTTTTTGTTTTCGTAAATGTTACCTTTTTGTATATATATATTCCATCTTTGGTATATTACTCAGTTAAATGATTTATGTTAGCTGTAACATTACGAAATAAATATAAAATCCATTTTTTACACTATAATCTATTGAAATACCTACATTAATAACTGTGAACATACATTATTCTATAATAAAATAAATACATCTTATACTGTCTCAAGTACTACATATTTTATATCCAGTCACCTAACTTTTATAAGCTAAAATAGCTTTATTAGCTTAAATATCAATATGTGTTAGTCCAAGTACACAGCTAGAACAAAGCGAATGACAACGCCTCACGAATAATAGACAGACGCTGTGCCAAAGATACAAATATATGACAACACGAGCATATAAATCATATATGTAATACATTATATTATTATCTTATATGAAAATCAAATTTATCACTACTTGACAAATGTTTATGTTCATTACTATACGAGAATAGAAGTCAATGTGGCTTGTTCTATACATTTATTATTTGTAAGATATATATATGTTACTAGCTATACCCTGCCACGCTTCATTGTGGCACATTGTGATTGAATGGTTGAGAAATGAGAAACAAAACAAAGAATACATTTCATATAAGTTTAATTTGGCAATTATTTACTTGTGGAAAAAAATAGATAAAAACAATCCTTGATGCGGATTATATAATCATGCTAAAATTTCATCGATCGATGCAGAAATTTTTGAGTTTTTGAAGCGTACACAAACCAACAAACTTTTTTATATATATAGAGATGTAGACTTACGTCTAGAACGTCAAACTTAAATCTAATCTAATAATTTTTAAAACACGCAGAGCACTCCCGTTTGATAATAGGCTGTACCTAAAAATAATTAGGGATATTGTCGTCGGTCAGACCATAAGGACTGACTTCGCCAGACGCAATATGCACATATACTCGTATAAAATCGTTTTTTAAAAACTCTAGTTGGAAGATCTTTAAATGTTTTTGGTAAATTATTATAAACCTTGATTGTGATACAAAAAGTGTTTTTCCTTATTATTTTTAGTTATTATATTTAATTTTTAGTTATTATGAATTCATATCAGTTCTTGCATAGGCGAATCTCTTTTTTTGTACAGTTCAAACGGTACCAAAGCTCGTTCGAAATTCAAAAAATACTGTAACACACTTGCACTTTATAAATTTTGCATAAGGTACAATTTAATAATTTTGCATACATTCCTTCCAAAGGTATACTATTAAGAAGTCTAGAGCGCTCACGATCAATCGAAATATTACCCATTAAAAATCAATACTAAATAATGGACCTAGTATAGAAGGTTTCAATAACAATTATCCAAAATACAATATTTTACCGTATTTAACGAAGAACGATTCGAATCGTCGACGACCAGCGGCTTAATCCCTTAGCGATGCGTAGAGATGTGGAGTCTCTCTGCATCTTCTACCGCATTCACCATGGAGAGTGTTCAGAGGAGTTGTTCGGACTAATACCTGCAGCTGAGTTTCATAATCGGACGTTGAATAATACAATATACCATCCGTATCACCTTGACGTCTGGCGATCCACAACTGAGCGTTTGAGCGAGCCTTTAAGAAAAGACTGTACCAATTATTAAAATGCCGGCAATGCACTTGTAAGCCCTCTGGCATTGAGAGTATCCATATATCACTTAACATCAGGTGTTCCTGTTACATAAAAAAACTATAGTTACCAAACAATAACGCATAAATTTAATATACAAGTCCTTAGTAAATTGTAGGCACAGGACATTATATCACATACGTAATTAGAACTCTAATTGAATTAACCTTTCAAACACATTATTGAATGGATGTGTGCCAAAAACAATGCATTATTATAAAATAAGTATTACATTTAGATTCAATTAAAACGTCATATCAAGACGACTATAAATTCGTTTATGCCGCATAGCTATTGTACATTCTAAGAATCGCATTAATAGAAAGCTCTAGAGCTTTAGAGTAGGACGGTGCTTTTATCAGAAAGCTGTGAAGAGAGACGCTGCTTATGTCTCAATGACAGCTCATTTAATAGAGTAATTATTAGAGGCACAGATTAGGTATAGACAGGAAATAATGACACATAGGTAGGTTATAAGCGAAGTTCAATTCTAAAACAAATAAAAAGTGAATAATAAAAATCACCTGCATCCTGAGCAGACCCCACATACACACCTTCACCACACCTCACATTTACACCATCACACATCACAGCCAATTTAGGTATTAGGTACTTAGTTAAATGACTAATTTTTATTGTTTTTCCCCTTTTATAATGTGTGAACCTTTTTGTAAATATTATGTATTCTATCTTTGGCTATATCTTAACTGTAATCGTTATTATTAGGATTACGAAATAAACAAAATAAAGGTTATTTTATGATATAATTTTAAGTAACATACATGGTACATACGATTAGTTTGTACACGGCATATATTATATTATATACCATTAACCATAACATTATTTTACATGCGATTATAGCAACTTTAAACTTTAATAAAAAAATATTAATTAAAGTGAAAGAGTCGTACTTATAAAAGTCTACGAAAGCTAACATGTGCTTTCATAGAACAACGCGCTATCGTCAGTAATCACCCTGATATTAACGTTACGTTATGAAGTACTGCGTTGGCTTATTGAAATTGGTATTCTCTTGTTTAAAGCAAGTTAAGTCCAGTAGTATTATTACTAGTAGTAGGTAAATACTGTGAATAAGTGAGCACCATGTATAGCTACATCATCATTTAGTTATCTGACACATAGTTGTTTTTATATTCTCGATGCATCGTCTTCAGATATAACTATAAAAACAATGGATACATTTTTTTAATAACTATTTTAAAATTATGGAGCTTCTTGCACATTCTTCTCCATATCTACTTTGGAAGGGGCAACTAGAATCATTTTTTTAAATTTCTAACTTGTAATTTTGACTTTCAAAAGTGTCTTTTAATTAGGCTTTATTGAAATAAATGATTTCACTTTACTTCTAAGTGTTCCTTAAAACCTCCAACCTATTGAATGACGTATTCTATCTGGACTCAGCTGCACTATGATACACAAATGGTAGTATAATATAGCTTGCACCTTTATTGAACTTGTTACAAATAAGTGGGCTATAAACCATCTGTGTTATAAGTTTAGTAATGGAATATATTATTTGTACCATATTAATCTGATGGAGTCACCATATATGTGGCATCAGATTTCTTATATTTCTTTCTTTAGGAGATCAGATCTGTTCTCGATAAACGTTTAAACGATTTCTGTCAGTCGGCAAGCTTAGAGCAATGTTGGTCTAGTGGCTTCAGCGTGCGACTATCATCCCTGAGGTCGTAGGTTCGATCCCCGGCTGTGCACCAATGGACGTTCTTTCTATGTGCGCATAACATTTGCTCGAACGGTGAAGGAAAACATCGTGGGGAAACCGGCTTGCCTTAGACCCAAAAAGTCGATGGCGTGTGTCAAGCACAGGAGGCTGATCACCTACTTACAGATACAGAAATCTGAGGCCCAGACCTAATAAGAATGTAGTGTATTATAAAATATATTAGAATATATTCAATATATATTTGAACCAGAGAAAATATAGAATTTCTCGCTTATTTATATGGAGCCGTAAAGTTTTCATAAATCACAAGAATACTTGAATAATTAATAAAGCGACGATGTAAAGATAATATTCTCTAAGAACATCATTAGTAAGTTAAGAAAGACACTTGTCTTGCCTTGAACTTAGCCCTGTTTTAGTATATAATTAGGTTAACATATCACCAATAACTATAATATTAAAGACGATGATTCATTTTGACTAATAAAGTACAGTGTAAATTCTTTATAACGAATTTCAAGGGACCGAGCGTATTTTTCGTTATAGAGAGTATTCGTTATACCGAATGCCGTTATAAAGATTTACGCTGCATTATAATTTATAAAAGCTCAATATACTTTAAAGAAGTATTAAGAATATTCATAGCGCTAAATCATATTCATTAGCACATCCCACACACCATCACACACCACAGCCGAATTAGGCATTACGTATTTAATCATTTTTATTGATTTTTTTCCTTTCGTAAAAGTTTGAACCTTGCAATATTATATATTCCAATATTATATGTACCTATATTCCATCTTTGGCTATATGTTTATGTTATTTTATTTGTTGTATATAACTTATGTAAGCTGTAGGAATACGAAATAAATATTATATGATATTTCTGTTTGAAGTCAAATGTTACATATTTAATTAGTTAACTTCATGCACACTCGTTTAAATGAATTTTAATTGTAGAATTATCGGTATAGTTATTGTGTAATTCTACCGTATTAGTAATTGTAAGATAGGTAGTAAGTAAGAGTAAGAGTAATTGTTAAGATAGAATAATTATTTAGGAAATAAAAAATAAATATAAACTTTTTAATAACAATAAAACCTACTAACAATATAACATAAATTGTCAAGATCACCAATCATATATTATCGCTATGTATGTGGCACATCTCAAGCTGTTTTTGCCTTATTACAAAACCAGATTTAGCGCAGACAATTGACTTTGTTCGCCATAAGTCAGACATAAAACGGATGCCAACGTCAAACCGAGATCTTATTGTGCGCAGACGATTATTAATTATTATGGAGACATTAATATCTGGTAAGATGGCTTCTCAAAAATAAGTCGAAGTTAATCTGTGTGACGGGTTGACTCGTGTTTTTGCCACACACAAATCTACACTGATAAAGAGGAATGTTTTAACTGTTTGTTTGCTCCAAAACTACTGGACTGATTTGGAAAATTCTTTTACTAGAACTCTATCTGTGATGAACATAGGCTATAGAAGGTTAGGAAGGGAAACTTTTTAAATTTGTTTTAATTTTCTTTTTAATATTTTTTTATTAGGTATATTTATTATAAGTACGTAGGTTAAGAAAACTGTAAATACTGTATAGGTATTTGATTATTATATTCTTTAGTATTAAATATAATGGCTTTCGAATAGTTTCTTTAACTGTAACTAACTTTTTTATAAGTTTGTTCAACTATTGACAATAGAGCAAAATACTACAGCTTTATGGAAGACCTCAATATGTACAAAGTCTGCGATAGCATGTATGAAAAAAAAATTGCAGTTAAAAGTATATAAGCTATAGAACATCGTTCTAAGACCGAATTAATGCGGGTGGAACCGGAGAGCTTGCACATTGCAACTGAAAGTATTTGTGCATTGGAGTTTGTGTTCTGGAAAGATTTCTCTAACCAGATTCAGAGTGAAGAACACTAAGTATGGCGTCTATATTGTCTTTATACGCTTAGTGCGTAATTAACACTCGCTCGTAGTTTTACTCGTACGTTTCATCAGCGGACGTCGAGTCAGAATACGTAATTCGACCCGTATCACCTCGACTGTTTTTTAGGGCAATTTTTGCCGCGCACCACCAATTTGTAGAACCAGCTGCCCACTGAAGTATTTCCGAACAAATTCGACTTAGGGTCCTTCAAGAGCGTACCAATTCTTAAAAGGCCGGCAACGCACTCGCGAGCCCTCTGACATTGAGAGTGTCCATAGGCGTATCACTTAACATCGGATGAGCCTCCTGTCCGTTTGCCCTCTGTATTATAAAAAAATACTATTCTTAAGAAAAAATATAGAACCATTTAAATATGTCCTATAATTTATGGTAGGTACATGGTTGTTATTGGTTGTGGGTATTGTTCTAGAACAAATTTCGCCAATTAATTGCCTTAACAAATCCTATAAATTATTTGTTTAACACTTTAAAATAAGATATTTACAATATTTTTATTAAAAATTACATCACATACTTTATATATGCACTTACAGTGCCTACCATTAATTCACATAAAACTATTATTTGTAGATATATTTCTAAAATACTTTTTGGGACATTGAAATTGTTACCTAAATAAAAGCACATATTTGATAAAATATCTCATTAACATAATAAGGTTTTTCATAAATTTTTATCCACGCCTAGAGCGCCATAATTTATGGCCAATTACCCAAGGTGTGAGGCTAAACGTGCGCATCGGATGCTAATGGCTTAATGTTCAGGCTTATTTATGACAGAAATCTGAGGCCCAGACCTAAATACGTTGTAACGCTGATATTATTTTTTTATTGTTAAGGTAGCATGACATAAACATAATGATCTAGATCGACCTTTTATTAATGTTGGCATAAGATACAAACAAATATGATTAAATAAATTTTCCTCACTCAATACAAATATTAAAGAAAATAATGTGCATTGGTGCAATCTTAAATCGAACGCACCAGCTCAGGGTTTGCTCCAAAATTAATGAGATAAAAAAGCTTTTGGTTTTAGTTAATTCTTACTTCAAGAAACTGAAAGAGGCGCTTGATAGTTGACTGTTAGTTTGAGAATTGGCATCCAAAAATTGATATTTAAACCAGAAATAGTTAACGCTATTCTCTACTGGGCGTCTGTCACAGTTCCCATATTTTGGATGCATTTATAGGCATTTTTTGAGCCAGACTTGAATCACCACTAAGCTACAGAATATTATTATTGTTGTCCCTTTATTTCCAAGATTCAAAATTAGCAGAATCCTTTAAATTCCGTGTGGAAAAACCAATCTAGAATTTCATTCGAATTCTTCGCGAATAAAACAGAATGGACACTATATACTTATCCAGATAAAGAATCTTACATATTTGATAGAGGGCTGATCAATTTACAAAAAAAAACATTGCTCGGAGCGTCTCTGGTACCTAATCCACATTTTTAAGAGAGTTTTGTGAATAGTTAAACTAAAGTTTTTTGGAAGTGGAATTTCTTTATTATTTTTTGTTACATTTGTGTTCACCGTAATTTTCATATATTTTAGAATAGATATATTATACTGCATTATATACTTTTTAAAATAAATGCATTCTGGGATAACAGTTAAGTTTTGAACGTTTCACCCTCGCGTTATTTATGGAAATTCGTTCACTTAATCTCTGTTTATGATCACATAAATAAACGCTTTTTTGTTAATGATAGCTTTTAAGTAGTAACACCCCAAAAACTTTAAATAATGAATGATTAAGGTTCCACTTAAGTAAGAGCGAGGAGACAATTGGGGTAGGTAGGTAGGTACACGACAAGTATTTTTAGGAAAAACTATTGACGACGCATTATCAACAAATTATCATAGATAATATGCGTTTGAATTCCGAGATAATGAAATTAAAAGGCCCGCAACGCAATCGGAAATCCCTCTGTCATTAAGAGTGACCATGGGCGGTAACACTTAACGTTAGGTAAGCTTATGCCCGTTAACCCCTGTTCTTTAAAAAAAAGAATATCTCTTTCTTACTTTCGGTAAGGTATTGATTGTTCCTCGTTCTCTTATGCCGGGAATCGAATCTAAGACAAGCCATCTGTGAACATTTCCCCCACTTTTAACTTGTATTGCCAACAAACCGCAAATGAAGTCCCAGTTCAAGAGTTCAGTAGGTAGGTACCTATATCTGTGAAAAGCCGAAGAACAAACAAAATCTCTATAGAAGCGGGACTAAGCTTACAAGACATTGGAGGGGGTAGGGGGATACCCACACACGTACAGACATAGTCCATAGAATATCAGTGAAGAAATGTAAAATCCTTAATTCTTATAAAATAATGTCCACGGTGTATGTACCTACGCGAAACAGTCAAAACTACTAAATAGTAATACCTGAGAGCAGTGGCGTAACTATACCATCTGGGGCCCGTGGCAAATTCTTTTGATGGGGCCCTATCAGTAAAAATCGTCACGTTGTACTCTATTTAATTTTAATATCAAAACTTCGAGATTTTCAGAGTACCTACTCAATTACCATAGGCCTCCTCTCTTAGGCGAGAGGGAATGGTCTGTAGTCCCCACGCTAGCCCAATGCGTATTGGAGATTTCACATTCATCCATAGAACATAATATCTCTGGGCAGGGGCCCTCTTCGGTCGGGGGCCCGTGGCGTTTTGCCAGCCCTGCCTCTCTACTGTTACGCCACTGCCTGAGAGGTTTATTTGACGGAATCCACGCCGGAGAAGCTACGGGCTAGTAAGCTATAGTCACTATGATTCTTGGTGGATGTTTTCCTGGGTTCTATATCTAGAATTTAATGGGTTTGGTATATTAATGATAGCCCATCTTCCACCTCCACACCGATTTAAATACGCAATATTTTGATACAAAGTCATAGCTTTTGTAGGTTTTGCTTTTCTTCAGTAGATTTTGCTAAACATTTTTACAAACGCAAATGTATTTGCATTATAAGCTCACGTCTTCTTATTCATAAACGCAGCTGCTTTGTAAACTAATAAATGTTTTGTCCTAAAAGTCTCTTAGAACATGACCACGTAAAAGTACAGTAGTACATTCGCGTTCCAAATTCGAATTTTATTGTTACGTTCCATAAACACCACTGTTCATTCGAAAGACTAAACATGTATCAATTGAATTTCAACCTTATGTAATAGGAATAAGGTTGAAAATAAGATTTTAAGCTTTGTAATTGTCCATTGAAAGCTTTGATAGTGCAAAGGGGGGAGGGGGGCTATTCTATGTTTGAAGTGAACGTAATAGTCAAATGCATTTTGTATAGGTTTCATTTTGTCTCGATCGATCTGTTTAGCTTTTGTGCGTATGAAAATCATTATTAAAAGACACTTTAATGCAAATTATCTTTTAATTTATTTATAGTGGTTCTGCGAAACCTAGGGTCGTGGATTCATGCCGTGCCGAGGGTTATAGACCCAAAATACCGTCGATATCGAACCCACTACATCAGTGATACAATGTTCCTAACTACTTGCACCTACTAAACGCATATATGTCAATAAATTATTTCTATTTATTTTACAATAAAGTGTCAAAAATTTCCTATAAAACTAATTTAGTATAAATTTTATCCAAACTGAATTTAAACTATAATCTGTAAGAAATAAGGTTGTATTTTGCTTATCATATTTTATCTACTGACACCTGTTCTCAACATCCGGTGCTCTTGATACAGTTAGAGACAAAAGTTGATTATATTGATTTTACAATACTCTTAATAGGATATAATTAAGTAGATTTATAGATTAATTTAGAATAGGTCATCTGTCTACGTTATCTATAACGCATAACATATTACTATACTCTGTTTATAAAATTCTGATTTAAATGTCACTAATGAGATAATCTATGGTATTTTTGTGTAAAACACAACTGGCTGAAAATTAAAAGAAAACTTTGCATTCTAAATTCAAATTGTTGACGTCAGACCAATCAGACAATAGAGCGATTGTGTGCGTTCCAATTCGGTTCTATTGTTGTACGCGGCGCTCTGATTGGTCGATTGGCACAATGGGCCACGCCTACTACACAATACCCTATTGTCAACGTCACCTGTCGCCCGCCCAGTTATTTTTATAGCAAATGAAATTTAGGTCAGTCCCTATTCAATTGTATTTGTTGTCTAAGATTTTGGGTTGGGCAAACGACTCTTGAAATATTAGTAAAGATATAATGGGCCTCAAAGGCCGGCAACGCACCAACTAACATGTGTCTAAGGGCTGCGGTTATACTAGCTGCTATAGACTCTGAGTCGTTTCCCACATATGAAAACAAAATTAAATATCACTTTTAAAGGTTTTTTCCTAGAATAGGAAGCGAAACTATTGTTTTAATAGTGTACCTATTAGTTCCACGCCAATGTACCTACCTATACTCTAGAAATAATCACTCTGATCTCTAAGGCGTCCTTTAAGAACTTATTCATTTCTAGGTACCTATAGATATGTTAATGGGCATAAACACCTTCTTTTTTTGCAGTCGGAAGATTAACTAAATTTAGTTTGTGCCCCACTTCAAATAAAATTGAGTATCTTCTATAATACCAATGAAATATACCAATGCAAAAATAGTTCTTACATACTTAATGTAAAATCAAAAATCGAAAATCAAAATATGTATGAAGTCTAGGTATAAACACTTAATTAAAACATTTTTACAATAATTACTGCCAGCTCTCAAATAACGGACGAGAACTAGCAACAATCTATACTTATTGGAAAAACATTCGTGTGAAAAGTTTATTATACAGTGAACACCGACGAATATAATTTTTCATTTTTAAATTTGGAATGTCCATCAACCATTGGAGAATGCGACACATTTTACATTGTTTTTCTATGCCAACATCTGTTTCGTGACCGTCACTTGTTTTTTGTAAATTAAATAATTTTTGAATTTGGAATATCTTTTTTGGCTAGCTTCAGCTGTTTTATTGGCCTCACTGTTTTACACATTAGGAATGTTTAAATTCGCCACAGACTACAGTAGTACTAAGTACTATGTAGCGTATCTGATACCCACTTAACTCTAACGAGTTATATTAAGAAATAGGGGAGCACGTTTTTAACTTTTAATAGACGTCGCTTGAAAAAGTTAAAAATGTCCAGTAAAGTATATTTTTGTGGAGAACTAAGTGAACATGATCACAAAATATTAGCCACGATTAGGGATACTAATGGATCCATTTGCGTAGAGTGCTTGTATTTTTAATGTTTTATTTGGCTGTCCGCGACTTTCTGTACAAAGAAAACTTGATTTTAAAAGTATCCTAAGTAATAGATGTAGATTGGTATAAAAGTTCATTTCTATTTCTACTTATCGAATCATGAATAATTTTTGGGCATGAGACAAAGGTACCTACTTAGTAGGTACTTACCTACTTATATGTTTTGCAGCCGCAAATATTTATCGTTTAAAATTTAATCATTTTTGAATTTGGAATGTCTTTCTACCATAAGGGAATGAAACATAGGTACACATTTTAGATTGTTTTTCTATTCCTATAACAGTTTTGTGATCGTCACTTTTTGTAAATTAAATAATTTTTGAATTTAGAATGTCTTTTAATGATTGGGCATGACACATAGGTTTATATTATTTCACATAGCCACAATTGTTTCGTCATCGTCACATATTTATCGTAAATTTAATAATTTTTGAATTTGGAATGTCTTTCAACCATACCTAAGGGAATGTGACATAGGTACACATTTTAGATTGTTTTTCTATGCCAATAACAGTTCGTGATCGTCACTTTTTGTAAATTGAATAATTTTTGAATTTGGAATGTCTTAAGTCTTAACCATTGAGGTATAATGAAACACATTTCTTAGCAAAGTGAGTAACGAAGTACTTTATATGGAATATTGTTTTAACGCAAAATCGAGTTTAGAACTTCCACGGTATCATTAACCGTAATGATTGATTTATACACAGGATAGGGGTTAAATATGTACTAATTACGATTAAAGTTATGTTTAGATGTATAGGGTAACTCGAAAACGGGGGATGGTAATTGGTAATGGGGTTTCAAAGTTACCTAAGGAGGATTTAATTGCAATGAACCCGAGATTGATACAGTTTTAGTTTCGTTTTCTGAATAATACAAAAAATTAAAAGCTCATATAAAACAGAAGAAAATCGTTTTTGCAATATAACTTTAATAGGTATTTTAAACAAGTCTTATATAAATAATATCAAAAAAGAACTAAATATTTCTCTTATGTCCAAGCGGTAGGTAAAAAAGTAAATATGCTAGCGGGTCTTGTAAGTAGGTAAACAAAAAACTTATTATTTAAAAAATGTAATTTAATAAAACTAAACTCCACAACCTCAAAGAAAATCCAGTAAAAACGCAATAAACAAGAAATATTCCAAATTTTAAAATACATTCCATTTTTGAAATAATAAAAAATTTAACATAAGGTAACAAATCTAAATTTCGCAACCTCGAAGAATATCGAGTAAAAAAGTAACAGACAAGTGATTTTCGAAATTTAAAATTTCGTTCCATTTTAGAAATAACGAAAACTTATGTTTATGTAATAAATCTGAATTCGGCAATCTTAAAGAATATCGAGTAAAAACTGACTGTTGCAGTCAAGAGATATTCCAAATTTAAAATTTCATTCCATTTTTGAAATAACGAAAACGAATAACGAAAGTAGCGACATCTAAGTGTCAGGTGTAAGGGCGCGAGCTAATTGGTATCACTTAGTATCTATTTTAAGGTCGCTCAATCATATGGCATTTCCGTCGCCGGTCTTTCATTGATTTAATACAATTTGGACGCGTTGACATCAGGATTTTACTGTAATTAATTATGCAAGCATTCGCTGTTATATGAAATGGTTGCTGTACTGGAATAGTATGAAATTATAGTATTGTCTTTGATTAACATAACTTTTATTCATTTAATAAAACACTATTTTGACCGGATTGAAGTTATGTATTATTATAAATTTACAACTATTTAACATAATTTTAAATAGTTGTAAATTTATAATAATACATAACTTCAATCCGGTCAAAATAGTGTTTTATTAGTATGAAATTAAATAAAAGCTTGAATTGAATTGATTAAATGCCTACAGTTTTATTTATAGATAACATAGGTACCTATAGATATATATATCAATAAATTAAAGAAATGTAACTTTTATTGTAAATTTTATACGAAATTTTAATGCCAGGAATCCGAGTCTGGGACCTTCTCACTTGAGATAATAAATAGTACATAAATAAATGCACAACGCATTGATATTTAAACAAATCTGCCTACAGTTTTCTTCTTCTCCTTCCAAGGAAAGAGCGAACCAATTCTTGAAAGGTCGGCAACGCAAGCCCTCTGGCATAGAGAGTAGCGGCGGTATCATTTAAAGTCTGATGGGCCTCCTGCCCTATTGCCCCTGTTCTATAAAAAAAGATCACAGCCTACAATATGATACAAACAAACTCAAACGTGGACAAAACTATTATTTATTTTATTCTTAGTACAGCCAGTTACAATATATCTATACATAACACAAAAAAAAACCAAAAACGGAATACCTACACATTTAAGCAAATATAAAACACGGTAAAAAACTGAAATGAAAAAGACAATTATTTAAAACACAAGACAAAACGATAACGTTTTCCATCAAAAGGAATGGTAACCATAGAAACGAAGACCTTGACTAGAATTATGACATAAAACAACATTAATCATACAATGTAATCAATAAATAAGAAATGACAACATCGCAATAATTGGTACAAATTTATTAACATTATTAACACATTACAATAGTACATATATATCTTAAGACATAGCTATATAAGAATGCGATTTATATATAAAACACAAACCTCTCCCACAAACTTGTTACAATCTTCCGAAGTTCAAAAGCTTTTAAGGAATTATTCACAAACAAAACACCAAAAACCAATCAAGTAATTGCTCCAGTCTTGGTGCGTCTTCGTCGATAATCTTCATTAGGAGGACAAAGGGGGCGGAGGGGGCATGGGGGTGGAACACCCCTACCTGGGGCTCCTTATGTTATTAGTTTAATATGAGATTGTATATATTGATGATATCGCGTACCTACTAATACGAATAACATTAAAATTGTTCGAATATAGAATTGTGTGAGAATAAACTCAATAAAAAAACATTTTATGTTTTAAAATTGCATTTGTTTTAAATATTATTATTATAAAACACGCATAGCTCGGCAATTGATGTTTAAAAACGATAGAATTGCAACAAATTCATGAAAAATCAATAGGAATGTAGTCTCGCTTACAATATTCCAATCTGTTCAGTTTACACGTCAAACAAAAAGCAATTTTCGCTGAAACCAGCATAATAACGGAGGGGGGTCCCCTGCCCCCCAGATAATGCTCCTCGTGTGGAGTGGGGGCCCCCGAGACACACATTCTTCCACGCCTGCGCTACGATACAATATGGGTCATATTGTCTGTGCGGTTTCAAGTCTGTATTCTATAGTCTATAGGTATAGATACTATAGACTATAGACAAGCCGAGGAAGGTATTATACAGGTAGATATAGTCGGGCTGTATGTCTTCACCTATAAAGCGTCTTTTTGCTTGATTTCCTACACATATAGATATAGATAACTGTTGACAAAGAATATATATCATTGTATCAGTGTATATTGTTACCGGTAAACGCTCTTTTGTTAGAACCCTTTTAAAGCATGACAAGCCTAACCTGTTTTACCTATATTTAAACACAATAAAACTTTTTTAAAATATGCAAATCTAAAAATATGAACGGTGTCGTGTTTCGCGAAGCGATGGGAACGTAATACAACAATAGACGCGCCAATCCGTACAATAGAGCATTTTCTTAACCACGCCCTGTTACACAATACCCTCACGCCCAGTCAACCATTGTCGAAATAAAGAAAATTTTCTTAGTAAGCATTGTATCGACTTTTTAAACGCCCTCGTGGATCGCACTCCCACCTGCCCGCTATTGTGGTGTGTACGTACAATGCGCTGTTCGCACACACACTGCACCACTCAAAGAAGCTCGCGGGGCGGAGCCTAGAGCGAGACGAAGCGACTCCTAGCCGCCGCACAAGCGAGCCGAGCGAGATACAACCACACAATACAACCAGCCAGAAGAGGACGGAGAAGCTTTGTATAGATTCCGCGCTGATAGACAATTGAATATCAACGGTACTTGCAATTGAATCTTTGTTAATTTCGCCGTTGGTGAGTGGAAAAAGTCTTGGACGTGTCAGTGATGGATAGAGGCTAGATTGTTTAATTGCTAATTTCTGTATACGGCGGGTGGAAGGACGGCATTGTTTGTAGGGCAGTGACATCAGGTGGCGTCCTTGTCTCTCGCGCGCGGCGCGGGGCGGTGGTCAATTGTAGCGCGCGCTTATTGTCAGCGCTTCGATCTGTGCATTGTGTGCCGCGACCGCGCGATACCAACACGTATATTGCGCTGCGATATAAATTACGATCGCGCAAGAACTACGAACCGGACCGCGTTGTTTAATTTGTGTGTGTTTGTTTTGGAACTGTGTAAAATGCCAAAGAGTTGTGTTAGGATTTTTACGTGATTTTTTTGTTGTTTTCATTTTTACGGATATTATTCGATTTATCGTTTTCAATGTCTTCGGAGATGAGAGGAACAATGCTCGCTCAATTGAAGGTAAGAGTGAAACGTTCTTACTTAATTTATTTAATTTTAATTTTGTTTTAAGTAAATATATTTTAATTTACGCTTATATTACTTGTATATATATCGTTCTTGGATATAGTCGATGGATATATTATATAGTTGAAGGATTTACGTACCTATTTTAACCTACTTTAAAGCCGAAGTATGACATTATGACAAAATTTAATTTATCTGTATTTACTTACGAAGATGATAGGTATATGATACGCATATGTAACTATTGTTTTAACGTCTTAAATTAATAAACCGAATATGATGTATTTAATAGAATTTTAGCTGTTATGTTCGTCAGACAAGTGTTAATGTATATAATGTACTATGTACAAGAAATTCTATTTAAGGCTTCAGTAATATATATTTATTAAATAATTGATATAATAAAAATATATCCCGATTTAGTTGATGTTTTACTGAAATATTCAGTTCTATAGAAATTAAAAATAAATTATTAAAAGAACTTGAACGGATATAAAATTTAACAAAAATATTATTAGTAGGTAGGTAGGTAATTTGTTTTTTTTTTCTAACAATATCTTCACATAATTATCTTTAGAGTTAAAGTCGTTCCAATTTTAAATATCCCCTTAGCGTAAGTACCTTCCTGTCTTTATCTGTGCTTTTGGCTTTGACAGATGTCATTATTATGCGCGTGAGAGCGCGGCGGCGTGTATCTTGTGCAAAATGGATCCAATTAGCAATTGTCACGCACTGCACTTATTCGAAGCTTACTTTTTACTGCTGGTAACAATTTAGGATAAAAAATACAATCCTTTTAAAAATAACTTTTACTTTTCCTTCAAAAGGGAATTTATAATATAATAAATTCACAATTTAAGTATTAAGTCTCGTGACATATGGGGGTGAACCTTTCCGTTAATTATGGCTAAACATATAATGATGCAATCTAGGTACATAAAGTTTTATTTTTACGTCCAAATGTAAAACATATTGAAGATTTTAATATATATATATTATATCGATATATTTCTATAGGTCGCAATTCAAGTGACATCTCGTCTTGAGCACGTATAGATAGACAGATAATAGATTCAAATTTGATTGCCGTGATGGGTATTGAACCTGGAACCTCGGGGCTCGATTCTTGGACGAAATATTTTTTTTTAAATAAATAATCTTAAATTAATAAATAATTCAGTGGCGCTACAACCTTTTTAGTTCTGGGCCTCAGATTTCTGCATCTGTTTCATGATCATATGTCAATCTAATAGGCAAGTAGGTGATCAGCCTCCTGGTAAACTTTTTGGGTCTAAGGCAAGCCGTCGTCACGATACTTTCCTTCACCGTTTGAGTTAGTATTAAATGCGCACATAGACAGAAAGTCCATCGGTGCACAGCCGGGGATCGAACCTACGACTCAAATAGCTCTTAAGCTTAGATTGATCCAAAACTGAAAGTCTTTTCTAGACTTTATGGTCCACGATTAGTGTTATTCCTAAGGTGTGACTTCCGATGGCAAAAAATTAATATATGCACTACTAAATATTTTGGATATGTTGTTGTAATTAAATAATTAAAGGTAAACAACTGTTTAATTAACTAACAGTTATACAATTAATTCATAAATATTATATTGGGAAAAGTCTTAATAACTTTATTTGCGGCAATAATAGACAATTCGCGCCTATAATTTACCTAAAGATTCGTTACCATGGTTACGATAAAAACGCCAGTCTAAGTGTCTATTTTAAAGCCTTAAAGCTTCCTTAATTAAGTAATGACTTAATAATTTGGGCTTAACATTATTAATTAAAATCTGACGCCAAATTATAATTAACAAACCATGTTCCTTGGAACCCATGCAATTTCCGTGTAAATTGTAAAATTGTTGCAGTTATAATTTTGATAATATATAAATATTCGGTCCATCTTTATACCTAGAGCCTGTGTCATAGACTACAAATATCTTTAGAATACCTACAGATTAAATTCTCAATATCACAAATGGTAGATCATCCGATCATGTCGTACTTTTATACCCCGAACTCAATAATGTTTAGTGTCTATTAGTCTATGTATTGGTTACTTGACTTAATGCCCTATAACCCCTAGGGGCAGAGGGCGTCACAGTGAGCCTCCATCGCGTTCGGTCTTGGGCGTCGTATTTCACCTCGCTCTTCTTTCCGGGTCTCTAAAAAGAGTGGCGGAAAGTTTCTTGCCAGTTCTTCTTACCTGCTCTACGCCCTTGACTTGCGAACTGCGAATTTAACTTCTTTCTGACAATTCATAAGTGTACTTGTTTACCTACATGAATAAAGATATTTTGAGTTTGAGTTTACCTCATCTGCAACTGTAGGACTGGCCTGGGAGTGCCAGTTGGGCTCTGGATATCTCAGCTATTAAAAGATGGGCTGATATCACAATTGTTATTACAAATATTAACAGGAAACTATTATTTATACAAAACAGTGGCCACATAAAACAGTCGTAAATCGAATCAAAATCTAACATACACCGGATGATATAAATAAATAAAAAATTAAACATGGAGATGTGGTTAACATATATAGGATGTATATCGTGGTTAGGGCATATATTTTTATTACTAACCGCTTGTTTGGATAACCAAGAGCTTTTAATATTTTATAGATACAGGTTTTTAGGTTGTGGGATCTGTGCTTTAACTTGTTTAAATAAAATAAATCAGTGGCGTTACAACCTTTTTAGATCTGGGCCGCAGATTTCTGTAACTGTTTCATGATCATTTGTCATTCAAGTAGGTGATCAGCCTACTGTGCCTGACACATGCCATCGGTCTAAGGCCGGTTTCCTCACGATGTTTTCGTTCACCGTTCGAGCGAATGTTAAATGCGCACATAGAAAGAAAGTCCGGCACAGCCGGGGATCGAAACTACAACCTCTGGGATGAGAGTCGCACGCTGAAGCCACTAGGCCAACACTACTCTGTTCATGTATTTAGTATTCGTAATTAGGTGTAAGTATATCGTAAGTATAAGAGTTTGATTAATAATAATTTAATTTAAAAATAATTGTATACAGCGCACATTCCTACGCTTTTAAAAAAAAGCTTAAAAGCTATGCTTTAAAATTATATCACATCCGGTGCGTTCGTACACTTTTTTAACCCTTAGGTAAGTTCTTCGGGAGTGTATCTCTTCTTAAAGTAAAAATTAAAGTAACTTGAGGCAAAATTTTGCGAAAATAAATTGTTTAGCTAAACACTATAATCTTATTTGGCCCCAAACAAGAATATTAATAATAATTAAGAATCATTTATACGTACACTATCTATTTTGCAAGTCCTAGTAGCCCAACTGGCGCCATCTCTCTCTATCTTGAGCATTCTCACCCACTTTAAGCTACAACAAGTATATATTACCCTTAACATATGCGTCTATTTCAGTTCATAAAACAGTAGTCTGGATTTTATTGCACAATCTTCCAATAAACAAACCCGTGAAAATCAAACGCGTATCGAATGACTCAAGCAATAATTCTGATATACAAAGTTTTGCAAATAACATTATACATCGTAAACCTACATTTAGGAATCCTATGATTATGTTATTTCACTTATAGAGCGTGGTGCGTCTACGGAAATCGCCCACAATGTCTTGTACTTCGGGAGCGTTCAAGTATTACGTAACGAATTTTAGGGGGGTCCTTTTGTAAAACGTTACGATGCGGGGCGGGGATTGAATCACACGTTATTGTTAATATGATTTTCGACTTTCCAGTACTTTACACCACAAAATGGTATCTTTTAGGTATAAATAGTCAATAGGTGGTCAAGAAACGTTTTACTATAAGTACTTGTTTACAGTACTGTCCTTGGGTACAGAACTGTAAACGTTACGGCGCGTTACACGGGGGGAGGTTGGCAATAATCTCCAAAAATTGCGTGACGTAATACTTGGACGCTCCCTTGTACGCTTGGAGGTTTTTTTAATGTAACAGGAGGTAAACGGACAATCTCAATGCCAGAGGGCTCGGACCTTTAAAGAATTGGTACGCTCTTGAAGGACCCTAAGTCAAATTGGTTCGGGAATACTTCTGTGGGCAGCCACATACTGTGTCTGTGCGACAAAAACTACCTTAAGGAACGACGGACGTCGAAGTGATACTGATGATATTTCGTATTCTGCCTTGACGTATGATACTGGAAATGATTTTGGGGTGTAATATTTCCTTATAATTTTATATTACCTGTACGATTTCTGCTGGATTAGGAAACCTATATTGTGTCAAAACAATATCATCTGCTACAGTCCTTACATCTCTCTTGCTTTATCCATTTCCATGACATTTACTATTACTTGTGTTGTTAACTAATTGTAATTCATTTTCACACATCTTTTTAATTAATTAACTTATATGTACCTATAACTAGAACCCATTATAAAGACAGCATAATATACTTTGAATATAACTAGCTATTACGTAAAAATGTCAGAATCTTGAACGTCTTAAAACCCGGCCGAATTATGTAGGGCAGTCACGTTACAAGTTAGCATTGTCAGTTCTCAATTTGGCAGCATTACCATCACCCTATTATGTTTTTTAATTCCCATCACGTCTTCTCCATTGTGAATATAAGAATATACTTTTGAATAGGATTTTCGTTTCACCTTGGATTTGGGAATTCTGAACATTATTTCTGTGTGTGTTTCAAAACGCAATTTTACACTTAAATCTGTATTTATAAAATTTTTTACGCAGACGAGTTATTTAATTTGGTATCCCAGGCGGAAATTCATTTGCGGTTGCCCTCAAAAGATGCAGGGGTATGTGGGACTCGACCCACGCCAAAATCTCTGCTATTCAGAGACTGGATGAGCAATACCCACTAAAACCACCTCGAGTAGTTCCTACAAAGCCGGGTTACAGAGGCTCTGGGGGTGCTGTCGCATTCTACCGGGAAAACTGTCAAATACCTCAATGCATAGAACTCATTATAAAAAAATTAACATAATGAAGAGATTTTTTTTTTTTTTTTTTTTTTTTTAAATTGAATTTTTTTTTGTAGTAGATCGCGTTATGTCAGTCACACCTTCGACCTTTAAAGCAAGTGTTCTTTGCGCACATAGAAAGAGCTATGATTCGAACGGAATATTGATAATAATTTTTAAGAAGGTCATTAAAACCCATAAAATCTCTTTAAAATATATTCAAAACTGAATAATTACCCTTCATTCAACTTACAATAAATATAAAATCAAAATAACGCCTGATTGGCCAATTATTGTCACGGAACGTCTGTAATTTAATTTGCCACCCTTTTAAAAACAAGTTGGTCCGATTTTCATACGAAATAAACTCGATTGGGCATTGACAATGGCTGCCCCTTTGATTCGGGGCCCTTGTAATTTGTACTCGCAGACAATTCTCTTCCGTTTCTTTCGGTGCTTAAACAGAAGGAGATTGTGTGGTCTATAACTTGAACTGATAGAGGTTTTCAATTTCGTAAGAGAACTTAATTATCTATTTATTTTTAAAATTTGTCTTTTGTTTTCTGAGGACTTTTTTGAGCACAAAATATTTTTGAATATAGTTTGTCGATTTGGTACCAAATTTAATTATGTATTTTTTTACTTGTGTTTTGAGAACTTAGGTATGTAACTAAGTCACCATTGGCACAAAACACTTTTTGGTTATGGTTTTATCGTATCGGTGCAGTAAGGCAACACGGAAACTGTTCTCCAACATTTTGCTTATAGAATAGGGGGCCCACCAGGGATACTCTCAATGCCAGAAAGCTCGCGAGTGCGTTGCTGGCCTTTGGGGGTAGGGTGCTCATCTGATGTTAAGTGATACGGCCCATATTCATACCAGATACGCTCAATGCCAGAGAGCTCGCAAGTGCGTAAACTAATAATATTTAATGATTTATATGAAGAAAATTAAATCTTTTAAAATACATGCCCGCTAGCGTTTATCCCCAAGACCATACATGAACGAAGAAAGGGTCGTAGGCGCATTAGTACTAGCTACCCCATTGTTTGCGATCTAGTGAACCCTTCAGTTTGCTTAGCACGTGTTTTATTGTGCAATTACAGGACAATTATTGGGACTGCGCATTGAATGGTAAGGAAGTGCTATTGTGAATGTAGGTTGAGAAAATAGTGCAAGGTACTCTCATGGGATGATTGGTACATTCTGAGTACATATTAATTTTTGTTTCTTTCTTTTTTAAAATATCCTAATATTATATTAGACAAGCAGCTCCCACGTACTTACGTAACTATATTTTTCGCCTTAAAAAAAAAAATATTTTTTTAATTTTCCTTAGTTCAAGGAATAGGTAAATAAAACAAATACTCGAATTGTTCCAGCAGCGAGTTTTGTGCTTAGTAACATATTAATTGTAATTTAATAGTAAAATGATTCGTTTCTTTACAAAAAAGTAGTTTTTTTGTTTTACTTAAGTTATTCGTCCCTTTCTCTCTCGTTAAAATAAAAAGAGATCAATATTTTTACAGCTTAATAACGCTTTAATTCGATTATAAAGTTTGAGCCATACACAAACTATTTGTATATTTCTGATCGTTTTACTATATTACCCCGAAGCTCAGACAAAACCTTGACATAATAATCATACGTGCTCACGCGCATCATAGCAGGATCGTAGAATAAAGGGTTTCCTGTACACACGTCATTTGAGTAGAGGAAACGCCTTTATAATACGCACGTGAGATCAGAATGTACTATTGTTGAATTTTTGTAAGGGCACAGTAGGTGTTCGAAATTTGAAAATCCAACCACCTGAGAAAGCTATTTAAATAATGGCCACTTGACTGAAAAAAAGCAAATGTTCTTGTTCCCTTACTCTCTGATGATATTTATTTATCAGCCACCAGATTTACCCCAACCTCGAAAAACTTGATGCTGAACATTAAACAACGGAAAGTTGCGTACCTGGGCCTTGTGTTGCGCCATGCCAATTCAATTAATTATAATGGGTAAAATGAAGGAAACAGTATTGGTAGAAAAGGAAGAATCATGGCTTCGCAACGTTAGGACGGGTATTGTGACTGCGGAAGAGTTGCTGCATCTGGCACAGAACAAGACACGCTTCAAGAGACTGACGGCCAACCTCCAGTAATGGAGAGGCACTAAAAGAAGAAGAGATTAACACCTAACTTACACATCTACATAGATACTATAAGACCCGATAGATGCAGACCCAAGTACAGGCTGTCACGGCGTTTTGTAAGCCGCAATAAGTATTTCCACGGACCCCTGCACCGACCCGCCCCCTCGGATATCTGCAGCCGAACTTCAACAGCCACGTCCAGCATGCGTCTATGCACCCTGGCCTTGCACGTACTCCGCCCCGGACCCCACGAAGAGTTGTCCTCTCGACATTTTAAACCGTTTAATTTTATTTTGACAGCAATTATTAAAAACTTCGATAATAACAAACATTTGTTTGAGTTTACATAAGATGTGCTAAACTGTAATTTTCCATGTCACAGTGAAGTGACAATGTATAAGAAAAAAAAAACAATAAGTTCTCGACGCATTAGGCGCATCTGGCGATTTCAAAAATATCAAATTTCCATTGCAATTTTTTGTTGATGTATTGTTTTGCAATCGTTTAAATGGGTGGGGTTTTTATCCCGATGAAGCAAAAATTAATTAAGGACTAGGGAACTTCAATATCAGATCGACACATTAATTTTAATCAATCGTCAAGATTGTTTTAACACGTTCGTTGCATTACGAGATCTATCAGATCTCTTGCAGGACTTTTGAATTGTGCGTTGAACATAATCGTGTTTTTTCACTCCTTGCGGGAGGATGTAACTTGTAAAGTTCTTTAAGGATGAGCAGGACAAATATATATATTTGCTTCGTACTTAAAGCTGAATTCATGGACTTTAAAAAATAAATTAGAGATGGATTAGGTCCCTAACGCACAGTACTGTAATTGTTTTAATTCCTTGCGTTAGGAGATATGTCGGTACTCGTGAAATCGTACGCCTCGTAGACGCAAGAGATGGAGGATGGGATTTTTAGTGTTGTCCTAGAATCGACATTCGGGAAGTCGCGGGCACGTTTTGGAAATAACACTCGCGTATATATCAGCGTGTTGATTATTTTTGATAAACAATGAGTGATTAAGTTTAAAAGAAAAAAGTGTAAAAAATCTATTTTATTGGTGAGGTTTCTAACAAAAAATCAACGCCGGATTAGCTGCTGCATCGTCCAGTAAAATATTTGTTTTGGAAAATGTTCAAATTTGCCCCCATTGACTAATAATGACAGTGATTCTGATTATGAAATATTTAACGATAAACCTTTTTCGTTGGAGCACACGCAGTTAAACAGCACTGACGCTTCTAAAAAACTAAACGAATTGTTAACATTTGCGCGTAATGTGCAAGCAATCAATGTGCTTACCATGTTTTAATGAAAAACACTTTGCATAATTAATAAAACTTTTAGAATCGATAACTGAGATATTATTTTATTCCCATCACTACTTCCTACACATATTGAACTATCTTCGGGTGCGGTACGAGATACAATCGATATCTAATTTTTTTTTGTTATTTGTAGTTTATTCAAATGTCGTAACTGCGTGCGAACCTAGCAAAATATAAAGCAATTAGCTATCTTTCACCCACAAAAAATTCAAAATATATGTCATTGTTTTTTTGGAAGATATAAATTATTTTCAAAAGTGTATTTTTAGGAGACTGATTAGGTCTCAAACGCACCAGAGGATAGGCTTGTTACGAGATCTTTTAGGTCTCCAACGCACCAGCTGAAAGTTCTTTAAAAATGATGGCGCAGTGAACGTTTTAATTAATCTTATGTAATAATAATCAATGGCTCTACAACCTTTTTAGGTCTGGGCCTCAGATTTCTAAAGCCAACACTGCTCATGCAATATGCATATGTAGTTCTCTCAATATATGTACGGCAGATGTCGCCTTGGAATCGTGTGGAACCAAAACTCATTAATAGGATAAGTATCACTATTGGAATTTTCAGAGTAAGGGCTCTCTTGTCTTTGGTTCTAATATAGTACAATTTTAACAATCTATATATTGTACTTTGCACAGATACAAAAACCTTGAGGCTTTTTGAAAAATTCTGTAGTATTCGTCATATGAAAACATACAATATTACGCCTATAGATAAAACTTACTTTGTTCCTCAACCATAGATATGATAACCATAAACAATTTCCTAGAAGAAACACATTGTTCAAACAGTATCCTGCATCCTGAAATATTTTTAGATTCGATGTCGAGTCATAAAATTCTTTATTATAAATATGGACATAAGCGAGTTAATTTTATGGTAAATTCGATACAAAGTATTAGTTCAAAGTATAGGAAGTAACTTTTATCGGAGGTCGTAAACTGATCAAAAGAATATTGAAAAACAATTGCTAATTCCTAAGCAGAAAATTCGAACATTCGAACACAAATTTGTTTCAATCAATTGTTTGGTAATAACATGATAACAGAGGCAAGGTTTGATTTCATTTATCCAGGTATAATTTAATGAATATAATGACATTCAATATATATACCTGTATATATATGTAACAAACTATATTTATTTAAAAAAACTGACCAACGCTCGGGACACTGATACATTGAAAGGAAAATAAAATACAAAAATGTAATATGACAAGCACATATATATAAATACCGGACACGAAATTAATTTTTTTTTATAAAAACTAAAGGAAAATCGATCTCAAAGTGTGGATATCCAGACCTACCTCGTTTATTCTAGATATCCGTGAAAGGACTATGAAAATGGTCTCTTGATTTTCTTTTTTTTAACCTCGTCACAAAAAGTTTTTTATCTCCAAGTCCACAATACTGGCCACAAATAAAAAAGAGATAATGAAAAATTGCGTTCTTTTTTCAATAATTACTTGTTTTTCAATTGTTTTTCCTCGTACTATGTATAACAGATGTACTACTGTTCTATTTATGAACAACAAGATAATTAATACAGCATCAATAACAGAGCAACATGTCAATCCATTTTTTAATTCACAAATAAACAGACGCCGGTAGAACATGTTTACGTATGACTGTCAAATGCGGAGATCTATATGGATTATTTAAAGCATACTAAATTGAATATTTCAAACATAATCTTTGCAAAAAATTATAATGTTAGTACTTACAGAAATCACAGCAAATTATATGCTGATAAGTGTATGTTTAAAATGTATTATAACTGTAGTAATATTTTTAATTTTTTTTTCAGGTAAATGAACCCAAGATCCCATCATCATCGTAAAACCATGTATACATTGGTAAATATATTAAGTTTACGTATTTATTAAGTCATTTGTTTTAATAATGTAAAATTAACTTTCCCGTTTGAAATGTAGTTTTATGAGTCTAAGAAAACTGGCAATTTTTTGCACCCCATAACCACAACGATGCGTAAAAGTATTCCTATACAAACTGATTAATGTATAGAACAAAGAAACTTATTCTTAACACGCCGAATATATTTACGACCAAAATCAAGCTGCATTAATTAGAATACATATTGAATTACGGATGGCGCCTTCCAGCCAAACATTACAAAGCCATTTTGTCTCTGGTCAAGTGTTAGCAGACGTCTGCCGGGCCATAGACAATAATATCTTTGTGGCCAGGACTGGCCGCATAAAGCCCATTGTGGCCGAATCAATTAAACCATAATGTACCCATTGTAAAATGCGCGCGTAACATTGTCCTAATGTATCTCACTCGTAATTTTTATAGTTCTATTTATGGTTGAACTAAATTTATTGACCAGATAAGTTTCAGTAGCGTTTCGGTTTAGAATTACTTATTCAGTTGCAGCGCCACGATTTATCGCTTTTGTTGCAGCCGTAAAAAGACCGATAATGGTCTACTCGGTGACGTGGCACGGCTATTTCGGGACCACCTGACGCTCAATTAAGGCGAAAGAAAACAGTCGTATTGAATGTCACCTGTTGATAAGCAAACGACATCTCAAAGCGGAATATCGCGTACCACTAAAAACTCAACTTCAAAGGGAAAGAAAAGTGCGTTGACTCCGTTTTAGAAATTAGAACGAACCCAACGGAATGTAATGGACGCTTAAGATATGAGAAACTGAAGAGCAGTCATTATTGTGAAGTAACCTAAAACCGACACATGTGTGACATATCCAGGATTGCGATGCCATATGTGAAAATGAGCAAAAAAAGACAAAAATCTGTTGTCTCTTCTCCCTAAGGTACGAACAATGCCGCGCTCAAATCCTGTTCCACGCGATATAACATAGACCTTAAAGATCGCATCATAAAATTCAATTTAAGATTAACTCGGAAGGTTTTATTAGATCGGTTTGAGACAGTTTTTTGTACAACCTTTCGTAACCTTTAGCCTGTGACATGGATTGTAGATTAGACATATTGTTGACCTTTTTTTCATTCATCGCTGCACGTGATTTTAATTTTTTTGTTTCGCCAACGGCCCCTTTGTTTTTGTTGAGAATTGTACAAGATTTCGCATGTGTTCCTTGTTTGAATAAGTGAGGATGTCATTTGCGAATGTCTATTTATTTTCTCTCTAAATTCTAAGATTGTCGCGACGCGCGAGATAAAGAATTAGATTTATCGGTCCGAGTTTTCTTATTTTAATGTCAACGGAAGTTCTAATATTGGAGGACTGTGTCCAGGCGTGGAGGCCGTTGACAAAATTAATGTTTTATTATGAAACAATGAACTAAACGGTGTTCTTGATAAATAATGCGTCGCTGGCTGAGCGATGTGGCCGGTGATAATGACAACGGTTTACCGCTGAGAAATAATAAACTAAAACACGTGTTGTCGCTACTAATAAATGACATTACACACAATACTTGAAAGCGTACAGATTGCGAGTTAAAAATCAAGCATCCGCTCTGATTTGAGAACAGGATATTTTTTATTGAAGCGGAGCGGAAAGAATGTCGCTATTAGCTTTTATAATGTGGTGACAAAGTATATTTCAATTATAGAGACTCGACGCTTTGATGTTATAACATTTTTAATTTCCTTTTTACAATTCAGGGTCATTTTACAAAAGTATTTATATAAAAACTAGTGGACCCCACAGACGTTGTCCTGCATGATATTTAAAGCGATTAGGATATTAAGCAAAGTATGAAAGTACCGACTGCAGTGCCATCTGCCGGGCTGATTTGTGAATCTAAACCATTCCCAGATCCCCTTGAACACACACAAAAAATTTCATCAAAATCGGTCCAGTCGTTTAGGAGGAGTTCAGTCACATACACACGCACAGAAGAAATATATATATTAAGATTATAATCATATTTTAAACAAATTTAAGCGGAAATAAAATGTATCATATATAGCTATAACGACACAAAATGTCCCATTACCAACCGGGCTAATTAGGTGCGAAGTGAGGGTATGTTCTAGGAACCATTCTCCACTAAAGGTGGACGTCCCATCTGAAATTTATGAGCAAATCTCCGATGTGTTACGAATAAAAATAATAGAATTGTCGTATCTAATAATATCAAGCGCTTCCGTTCGTGCGTTCGTTTATTTTGGTTTAGCGAATATCATAAGATTCATTCAGTGAGTTTAGTATCGCGCAATAATTGTTAACGTTATAGGGCTGTTTAATTAGCTTAGTGTTAATGGTATTTTCGCCATTAACCATGTTTTATAGGAACATGTTTCTACCTCGGGAATTATTACCGTAACATTGTAATGTGGCAATCGTTAAACATTTATATACGGAAATAATATTCATTATTAGTACTGTTTCATAATCACGTAGGTTATTAGAATATATATATATATATGACGACTCATTGGTCTAGTGGTTAGTACCCCTGACTGCGAATCCATGGGTCCCGGGTTCGATCCCCGGCTGAGACGAACATCGATGTGATGAGCATTTGGTGTTGTGCTTAGGTCTTGGGTGTTTAAATATGTATTTATATGTCTATCTATCTATAATATGTATGTATATCCGTTGCCTAGTACCCATAACACAAGCTTCACCAGCTTAGCTTGGGACTAGGTCAATTGGTGTGAATAGTCTTTTAGAAAAAAAAAAATCAGTGTTACACAAATTTCTTCAAAGTTTTGGAGACACATTACTTAATTTGTTTCATTGACAGAAAACAAAATTTCAATCACACATTAAATTTTTGTATTGTTAATTAACACAGGCATAATTCCTGCACAGTCAGGGCTCAAACCTCAGATTTGAAACGTAACCACTCCGCTAACGCTGTTTATTAACTCGTTACGGCTAAGATTGATGTGTGGATTGAATTCCCGTAATCCTTTGTTTCGATTCCACATTCCAATATATGGGGAACACGTTCATATCAAAGTTAACAATGAAATCTTGAACAATTCCGACAATAGGGCATCTTAATCCGCGCATACGAAGAGAAACAAAACTATATCCGATGACTAATGTATCTTCCCTCTCTATCTCGCACTAAACAAAAGCTTTACATCTGATCGTGATGGATGCTACCGCATCTTCAAAAGAAAAATGAAGCTTGAAGGCGATAATTCATAAAAAATAAAATAAGGGGGCAATTTAGACTAGACATTGTTCTCGGTTGATTTAACGATGGCCTTTGATAATCTCACACACGAATTTTTAGTCATTAGAGGCAGAATGTCATCGATGTAATACCAGCTATGTTATTTATGAATGCCTGCTTGCTATTTTTCTTTGCTCTGGATGATCACATAGAGCTCCTGGATTAGATTCTTAATGCAGAAGTGTGTCGAGGTTGAAGGTACTGATAAGTAATTTTTGCTAATGAATTTCATTGTGATTTTTGTGATTCTACATATTAATTATAGTTGACAAAATAAATTTTAAATTAACGAAAACCTTTTTATACTAACAAAAAATTCTTTGTTGGCCAGGGTTGAACCTGTGACTTCCGAGGTGATCAACCAGTGTACGGCAAATATTCAGCAATACGCTTTAATAAAAACTTCATCCTAAAATCACTTTCGCCAGTTCCGTTTAAGATGAAACCACTTCGGTTTTATTGTTCAAGCCATATTTTATGACTGAATTGTGTACGGATTTAGACTTTTCATGGTTTAAAGGCGTGTATTTCGCTACCGCTATCAAATATATAAAAAGTTTTAGTGAATATTAATATCGATGTGTGATGTAATGTTTGGTTTGAGATCATCTTATCTTTATTTATTTCTTTTATACTTTTTATATGTTTAAGAACATGTACTTACGTTTTTACTACGACGTTTATCATTAATTGCGCGTTTTATTTCAGTATTGTTAAAATCGTCGAATTTAAAAGAAAAAAAGCGATCTTCACACATTGATGTCATATTTATTAAAACTGTAATTAATATTGCTTTAACGAAACGTATTACTCTTCGTGTCATGTTATTAGAAGGATTATTAAGTACTCATGTTGCAAGTTATTTGAAATTTATTATTTTATTGTTACTAAGCTTACTTATATCCGAAGCGCCAACTAAGCGACATGACTCTGTAGATTCCGAACAAAACATCCAATAAGCTTTCACAACAATAACTATTATGCTACCGGTGGATTGCAATTAGAATTGATGACGCAAATATTACAAACATCAAATTTCCGATGAAAAAAACATTAAGAGCCAATCAAGGTACAGGAGTACAAAATGTGTATTAAAGATGTGGAACAGAGGGGATCAGACAAAAGTAAAGAACGTAATGATCCGAAAGAGTGGATGTACGGAGACGCGTGAATGCGAAGAACGAAGCATGAATATTACAAACGTTCAATCGCAGCCGCTGCTTTGTGTCGAACAATGTGCTCGGTCAAGGACTTGATAGTGAAGGACAAAGGGTTGTGAAGCAAAAACGAGCACAATTTAAAATGTTTGCGGTTGTTGCCCATTGTGAAGACCTATTTAATATTAATACAGAGGGAACTGTCTTAATCACAATGTGGCTGGTGAACGAGGTAATCTAAAAACTGTATTATGATAACATTGGTATTGTTGTATTAAAGTAAAATGTCTTTGCTAAACTTTTCTACAAAAACGGAATAACATTAGTTGTACGAGATTTTATTAGAATCAAAGATCAACCTGAATAAAGCATCGAAGCTGGACCGAAGCAAGGGGTAGTACAATGTCGGTGAGGTCCAAACAAAAAGTGACAACACAATACGGAGTGGTCCAACAACAGTGGCCGCTCATAAATCAACCTCTGACAAAAGTAACAATGGTATTGAGGGTACCTTATAAGAGATCTTAGTATTGTGTTTATTCTTTGATGTTCACTAATAAAACCTTTGATTAATATCGTATAGACGGAACCAGTTGGTATGCAAATAATAGGTATAAAGAAAATTCGACGGTAGTCGAAACACGTGGGGTGGGACAAAAACTAATGCACTGACAATGCCTTTGTTACGGTCTTATAAGATTCAGCCTAGATCGAAGAGATCTGGCACGACACAGATTGACCAATTTTCCAGCGAGTTCTAAGAAATCCCATGAAGACGTTTGTATATTATTTCAGATTTAGAGACAGCTTGTCATAAATGTAATATTTACCCAGATTTCACGACTGACAGAGAAAGATGATAGAAGTGTATATTCGGTTCTGTTTATTTTTCCGTAAGTTGCTAATGAAGTATTAGAATGATGCTCAGGAAGTGATTGTTTGTGTGTCTGTTATATGCGTTTGCAGTTTTAACTTTTACAGCAATTTCCTGTTTATTGTAATACTTGATAATGATTAAAAAGTTCTTGTATTTTGATATGGGTCAGACATTTGCTCGATCGATGACCCGAAGATAATGTGAAGTTTTTCTACGCCGTACGTTTTATTGTTTCCAATTCGGTGGCATTATCAATAATTGTCTGGCTTTATTTAGGTTACGGAGATAATTTTAACAATCTCTAATGTTTTATTATTTAGACATCTATTTATGGAATGTTTATAAAAACAGAGGCAGTAGATCTACTGTCTATTTTTAGATCACGATGTTTAAAGAATTAATTATTTCAACAGTTAAAGAAATTGATTTTTTACTTAGGACTATTTTATTCAAACGATACCTACAAAAACTCTTTTTTTTAAATAACGATGTAAACTTATTATTTCTTACCTGTTAAGATAAAAAGTAACAATTACATATATATAACATAAACAATTGTATCATTCATTTAATTCCAGCACAAACGTTGTTTCATTATCTTTTATTTTTAATAGAATTTGATAAACGGGAACTGTTTATTATAACAAATGTGTTCTGAAATCAGCGTCTGGCGTGTTTTATAGAAAATTAAAACATTCGGACATAGAATGAAGTAACATCCGCTTCCTATTGCAGTGAATTCGCTGTTTGAGTAATATTTGTGAATAGAATCAATGAGATTCTATTACCAAGAGATGTGTACTAAATGTATTTGAGGGTTTAATAATGATTACTGTATATACGTATTGTAGAACGTTACAACTGTTATGGACTATTCTATATGAACTTTAGTTTACGCAGATAAAGATAAGATTTGATCTAGCTAATATTAAGTAATAAACATTTAAAAATAACTGGTAGATAGTACCGGTGACCCCAGAGCTGGAGCATTCCTCGCTCAACGAATAAATATCGCAATACATAGTATTGTCTTTGATTGACATAACCTTTCCACATTTAAAGAAAAAACTTTTTGACCGGATAAGAAAAACAATCCGCGAAAATAGAGGACACCGTGAGCCATTTTTGCCAAAACCCTCCATCTTTTAGTCGATACCAACTCCGGGGAAATAAATACAGATAATGCAACTTTCTCTACAGCTGTGATACTTTTTGACATCCAACACCTTTTGTCTTCAGTCACCGTGACCACGCACGCTGTAAAGCACGCGAAACGTCGGATAAATTTAAAATTATGTTAAATAGTTGTAAATTTATAATAATACATAACTTCAATCCGGTCAAAAAGTTTTTTCTTTAAATATCGCGATACAGTGAGGAAATGCTGCCAGCGTGAAAGGTACACTGGCACAGGGAACAAACTTTTTTTTTTTTCCTTTTTAATTATTTTTATTATTACGTTAAGGTTATGTAGGTAAAGAAAATTGTAAATACTTTATATTTGTTTGTTATGTTTAGTTACAGGAATATAAATAAATTTAAAATTAACTATGATATATTACTTAGACATATCTATGGATATCGGTTGTCGATCGATCCTAAATAGCTCATCGACAACCGCCCACGCAACTCAAATTCCTTGTCAAAGATAATGCCAGTTGCGCACACAATAATTTTATTAGCTCGCCGCTTTGTTTCCCCTTCGGAGAACTGCCAAATGCCCGGTCTATTTGTATAGATATAATTCTCACACAAATACGTTTTATATAAAAATTACTATGAAACGTGTGAAATATCAATGATTGTTTAGTTGAATTTTGTTACAACTTTTCACATTTCCTCAAATATAACGATGGGTTAAAAATATGGGCTTCTTTAAAATTTTACATTTAATAATAATTTCCCAGTACTCCTTTCAATTGACCTCATTCGACGAAGAGTAATAGGAGGAGACGACTAATAGTCGAGGACCATCCCTTTTCGAGCAGCTTGATCCCTTGGCGTTGCGTAGAGATGTGGCGTCTCTCTGCATCTTCTACCACGGAGAGTGTTCAGAGGACTTGTTAGGATTAATACCTGCAGCTGAGTTTCATCATCGGACGTCGAAGCAGAATACGAAATTCACCACGTCCGTCGCGGGCTGAGCGTTTTTAAGACATTTATTGCCGCGCACCACATAATTTTTTATTTTTTTTAAATTGTCTCGTCTTTAAACTTGAGTAACTTTAAGTAACTAAAAACTAACCCGTTTCTTACGTAAAATAGTCTATTTTGGATATCATAAAAAATGTGTTGCTAGATATATATATATATAGTATCAATCGCTTATACTGGGAATAATAAGGCGCGTTTCTCTGTGAATAAAGAAACAACATTTAAAGCCTATATTCTAGGTTTTATAAAATAATATAATGAAAAAATTAAAATATCTTACATATATTACTATGTCAAGTGACATAAATTAAACATCGTCGATCAGACGGCAAAGACAACATTAAAAAAGAATTTATATAAAATACAATATAGCCAAGAGTTTGTATAGGAAAATATATTATGTTTTCCTTACATATATTCCAGTACTTTAAAGTACAAAAAAATAATTCCCTACACAAAATCATACATAATGTTGAAAGAAATAGTTTGAAGACATTTATTAGAAATAATGCCGTGGAAATTTTAATACAATTTCATTTAAGTGCATAATAATGTAAAACATAAATTATCATGTAATGTAGAAGATCTAACGTCATCAAAATAATTCAACTGCAATCTCAAATGGCAATAAAAATAATTGATGTTTACTTTTCATTCAATTTGGCTGCCACTGCGCAGACTGTGATTTGTTCGATTGTCAGAAAACACTGATTGTTTACACACAGATATAAAAGATTTCGATGTTTTGTGTTATCTTCGTTTAATCTTGTCTTGGTGTCGACAGATGAATTAGTTAGCTTTTGGGTTTCACGTTCTTAAGATGTTCTTTATAATTAATTCACCGTATATAAGTCTAAATTAAGTACCTACAAGTATGCTATGCTAGGAAAAAAATCAATGACACTAAAACCTTTTTAGATCTGGGCAGATTTCTGTATCTGTTTCATGATCATTTGTCAATCTAATAGGCAAGTAGGTGATCCAGTGCCTAACACTTTTGACTTTTTGGGTCTAAGACATGTTGGTTTCCTCGCGATGTTTTCCTTTACCGTTCGAGTGAATTTTAAATGCACACATAGAGGAAAAGTCCATTGGTGCACAGCCGGGGATCGAACCTGAGTTCAGTTGCACGCTGAAGCCACTAGGCCAACTCTGCTCTATGCTAGGCTGTGGCCATGGTAAATATTACCCTAAGTACAAAGTAATAAATAATAACTTCTTGTGTAATGTTTAGAAGGTGACTATATAAAACAGCCTCAATTGATTATTATTATTGCACACTTCCAAATACTATTAAAAGAACTTTCAGACAGCGAAATGTGTTTAAAATTCTATACTATACTATCGACATACCTAATTTATTAATATACAATTTATATATATTTTCAACACACAATACAGTAATTACAAGTTTCATATCATGGTAATAATAATTAAACATTGATAAATAGAAAATCAAAACAAATTTAAAGGTTTGGTCCCTGTGGCAGTGTACCTTTAATGCTGGCAGAATACTATTCTATACTAATAACATACAACATACGTAATTACACCGGTGCACAAAGTCCCCAATATGAGGGAGTGTATGAATGGAAAAATTTCGGAAACCATCACAATAGTCTTCGGACTTTGATGTGACAAGTAATCAAAGGTCGGGAAAACTACAACCTTTTGAAATTATTATGAATTTAGCTGATTATGTATTGTATACGCTTTGATGGGGATAAGTTAATAGTGCTTTGGCGGCTTGTAAAGATACTTTTGTAAGATTTGTTAGATTTATTTGTGTACCGTTACGTGTAGACGAAGTTTTGATGTCTATCTCCGCAGGAATAATAGATAATATTGATGGGAAAATTAAGTATATACGTATACAGAAATTTGAGGTTGTGTTTAGACTGAAGAAGAAAAGTAAATGTAAAACCACACAGGTTTCGTTCTTCAGGATAAGATACCAGACTAAAATAAGGTTGTAACCCTTGGTCTGGTATCTGTATTTAATAATAATAATTATCTTGATTTAATATTGTGTATTTCCTTACAGATAATAATATATCGTATAGACTGAACACAGAGGTCACATTCATTTGTTTTCTTGGCTGTAGCAAATTAAAATTAACTGTACTTTTAATTTGTAGATAATACTACTGAATTGAGTATTTATTTATAAATTTTTCACACCCCCATATTCTCGAAAATGAATCGTAAGTAAATCATATCCGAAATTCCGTCCATTTTAGTTATATATTATCCGTATTATCTCTATTAACAAGAATCAGCTGTGTAAAAACAAATGCTAGTGCATTATTAATATATTATTTCGTTAAAAATATATGTAATAACACCTTTGGGGATTAAATATTACAAAACTACGTCAATGTAGAATCGAATCGTATCGAATTATCGGTAGCCCTCTTGTTTGTCGAATCGATTATTCCGCTTCATATCATCGATATTGGGTAAACAAAGACCCTCTCCCACGTAATGCACTATCCCCAAATAACACTAGTTTCCACTATTTGGATTACACAATTTCGTTGGGGAAAAAGTAAAATTTAAATGTTATACATGTTAGTTGGTGTTTACAGAGGCATAAGTGAGAATGGTCTATTCAATAAGTAATTTGTATGTAATAATATATAACATATTTTGGTAGGTATATAAAAAAACACTGGCACTAAAATCTTTTCGGTCTCAGACTTCTTTAAGTTTCGTCACAATAATTTTTGTTTATTAAGCAAGTAGCTAAGCTTCTGTGCCTGACACACGCCGTCGTTCTTTATTCTAAGACATGTCAGTTTCCTCACGATGTTTTCCTTCACCGTTCGACCGAGTATTAAATGCGCATATAGAAAGTCCATTGGTGCACAGCTTGGGTTCGAACCTATGGAACGAACTTTCGGAAATTGATAAATTATTTATTTAATTTTAGCTAAAATCTATTTTAGTCACTATCAAAGCTGCAACTACACTACAATATACAATATACACTTATACTGATGAAAACTGATCATAAGTTTGAGGTGGAAATCACTGAAACTATTACCTTTTTAAATTCTTCTAAAGTTCTATCAGTGTCAAAGACAATAGAGTATATAATATTCGTGTTCTTTCGACATGCACTTTTTCCAAATACACAAAACCACACTTACAACATGTGGGTTAAAAGATACAATCAAAATATGAATCACCTTAACGAGTCGAAAATCACGAGTTAAATGTTAAAACGAGGTTTTAAACGAAATACGCGGTTTGACAAATAACCTCAAATTGCGATTGTAACTTGAAAGGGTTAATAATCGCTGACAGCGTGGGATTGTCGACTATAATTTAGTTAGAAAGCGTAGATTGAAGCTATTGTGTCTTAAGAACATGTTTGGGGTGAATTAATTGTTGTACTGGAATTGATTACTATTCGGTGTTCGTCTTTGGTTCGATTTTAATGTTCGTGTAGTAGGGAAATGTAAGATGCATCTATAATACGATTGTGTCAAGACGTACTCTTATAAGCGGTCACAGACCACAGTCAAAGCTTGCCTTCGAGCAGGAAAGTCTAAGCGTGAGCTATGCTACGCTAACACAGAAAAAAACTTTCTTTTGATTTGATTATTTAATATAGTCTTCGAAAGCGATACAATTTATATATTGCTATACAAAAACCCAATACAGTTTTAACATACGCCACGTCATATTTGCGTAGAGGCAATGAGAACTTGGAGATCGTGGTTAGTAACACAGAAAGCAAGTCACGTCGCCGTTCACAAATCAGATGGACAGAAACCAGATCAAGTGAAAGACTAATCGTTCTTAAAACTGTACACTGTAATAAGAGAGGCACTGGACAGAAACCAGTGGAAAAATAGAGAGAGAACCGTCATTATCATTAGACTATTTCCGAACCAATTCAACTTAGGGTCCTTCAAGAAAAAAACGTACCAATTCTAAAAAGGCCGTCAACACACACGCGAGTCCTCTGGCATTGAGAGTGTCCATGGGCGACGGTTTTACTGAACTTTCGATTCTGAACCTACCTTAGAATTTTTTGAACCGAAATTTAAAACAACTGACGGAAACATTTAAAAATAGTTTACAATTTAACGTCCATTACCAATCATTAAACGATAAATTAAAAGCATTAAAAAAGTAACTAAACTAACAAAGATTTTTTGCCCTTCAATAATATTTAATCGTACAGTCTTGAAAACCCCCAAAAGTGTATCAAACGCTTGAATTATTCACAAAGGTATAGTGATGTGGGGACCTTATGAATTATATATAAACAGTCGATATTACGACGCGGGTTTTACGTGAAACATATAAGGGTTAATATGAATTATATGCTTCATTTATCTTATTTAATATTTCTCTAATATTGTGTATTTACTTTGAGAGAATATATGAACACAGAGGTCACTTTCCTCAGTTTTGTTGTCTCTAGCCATTAAAATTACAAATAATTTGTAGTTAATGCTAGTTACACTGGATATATAATATAGCCCCGTCTTGTAGAATACTTAAATCTTGACCCGTTTCACCTCGACGTCCGTCGTTCCACAGCCGAACGTTTCTTAAGGCAGTTTTTGCCGCGCACCACCACCAGCTGCCCACTAAAGTATTTCTAAACCAATTCGACTTAGGGTCCTTAACGAAAAGAGCGTACCAATTCTTAAAAGGCCAGTAACGCACTCGAGAGCCCTCTAGAATTGAGAAAGTCCATGTGCAGCGGTATTACTTAACATCCTCCTGTTCTATAAAAAAAAATGTCTGAAATCCCGTCAAAATATTTTCTCTATTAAAGTTATAATTATTGTGTTAACACTCAAGTGATGCTAATTGCCTATTATTAGGTGGTAAATGTCAAAAATAAAGAATGTTTCATTATCTTAAGTTAAAAAATTACATGTAACACTTGCTCCCTGCATTATTCAATCAACGTTATAACTAAATAATTGTATAGCTATGAACTGGGACTGTATCTTTTGATTCCCGATAAAATATATTTTAATCAACAAATGTTCAATACATAAAAAAGCATCGCATTGAAACATATAAAAAGACTCACGGATGGGTATATAAAATTGCTGGTCTTTTATAGATTTGAAACATTTTCACTATTCCGCAGTGCATCTTGTGTTGGGGCAGTCGGGTCGAAATACCCTTGAGATTTGACAATAATTCTCGATAGCTACTCCATTCTAGCAATGAATACTGAATTGAGACTGCTCCGTGTCTTAGATAACCTATTTCAATTTAGAGTATTTCGTATTTCCACAATACCTACTACCCTATTACTATACTACTATATTTTAATTAAATTTGCACCAAGAAGTATTTAATGTCTTTTTTCATCAAAAATAGACGTAGTCTTCAGCGCGGTTACATTATTTTCTTTAAAAAAAATTTAAACCATATTTTACAGCCGCTGGTCCCTCACAGTAGGACAATCCTTTTTGGGTGACCAACTCTTTCGAGATACAATATATAGGACACAGCTTAGTAATTAAAGATATGCATTCAAAGAATACCCCACAATTAAACAATAATTAAGATGTACTAATGTAAAACAATGTTACGCCATAGCTACCAAACTATTTTATCACCTTCCCAGAAGCTATAGAACTCTGCCGTGTAATGCTCTCAAGGTGAATGTGATTAGATTTTTAAAGACAAGGGTGTGTGGTATCTGGGAGAGTATTTAGACATTATTATGACATTACGATATTTGCATGCCTATTTTTAAATGTCTGATTCATAAATAATTTGAATGTACCTCTTACTTTGCAAATATACGATTTATTATTATTATTAAAAATGTCTGATATGTATGTATGAATGTGCATTAATGATAATATGAAAATGGCTCGTAAAACCTTTGGTTATATTCAAAATCAGAGTCAGAAAAAAAAACCGTGTACTTTATTTATTCATTGACCTTCCGAAATTAACAGAGATAACGTTTACAAAGAGCTGATTTGAAAGGGGCACGCTGATTCGCGACTCTTTAATCTTTCATCGAAAACAAAACTTTGGATCGTAACAGGATTGTCTGCCCGTTCATTTACTTAGCAAATTATTCTTTGTCGAACGGAAGAGAAGGCTTTGAATCCATTAATTCCCTGATGGGGTCACAAAGAGGTGGTGCGAATTAAAATAATGTATTCTACGACTTCAATGGGATCCCTTCGTCCGGTGCCGTTATTACAAGAATAATGTATTTAAATCAAAGTCTGCTTTCAGATGAAGATACTTTGTGCTCTCTCGAATAAGTGATCACGTACGGCACCATTAGGATGTGTTTTATGTGCAAATTATAGGCTACCATTTTTAAACTCGCTCAAATTTCATGCTGAACAATTTCGGTTCGTTAGAAAAGTTTAGCTCGGTCGCTATTGTGTCGCCGGTCGGTATTCACGACTCGTATCCCACAAATGAGGTTCAACTTACAATACTTGCGGGTATTTACCGAATCCCCGTACATCTCTTTATTAATTGCAAATCCCGGCATAGAGACAAACAGTGCACAAACGGCAAATTAATCCTCACTATCAAAAGGGTTTCGAGTGCCCTCTGTTGCCGGATAATTTAGAATATGATCACCCTATCGTCGAAATTTCGAAACAAACATTTCGATGTATTTATTCTGGTGTTTATTTTAAGCGTAATATGTCGTGTTCCACTTTGATGTCGTCAAATCGCTTCTGTTCTTTATCAGTCCCGCAACGATTTATGTCTATTCTGTTTGTCATTTAATTTTAGCTTTTACTGTCTTCTATTTTCGTTACAGTTTCCTTTGTAATTTGATAGACACTTGCTACTTTTGCGATGTGTGTTTATCTGTATAGAATTATTGCATATGGTTGGTTGGAGTTTGTTTGCCAGTATGAATGGTTCATTATGCGTAGGGATACTTTGAGCAGGGCGCAGATAATATTTGCGATGTTACCATTGTTTATGATTTAGACAATTGTTTGTGTTTCTCTGTCAAAGGATGTGCACTTGTTTGTTTTATGGGTTGTCTGACAAAGAAGGGAGATGTGCATAGATAAACATGTTTTCTATCTTGGATTATATAGTTTTAAATGATTTTTATAACATTGAATTCCGTTTTGGTCGGAACGAATCTTTATATTTTCTTGCTGAAATAACATGGGATCACAGTGAATAGTCTTGAAGTAAACGCTTGGAACAAAATTTCTCTATCGAATGCTTTCCTTTGCGGGCAACTGCGCGGAAACGTAGTGGCATCTTGACTCGAATGCCGGTACTTACTTGTATTTTCATGCTTTACTAGGGCTGTCCATTAAATGTAAATAGAAATATACAACTATTTAGTTCTTCTTTACCGTATAATAAACATTGAATTACTAATGTTTCGTCTATATTCTATACCACTTGAAACTATTGAGTTTTTTGTATCGTACATAAGCTATAATCGTGACAAAACACTGCCGTTTTAAGGTAACCATGCACTTATCTCAGAGTAATCTATTATAATTATAACAGCTGAGTTTATATCAACAAAATCCTTACTTGTTTTTACAATGTCGACAGCCCTATAGTCAACTATAAATCCGCCATTTTTGTTTCCACTGTTTCATTCACAAGAGTTTTGTGTAGTTTCAAGTGAATTGCATTTGTTTCATAAACATTTAATAATACCCCATCGTGTTCAGTTGCCTGTTGACTTCAACGTCAATAGGACTGATGTGAAAAGGCTCATTTATACACACACATATCGTTTTACGTGGGACAAGTACATACATATGCAACATACATTATTTGGTACTTTAAATTATGACGTCAAAACTCCCGGCATAGTATAGGAACTGATTTTAACCGCGGGTTTTCCATATACGTTTGACATCTAGAGAAATAGTAAAAAGAACAGAATTTAAAAAAAAGAAAATAAAAGAGCGTTTGGTAAGGTTTGATCTTGAAAGGCAGGCAACGCACTCGCGAGGCTCCTGGCATTGAGTGTCTACGGACACTTCACAATCACATAACATCAGGTGGGCCGTGAGCTCATATGCCCCCTTTCTATAAAAAAAACAGCGTAGATCGCGCTTTTGAATCTATAGTCGGTATACGATAAGCACACATTCCTTAAAGTAATCAAATACCTACTAAAACGCGTATTTTTAGTTATCACTTGTAGAAACTTCGAGAAAATGCTTAAATGTCTGAAGGAAGTACCAAAACATTGTACATTTGATTCGATTGTGTAAAAACAATGAATGTACGTATAATTCATTTGCCCCTTGTCTTGACTGACCCGAGAACAATAGATTCATCAGGAGCTCTTGTTCATGCCGAAGGACGAAATCACTTCGTACACTTATAATATATATAATTAATTAATAACAATAAGTTAAGAATTTAGTACTAACAGTCTTCTTAAACATTCGAAGGTATTTAGACAAATTATAGTGAATTATGTTCGTAATAAATTTTTATTAAATTTTTGGAGTAATAATATTTAACACGGCCACTTTCAGCATTTTATTTCACACAATTTGTCGCTTCGGCGTGCGACTCTCATCCCTGAGGTCGTAGCTTCGATCCCCAGCTGTGCACCAATGGACTTTCTATGTGCGCATTTAACATTCGCTGAGGCTGATCACCGACTTGCCTATTATATTGACAAATGATGATGAAACAGACACAGAAATCTGAGGCCTGTATTGTTTCTGTATTTACCAATATTGATTTTATTAATTAGGTACATACCCTCAATAGTTTAATCGATACAAACTGTGATTTACATTTTTAAAACATATGTTTTTTAATATATTATATCCGGTTGAGAGTTATTTAAAAAAAAAAATATAACAAACGGGCTCAGATAATGTGTGATAAAAGTTCATATTATTAAATGAAATGTTAACTCAAATAATCTTGAAACTAGATTAAAAACTAACTACAAGTATACGGGCCTAAGACAATCCTTAAAATTGTATTCTCCTTAAATTACGTATTCTTTTACGAGTGATTGATCTATTGTTCACGTGATATTAACTGCATTGTTTGTGACATAATCTTTATGACGTCTGACGACTGTAGGGCGGGCGGCTAAACTCTATGGAGACTTTTATATCTTATTTTATTTATTATGTATTTACTTTGCGATGTTCGTGTGGAAATATATATGTACTAAAATTACATACAATTACATATCCATCTTTATTATGAAAGCTATTTACAAAAAAAAATATTCTGGTAAAACCTATTAATACGTGTCGTGTACATGAGAGGTGATTTACTCTTTATTTCGTTTTTTTGAAGTTGTACTTCTTTAGGCGCGTTATGAAAAATTGATGAGAGTGAAATTTTACGATTGCGCGCGCACCTATGACACAAAATTGGCAGTGTGATATAGCGTGCGCGAGCGAGATGGGAATAAGACAAACTACAAGTAAAAAAAATAGAATATGCGTGAAGCTAACTTCACGCATATTCTAGCTTAGCAGCTTAACAAGAATTTTGAATGACCATGACAATTGACATCTGACAATGACATTTACCTTTTAAACAAATATAGGAGTTTTAATTATTGTTTAAAATTAATAATTATATACCTAGTTATTTTCATTATACAAAATATTTGTGAAATAATATAAAATATTTGTGAAAAAACTGTGCTAACCTTCCTGAGTGCTTCAATACAATTGAGGTTAACTATCCGTATGTATTATCGAGTATTATTGTTGATTAAAACTGAAACATGAACCATTATTCATTGCTTTTGTTTATTGCGTTTGTTACAGCAACTTTTTAGAAATATTCTACGACCCTATATATCAATAATTGAGAACAAAGATTTAAGCACGAATACTAATAAGGAGAAAATGAAGGCTTGGAGCGATATAACAGAGAAGTAAACATTTTAATAAGTACCTGCATCTCAAAAAAAATGACCACATTATTTAATCAAAACATCAGATTTAATCTAGCAAATATAAGGACAAGAGACAAAAAACAATTGATGAATCAGTGGAAGTGCACTAAATTGAATACAAAAAAAGAGTTGTCATCTTATCGCCGTGAAACATCAAAAACTGGAGGTGGAACAAAGCCACCATCACCTTCTCGAGACACAATGGTTTGAAGTAGATTTCAATGAATTTGATTGTGATGGTGTCGAGGTAGGAATGTTAATTATAAATATGATGTATGGTGATGTTCAAGGTTCAACCTTTCAAGCATAGGCATATGCTTACAACATTACTTTATTCCCCTACAGGGTAGTTAGAGATATTGTAATACCTCAAAACATCCATGTTGCACTTGTAGTACCGAAACTCTGTCCTGCCAGAAGTGAGCCTATTCCCACTTATAATGGACAGTGGGTATAATACACCTTAATACCTGAGTGCGAACCACTCACCATGATACTTAAATTAATAGATGTTATTTATATATTTCAGGTTATTACAAATAAAATCATTTTGGAAACAATTGATATCCCAAAAGCAAATAAAGCCAACAATGACAAGGTAATAAATCAGTTTTGACATAACTTGAATACTAAAAAAGCCAAACAAAGGTGTACACAATAGTGACAACATAACTTAACAATTTCATTATTTTGTAGGATTAAAGAAAGGTTAAAGAAAATCATGTCGAACTGAACAACAAGAATCCCCAAACAACTCCAAAGAAACCTACAAGGAAGACACCGGTATTATATTTAAATTATCTCTATCTCTAAATAGAATAAAAGAAAGTTGCTATCCAGGTCTGTAGCATGTGCTACAAATTATATTATTAACACATTTATATAATTATATTAATATAAATGTGTTAAAAAAATTATAATATGAATTATAAAAAAATTTAAGTTTTGCATGGACAGAGCTTAAATTAATATTCTCTTATTTGTTGCAGAAAGCAAGTAGTTTTGGAGAAGCCTCGTAGATGCACAACCAAGTAATGATTAATTTAAAATTACAAACCGAAATTCTGATGAAGACATTAGAGTCACTTAAAAATAAATAGTATAATGAAATAAAAATGTTTTAAAGATAAATAGTGTTTTATTTGTTTAATGTAAGAGAATAATAATAAATATTTATTTAATTAATTTTTCAAATGTAAACTGAACTTTATTGACTTTAATGACTCCTTTTCCAGTCTTTGATTATTTAATTGTAATTAATTATTTGCATGCAATCAAAAACTATTTTTAATAATGCCAAAGAAGTATAACTTCTTACGCGCGTACATAAGTACACGCACCCTTTTTTTATTTGGAATACGATATTGAATTAATGCAGAATCCATTTCCATAGCATTGTAGCCTTGACTAAGCTTCGCCTTGTCGCGCCCAGTAGGTAATTTTCCCCATTGTTGGAACTGAGAAAATATTTCCCGCTAATAATTTACTGGAAGAGCCACATAATTATGACTTAAAGTTCTACTGAAAAATATATATTAATCATAATTAAAATATTACTTCGAAATATATATTGTTGATAATAAAAAAAAACGTGTGTGTACATGCGTTAGAAGTTATACATACTTCTTTGGCGTAACAAGGAAAAATCTTTAAGAAAAATGTATTCTACGTTTGTTGAAAAAACGACACTAACAATACAAAAAACTAAAATGTTGACTATAGCTAACTTCAGGGTGTCGGTTTTTTGTGACGGTGTGCGCTGTGCTTTGCCGGCCTTTTAAGAGTTTGTACGCTCTTTTCTTGAAGGACCCTAAGTCGAATCGGTTCGGAAATACTTCTATCTATAAATACATCTTTTGAATATTTTTTCATATGAAATCTCTTCCATAAATATAAACCAACGATTCTTAATACAGACTCATTCTATGAGATTTGTAATTTTCCACCAATAAGTTCACCCTCAGCCGTGAATGGCGGCCAATTGTGTCATTTTCTCTGTTCTGACATGTTATTTGCCTTTGAGAATACAAAAAGTTATTTTCGGCAAATTCATTTCGTAAAATTAGTGAATTTTCTTTCATTCAACGGGGCCTCATATTTCTATGGAGTCTCGGAAATGGAAAGTATTTTTGTGTTCACTTAGGTATGTAGTATGTGCAAGAAATGCGTCGTAGGATTTGAGGTCGCTGTCCTATAACTTTATTGTTATATTTTTATATAGAACAGGTGACGAACGAGCAAAGTCATCTGATCCCAGAGGACTCGCCAGTGCGTTGCCGGCTTTTTAAGAATTGGTACGCTTGAAGGACCCTAAGTCGACTTCACTAAGTAGTATAACACTGTAACGTCATAGATTCAATAGTGTCTTGATATATATGTTCGTGAATAAAATAACGGGATATGAATTATATTAGTTCGTTTAACTGCTGCGCTGGTTCTAAAAATCCATAAACCGTAATTTTACACTTGATAACTCTCAACCCATATCTCAAAAGTAAAACATCGACAACCTAGACCCAAAAACGGCGCTGTGTCAGACACAAAACCTTTAAAAAAAACACCAGAATATCCCCATAGCCTATTGGAAGGTTGGTTTAGGTTTCTGGTAACATCTAGACTACGTAATCTCCAATTCTTAAAAGGCCGGCAACGCACTCGCGAGCATTCTGGCATTAAGAGTGTCCATGGGCGGCGGTATCACTTAACATCAGCTGAGCCTATATATAGCGTCTATAAAAATAAAAAAAACGTATTCTGGAAATAAAAATTGCTAAAACCATTTTTGTTGCCCATTAAAGTTAATTTTAAATATTCGTATTGTAAATAAACTTATTATAGAATAGAATAATTCAGTTACTGGTCCACGAGAAATTTCCTTCCCGTTTTTTCTAAGGGAAAGAAATGTTTTCCCATTTCTCATTGAATTACCACGGCTTGAGTTTCTATAATATTATTTTTCATTGTGCAGACGGCGCCTTATTTGCTTATTTAATTTAACTGTATTCTTTATATTTTATGAATTGAAATCTTTAGATTTTATTTACGTTAATTGAGTTTTAAATTCTAATAAATCTCTTTAAGTCTGATGATTAAAATAAATAAAAATAAATCAATGGCGTTACAACCTTTTTAGGTCCGGGCCTCAGATTTCTGTATCTGTTATTGATCATTTGTTAATCTAATAGGCAAGTAGGTGATCAGCCTTCTGGGCCTGACGCACGCCGTCGACTTTTCGAATGTCCATTGGTGCACAGCCGGGAATCGACACTACGAGCTCAGGGATGAGAGTCGCACGCTGAGGCCACAAGGCCAACAGTGCTCTGTCTCATGATTGATCAGTCTGATATAATTTAAGAATAGATACTGAAAACAGTTTTTTAAAAGTTTTTTTACTTACTTAGTTTTACGCGCTTAGTTGTATACTAAAGAAACCTTAAGATTATCACATAACTATGATAACAAAAACTCTATACGTTTCATAGTTTTTATGGTACAGGAGGCAAACAGATTTATCACTTTGAATACAGTGCTAAACGAACGAATTGCAAATGTGTTGCCAATTTTTGAGGGAACGTTTCGCTCCATTCTTGAAGTCATAGTAATGGAATCGTTTAATTTCCTTTGGATCTAAGCTGTATGTATATTCTGATTCGTTGCATTTGGCTGCTTCCTTACAAGTAGTCCATTTAAGACGAGGCGTTGGCAATTTCCTTCAACTAATAGATTTATGGAAAGTCCAGTACAGTTTGCGAACGGATGTTTGTATCATATAAATTAATAACAGGTTAATTGGTCGATTAATATTCATTTATTAGGTCAAGAGAGAAGATGATTTAGACATTTTAGTGGAATCTTTAATCTGAATTTGTCACCGAATTTCAGTTTTAATAAGACAGCAGGTCTGATTTGAAGAATACTCTTTTATAAATTGATATTCGCGCACATTTATTACTCATTATTTTAAACGAAATGCGCAATATTTTCGTTAAACTTTTATACATTCAAGAAGGAATTTCATACCTGAATTTGTCACTGAAGACGAGTGTGTTGCCGGCTTTTATGAAGGCTCTTTTAAGTATTGTCATCCGCGTAGCTTTATTATTAATTATTTTAAACTAAATGCGCAATATGTTCGTTCAATTTATATTCAAGAAGCAATTTCACATTGATTGTATTTTTCGTCTCCCGTTGTGTCAGCTGTGACCCTTTTATTTTTGTCTTATATTAGCGTATAACCCAGGGAGCTATAAGTAGAAAAAATATTGTGATATTAATTCGCAGTTTAACTGGCCAATATGAATAAATATATATGCAAGTGTCTTCTTTGCAAATAAAAAATCATTTCGTTTAAATTTCAAATATATCATAGTCTTTGTGCTCATTATTTTCAAATTTGGAACTGACTGATTGTTCCATTTTCAAAATAATTACTTGCACTTTATGAAACTTATTTCGAAATAAAAAAACTATCGAATAATTTCCATAGACACAATTTCCCGCCTAAAAGCACATTGTTCCTCCGTGTTATTGTGTGTAATAGAAAGGAAATTAATAGTTACAACCGACAAATATACCTTGGCATACCATTTCTAACTAACAATAATATTTACATGGCTCATAATAAATTGGCTGTCAGCTGGTGTTTAAGAGAACTAGTGAGGGTTGAAACACAATTGTAAAAGTAATTCCATTTTGACGCGACTATTATTGTCAAGTGCAGATTAATATTGAGTTACATTTGAGGTAATTGACGTTCACGGAATTTTCCTTAATAACTAATATTAATTGCATACATATTACGCTTATAAAAAGCTTTGTGCATTGGACGGTTTGACCAAACCGTCTATTACATAATCAATTTTAAGGTCGTCATTTTAATCCAATATTCTTTCGTTAAACCGAACCCAGGATTACCGGGTCCATTCTTCTTCAAATTTGTGACTTTAATTTGGTCTATAATTAAGCAGTTAGTGGCTTAGCTGTTCGACTAAGAGGTTCTACCTTTGGATTCCCACTATGCTACACCTATATATCTATAACCACAATTAATACACACACAACATTGGGAAACTTCATAAGCAAAATCATATCTAAGGAAAGCGATGGCGTGTGTCACAGGCTGATCACTTACTTAGCTATATAAAAATTGCTTGGGTGTGAGCAAATATTTTGGGAAGTGGGAACACTTTGACTTTATACAGTGGTAAAAATTTAATTTATTCTTTAAAATATTAAGAAGTTGTTTTAATAATTAATTTCAGTTTTTTTATCTATTCAGTTTTATTTTTTTATTATTTTATCAATGTAATCTGATTTGTCTTTGTATATAGTCTAAAAAAAATACTATAATAAAAAAATAATATAGTACAAATACGCTTGTTTACGTATTTTCAAAGGCTTTTACGCTGGCATAACGGCACCTTAATATAATAAAGTCCCCTTAGCACAGTGACACAAGAAATTGTGTTAGTGTCTGCATTGAAGTAGGCTGCATTTTTCATCGATTTTATTGAGGGTTATTCTATTTCTTCCCAATGACGTTTAACAATTTGTTTTGTCCTTTATCTTTTCTATATTTTTCATAAATGACCTTGTTTATTGAAGTATTTCACAACACACTTCCAACTGACCGTAATTTTCTTTATTACCCTCTTAATGAGTTTTTTATTTAGTTTTTACGGATTGCCTGTGTGCATTTCCTTGCTAGTTTGAAATTTTTATATCCTAATACAAATGATGTGTAAAATAAATCAGTGGCGCTAAAACCTTTTCAGGTCTGGGCCTCAGATTTCTGTACATTCATGATGATTTGTCAATCTAATAGACAAGTAGGTGATCAGCCTCCTGTGCCTGACACACGCCCGCACTTTTTGAGTCAAAGCATGCCGGTTTTCTCACGATGTTTTCCTTCACCGTTCGAGCGAATGTTAAATGTGCACATAGAAAGAAAGTCCATTAGTGCACAACCGGGATTGAACCTACAGGATCTAAGCGTCAGGGATTAGAGTCGCACGCTAGAGCCACTAGGCCAACACCGCTGCTTATGAAGTATATGTGTAAAATTTTCGGCTAAAAGACATGATATTAATAAATAGTGTTTAATTAATTTGAAAGGGCATTAATGACACCAGAATGAGCCTCGAACACTTAAATTAGGTAGCATGTGCTGGCGACGTGCATTTCGTTAGTTTTCTAACATTCCTTTTAAGTTCCTTGACGTGTAATTGCATACAATAATTTAAAACCGAGGTTTGAACATTATAACGCACAAGCATTTCATTGAATTCGGATGTCTCCCTGTTATATATTTACCAAGAAAAATGTGTTTAAGTAAGATATACGTACATATTCTATCTAATTAAAACGTTAGACGGTGAATTAGGAAGGTATATCGAGTCGTGGAAATCGTTTGATTGGTCGTCTGTAGGGTCTCAAACTTGGCGATTGCTTGTGTCAATACGGCTCCTTGTCAGCGACTGCTTTGAAGTTTTGTTTGAGCTGTTTCGTTAATTAAGTTTGTTGTTACGTCTTCAGATTGTGTGCTTACTTGGGAATTCGAAATTTACTGTTGGACCTGCTGGTTTTGCACACCCTGAGATATTATATCCTATGAACATATTTCATTATCCGTTGAGTAAACTGACAAGGGTTATTATTATTTGTAGTATATAGCGTATAGTAGTTAGTTAATTTTTTTTAAGTGAAACTTCTTTAGGCGCATGAAATCTCAAATGATGAATTGTAAATTAAAAATGACACGTGTTTTTAAAATCGAAGAAATAAATTAAAAAAAAAAATATCATTTGTATTAATTTTCGACACTTAATATTTTAAAGATCATTAAATTCCTAACATATGTTCCTTTTTCCCTCCCTCTAAGTCTCTGAAATCTAAAGTTTTAGATTTGTATAAATATAGACAAGACTTAAAAATTGGTTTGCCAAAAAGTTTCACTTCTGACATGTGTACTTTGTACGCACACACTTTAATTTTTTCCTAATAAATTTCTTATGTTTGTTTATTATTTCGTGTTCCTATAACATTTTTTTCATTGGTTATACATTTTTGTTAATTTAGGGACACCTGTTAGGACAGGATTGTATTTTTTATAATATATTTTTCATTTGTTTTTCACATTTGCACCAGTTTGACTATCGTCATTATTGAGTGGAATCTTATGTTTTATACGAACTCTACTATAAAATAGATACATTTGCATAATTTTCTCCATAAGATTCCCTTCCCCGTATAGGACAAGATATTTACAATTCCATGTGGTTTGTACAAACTCGGATTATCTGCGTACTTCGCCGAATGTTTCGGGTTTTAATAAGTTGTCGTTTGTTAAATGTTTAATTTGAGTTTTCATTTTTTATCTATTCATGTAGGTCGTAATTGACTTATGTTTTTATTTCGTTTAACAATTTAATCTGATTTGGCTTTGTATATTGTCTAAGTTCTTTTTTAATATATATATAATATATATGTGAATCTGTAACTAATAAACAAATCCTGAATCCTACGAACGAACCGCTACCCATATGATTCCCACACTAAACGCTCGACTCGCACTTGTCAACAAACAGCGGAAGTTAAAATTCAGCAGCCACTGCGCGTTATCAAGTGAATAGCAATTAGTGATCGTTAACTCGGTGGGCAGTGTGTCAAACACAAATATCTGATCTCAGGTTTTAGTTTAGGACGCGTCAAACCGGCCGGCTACTAATTGGGCCCGACTAATTGTACTGATTGCCTCTCGCCTTAACTAAAGGTAGAATTAGATACCGTTTCTTGGTCTTGAGATTCTCGATTTTCGGTACGAGTATTACTGTTGATTTCGTAGTTGTTTGGGGATATCACATCAAGAATACCTCACTTCAGACTTAGACCAAAATGAGATATATACCTTCGGGAACTGCATTAAGCAGCAGCTTTTGTTAGCCATACACAAAGATGATGCATCAAATATAATCGGTGAGTGTCACAGTAAGCTGAACAATTTAAAAAAAAACGTTGTTTAGCGCCTGTCGGGTATCTAATCCGCATATTTAGACAAATAAGTATATTAAATTGGAATTTACTAGTAAGAACTGAAGAGAAGAAAATTTGTGTCCACAATAAACGTCATGTACCTAACTTCGAAAAGATAGGTTATTCTGTAGGGAATGCCTTATACCACAAAGGTATACTTTAATAAATTATTAATAGTAATTGTATTTCTTTGCAGAAACATGTCATCTAAACGAAAGTCGCCACCGTCGAAATTGCAAGAAGGTGCTGTCGACGCTAGCAAGCCGGAACCCGGTCCCGCAAACCTGGACTTCTCCGATCACCAAGACACGGACGACGAACATCCAACATACTACAAGTTCTCCCCGAGCTCCTCACCTCGTACTTCAATCAGCGAAGAGGAAACACCCACTTACGAAGACGAAAACCCTAGTAAGAAACAACGATTCGAAACCGACATGACAAATAACCTTCTAGTCCCTTCTTCATTCTTAAGTCTGCACCAAGTCAACGATCTTCAAGCGAGAAGACGAGGCTCCTCAGAATGCAGTAGCCCCGGCGCGGAGGCGAAAGTTATAGGTCTATGTAATAATAACAATTCATTGCTGAATCACAATAGTGCGTTGTCACTGGCTGCACCGCATAAGCGGTCGATGGATGATGTTCTAAAGAGATTAACGTCGAAAATGAATAATAGCACGATTAAAGAGGAGAAGAGGCCTACGCCGTCGACTACGCCCATTAAACAGAACAAGTGAGTACTTACATTTTTTGTTTTCATAGCTTCTTAAATACATTTTGTAGGTACATATTAATTTTAACAAGACATAATAAACGAAACAGATTTTGATATTCTTCATTAACTATTTGTTGGTATATTATGATTAAGTTTTTATAACAGATACATTAGAAGGAAACGTCCAGCTATCGTTTTTAATACGAATTATATTAAAATGTTTTTATACAAGCATTATACCAAAAACATTTTCCTTTTGAATGTTTAGTCTTTTGTACATAATCTGTTGAGACGTCCTATATCACAATACATAGGTATTGGTATTTTATTATTAAGTGCTTAAAACAGCTGATACATATGAAGCAAACGGCCGGTTACCGTTAAAACAAATGATATAAAATGTTTTTATGCAATAGACACTAAGCATTATACCAAAAACATTTTCCTTTTGAGTGTTTAGTCTTTTGTACATAATCTGTTGAGACGTCCTATATCACAATACATAGGTATTGGTATTTTATTATTAAGTGCTTAAAACAGCTGATACATATGAAGCAAACGGCCGGTTACCGTTAAAACAAATGATATAAAATGTTTTTATGCAATAGACACTAAGCATTATACCAAAAACATTTTCCTTTTGAATGTTTAGTCTTTTGTACGTAATCTGTTGAGACGTCCTATATCACAATACATAGGTATTGGTATTTTATTATTAAGTGCTTAAAACAGCTGATACATATAAAGCAAACGGCCGGTTACCGTTAAAACAAATGATATAAAATGTTTTTATGCAATAGACACTAAGCATTATACCAAAAACATTTTCCTTTTGAGTGTTTAGTCTTTTGTACATAATCTGTTGAGACGTCCTATATCACAATACATAGGTATTGGTATTTTATTATTAAGTGCTTAAAACAGCTGATACATATGAAGCAAACGGCCGGTTACCGTTAAAACAAATGATATAAAATGTTTTTATGTAATAGACACTAAGCATTATACCAAAAACATTTTCCTTTTGAATGTTTAGTCTTTTGTACATCTCAACAGTAAATTCAAAAGGAACAATACCCATAAATGGATAACAAATCACACAGATTATTATTATTGGCAGTTTCCGATGTAATTCATTAAGAATGTTTTGTTAATGATAATCAGACGACGCGGAAATAATTATTACAATATTATAATGTCATTGACGATAAATCAATGTTGTTTTCTCTTATCTTAATTTCTAATGTTTTAGCGAAATTTAACCGGCCTTCAATTTAAAGGTCACAAATTTTTAGAATAAGGAACTAATATCTTAACTCACAACCCTGAATGATCTCTAACCATAGATTAACAATTTATAAATTGTTAAGAAAAGTACTACACAGTAACGAAATTGGATGTAAGGGAAAGGATGGATGAGAAAAGTTTTTAAACCTTTATTGCATGAAATGAAATAACAAACCAAAATTTTAAGTGCTAAAGTAAAATTCACGAATTTATATAATCTTGAAGAATATAAAATATTCTTAAAGGTCCACACAAACAAAGAACAATTAAGCATTATCTAGCAAATCATAATTTACGTAAATGTCGTCAGTTCAAGGAACTGGTTTATTTGTGTTTTAATTGCTGTTTTACTGTTTCTGACACTAAAATAAAGAAACATAGTACTGTTTAATTGGTTAGCTTATAGCTCATTAAAAACAATGTTGAGTGGACCACCGTTTAAAGCCGTATTTATAAATGTCCGGCGGTTAAGGCCAATTCTCAACTTTAGGGTGGTTCGAATCTGTGTACTACAATTACTTTTCTTTGAGTGCAATTAACACAGTGAAAACATCGACATATCGTATACCTAGAGTCGTCAAAACAGAGAGCAATTCAAAAAACTTTACAACCTTGAAGGTTTGGCCTCAGATTTTTGTATCTGTTCCGTGATCATTTTTGAATAGGCAAGTAGAAGATAGATTTTTTTGTCTAAGGCATATCGGTTTTCTCACGCCGTGGATCGAACCTTCGACTCGCACACAAGCCACTAGGCCAACACTGCTTTAAACTGTATAGAGTAAATAGTTTAACTGCCAGACAATTAATATTATTTCAAATATCTTATTGTGTAAACTTCGTTATTCTATTCGAAGTACGAATATATACAAGTAGTGACTGAAAATGACTTTATCTTGGAGAGACCAAGATAAAATCATTTTTCATACACTCATACTAATATTTTCACGACCTTAAATAAATAAATAATTGGCACTATAACCTCTTCAGGTCTGGGACTCAGATTTCTAAGTCTGTTTCATGATAATTTTTTTTCAATCTAATAGGCAAGTAGGTGATCAGCGTCCTGTGCCTGACACACGCCGCGGCCGTCGACTTTTTGGGTCTAAGACATGTCGGTTTCCTCACGATGTTTTCCTTCACCGTTCGAGCGAATGTTAAATTCTCTTAGGGCATTCAAAAACATACCTGTCTCATTATTCTTATAAATGTTTAACACGAAGGCTTAAAAAATATCTGTTTACGTAACAGCAAACGTATAACGCATTGAGTAATCTTTACATGACCAAACTTTACGTCCGGTAATGATTGTAATTTATCTAATTTAATTAATAGGCAAAAGTGATAATTTATAACATATTCTTTTCAACTTTCAAATAGCAAAAACGCTAAAGAATTTGCGAGACCGTTTCTAATCTTTGTTTATTATAATAGAGAAACTACACTTAGCACCACCGATTTAAGATGACCCCTCACTATCTGGTATAACCATCTATTAATCGTAAATCAGGAGAGGAAATAACACTGTCAGGGCTCAGGTTACAATAGTCGTTTGTACAATAAAGTAAGATGCAGATGTAATAATAGAGGCGATAATATGATAAAAGGTTGAGGTGGTGTCAATCGTGATTCTAAGTCAATATTTACATTGAAATTATCGTTAGACTAATTAGCTGATATTGACGGATGTTTTGTTACTAGGGAATACATTGTTTTGTGTATTTTTGTATAAGATTCATGCAGGTACACTTATGAAGGTCAGTAACAATTAATGCTTCTAAATTTACATTTACTGTACGTTCTCAAATCAAGGACGTAGAACGGAATAGAAGGACTGGTAATAAACTCTCTGTCACTCATCAAATCGCTTATATTAAGACAGCTCAATAATGCCACATAGCTATTGAATAGTTAGTGCTATTCTTTCTTAAGTACATATATATGTATGTTTAATGATTGTCAGATAATTAAACAACGTAAACTGAGATAATAATAGGAAATATTATATATGTGTGAAGTGGAAGGTCACTTGTGACGTCTCGCACCGGCTCCAAGTCTTCGTCAACCGCTGTCTTCACCGAATTCTGTAAAAACCCGAGAAGATCTCTAACGCAACTTTGGGCGCACTGTCGAGAAACCCTGCCAGTAAGCCAGCAGGTCAAGCGATGCAAGTGGAAATGGATACACTCCGAAGAGACTCCAATTATATCCCCAAGTAGGTGCTTGATTGGAACCGGCAAGGAAAGCGAAAGTGTGGCCGTCCCTAGAAAACTGGAATCGAACAGCAGATGAGGCAAAGAGAGACAGGAAAGACTTGGAGCGAGGTGAAATACGAGGGTCAAGACCCAACGCGATACTCAATGAGAACCCTCTCCCCCATGCCTCCTCTCTCTGCCCCATTTAGGTGTTATAGGATATTAAGTCAAGACTATATCCTCCCACACTCATCACCCTATAAAAATAATGATACTCACGAATAAACATACTAACATTGTAAAAATATGATAATAAATACAATTCCAAATGAATAATCAAAACACGTTTATCTAATGCAGACGACAGCTGTGAATAGAAACCTTTAAACAGTTAACACACCTGCAAGAGCTGCAGATGTTGACCTTGATTAGGCACGAGTAAGCTTAGTCTAGGCTTGTTAACTAATCACTAGGACTATTATCTGGAATATTATTTTTACATCTTTATTGCCTACCCTCAATATTTTAATAATAAAATGTGGGTAGCGACAATTGGACACTTGACATCACTGCGATGACGTCTAACCCTGGAACGCGCTAACGATGTTATTCGACTTAGGGTACTTCAAGAAAAGAGCGTACTAATTCTTAAAAGCCTTCTGGCATTGACAGTGACCATGGGTAGTATCACTTAACATCAGGTGAGCCTTCTTACCGTTTGCCTCCTGTTCCATAAAAAAAATCCCACTAAGGATATATACAAGTCGACCTTATGCTGGAGCTTTTAAGATAGTCACCGGTTAAACTGGTTGAGGACTCCAATTTAAGTAGACGTACCACGACTTTCTTCCTCCACATGTCTATTAATAATAAAAATAGAATTGATTAGGTTTTTTTATATCTAGATTGGTTAGTGGTACCCCCCATTGTTTGGATTACGTTAGGTCCGTTTTTTGGGTTTAAGACAACCCAGTCTCTACACAATCTTTTTCTCTGCAGGGGTTTAACTAATTATGTAGATTTTATTATTACCAGTACCTAAAAACAAGCTACCCACGACACAGGGAATCCTAGGGGGCTAGGGCACTTTCTCATTTAACTGAACATCTTTTTTATTATGTATGTAATGAAGATTTTTCTTGAAGTAAATCCATTGACGCTTTCCTTTGACGTGATTCTTAGTTAGCTTGGTGGTCATAGCAGTCAACGAAAGTACAATTATGAAACCTGTTACAAATTCTCGCTATTACGGTCCACTACAGGCCGTAATATTAAGACGAATGTTGGGCTATTGTCCCGAGACTGCTAATTAAACGCGGCGTTAATTGCCCCACGAGAATTAAGATGTGAGATCGTAATGTATAGCAATCCGTCTATGTTAGAGCTTTAAGCGGTTTAGCATATGGCTTAAGGTATAAGCGATTGGAATGGTCGTATAGTTTATATATAAGCTAAAAAGCTGAGCAGTATTTTATGTATATTTTTGTCCTCAATTATTTTTATTGACTGTATGTATGGAAATGTAATGTTTCGTATTATGTAGCTTCGCTTCTTGTACTCACATTATTAATTATTTGTTACCAGTGGCGCCACTGGATGGAAAAACAAAATATGTGAGTGAAAGCATTCAAAGCTACATCATATGATACATTTCATTTACACACGTACAACTTAGGTATACTTCGGTATAAAGAATGGAAAAGAAGAAGAAAGAAAGAAGGTTAGGGATACGATGTAAACAGGTAATGCTTGTACAGTAGATTACTAGGACAGACGGAATGTCGACTAACTGTGGTTTATATTCAATGCAATATAAATTCTAAAATGAAATGCATAATAAAAAATATTATAAATACATAAAACATATTATTTCAATCGAACACTTATTAAGTTTTTCAAATATGAATTCTTTTAATTAGATTTAATTTACTATGAATTATCTTTGAACCGAATACTATAACTTATATTTGTAAATCTATAATTATTATCTATAATTTATATTTGTAACATTATGCAAATTAATCGAAATAAGAAATTCCTCTTGTCTCTTTCGCTGTTTATCAACTAAATTCCTATTAAAAATTAGCGCATTTAACTTGTACCAAACATCAGAGCAAGGCAAGACAATGGATAGCACATAATTTATACAGTGATATATTTCGTAAGCACAATGCCTTTATAAATCGCTGCCGAGTGCCGACGCGTCTTATTTTTATTATGAATTATTGCTTTCTGCTACTCTCTGTCAGTCAAAATCGTACTAAATCTGACATCACTGCTAAATTTAAAATTATAACCGCATTCTATATTCAAAATCAAAGTGATCGACGTTTAAATGTCATGCGAAATAAAATAAAAATTTATACGACGCCCATAGACACCAGAGGGCACCCGAGTGCGTTGCCGGCCTTTAAAAAAATTGTACGCTCTTTTCTTGACTATTTGGTTCGGAAATACTTCAGTGGGCCGCTGGTTCCACATAGAGGTACTCAGGGCATATTATCTAATCTAATCTAATATATAAAATTCTCGTGTCACAGTGTTCGTTCCCATACTCCTTCGAAACGGCTCGACCGATTCTTATGAAACTTTTTATGCATATTCAGTAAGCCTGAGAATCTCCTACTATTTATCTTTCAAACCCCTAAGTGATAAGATAAAAATTTTTTTAGATATAATTTTTATTTTTTTATGATCCAACCTGTAAAAATACATGCAGCCCATAATGTTCACCCCTCTACGCTCAACCCTTACTTTTTTATTTGTTAATGTAAAACTTATGGCTTGAACTCAGAGGTTTATATAGAGAAAAATTTACAGAAAAACCTAAAAAGTTTTCACTCCGGAAAATCGAACAGTCTCTAGGATAGCATTCCATGTTGGTATGTACTTAGGTAGGCTAAGTAAAATCCCATTAAGGAGAAACGAAGTTCTCGGGGGCAGTTAGTTTTAAAATAAAATAGTGTATCAACGGCCACCGAAACGTTCGTTATGAATTATGATACACGAAGTATAAAAATATAAAACCTTTTTCAACTTACATTTCCGTATACATAATGGCTTCCAAGGTGTTGACACTGTACTTAGAACCCATCAAATGACAAGGCCCCAAACAGTATTCTATGCACAATAACCCTTTATTATCTATTACAATGTATTTGCGCAGTCGCACGACAATAGCTACTGTAAACAAATGACCATTCGCGTGTTTATGGTTATTGAATATATATTGTTTTGAACGAATTTGTTGATTTTACTAAAAATATGATATTTTTTTATAGAAATTGAATATCAACCAAAAGAGAATATGCATTATGAGGACGCAAAGAAATCTGCATCAATGGCAATTTTTGTAATTGCCATTGATGCAGATTTTTTAGTATTTTGTATATTTTCACGCAATAACAAAATAAAAGAGAGTAGAAACTTTTTTCGGGTTTATTGGTCATTTTACATATGAAGTACAGATATATATATATACTATAAGTATTGTCTATTGGTAACGCTTAATGGGCTGTAAAGGCTTCAATACGTGAGCAATTAGTTCATTTCCGGTCATAATCGAGTTTCGGACCACAATTCCTACGCTACAGCGAATTACAGCGTTATTACATTGCAAAGCGTTTGTCGCTTTTGCTTCATCATTTGAAATTGGAATGCAACCAACGCAACCCGTGATTGGCTCATACAATATTCAGGGGAGCCAATCGCAACGCCGCTGTGTTGCCAGTGCATCAAAAATTCCATCTGAATATACCAGTGTGGCGAGCACTAAAAATGATAATGCCAACATGGCCACAATTTCAAATGAAGAATTCATAGTGTCCAAACTAAATACATATTTGAAGAAATTGAGTCCAGCCCATTTTGTTTATTGCTAACATTTATGGGGCGATTATACTAAAACGTATTTTATTAGATGTCCGAAAGTTACATTAAAATTGATGTAAATGGGGCAGCGAATATTACGTAATAAACCGATTTGTACATCGAAGGATATATTATACGTCAATCAACAAGAATCTGATATTTGAAGTGAAACTAAGTAAACTTCTTTAGGCGCATGAGGGTAAAATTTTTACGGAACGTCTCGAAGATGTGCAGGGTTTTTGTCGAAGAAAAGGGAGAGAGCGATGAGACCGATTAAGAGAGATTGAGAGAGAGAGAGAGTGACATAGAGCGAACGTCGCATCATGCAGTGCCATGGAGCGACAGGTGGGAGAGAGTTATAGTGAGAAAGATTGAGAGAAAGAGAGAAAGGGAAATCGAGAAAAAATATACGCTATTGGTTGATGTATTCGTTTAGGAGTTACATATTAGAACTTTAGATGGCAATTCTGTCGCATAACGTCTTGTGCTGTAAACGCAGATTTTTTATTTATTTATATTATCATTAGTACGTATACAGTGTGAATATAGATATACAAATACATGGAGTGATCATATACTGGTACATGATCATCTATTGGGGCTTTTACTTTAGTAAATTAATTTACAAAGCAGTTTCACTTCTGACATGTGTACTTTGCACGCACACAGTATTTTTTTTTAATTTAGGACCTACATATACCAATACTAGATTGTCATTTAGTTTTGATAGTAAATTTAAATTTAATCTTTTCTGTTGACGTTCATAAGTGTACTTGGTTATCTATATGAATAAAATTTTGAGTTTGAAATACAAGGAGTATTAATATGGCTTGTGGTGGAAGGATGGTGTATTCAGTACTGTTCCTCATACCTAAAGGAAGGATCCTAAGCTAAGGGCCCAGTGGAGAAGTTGTATATATCCTTAGTCGGCATAACGTCATTACCGCGTTTCATATGACGTCATCTGAGGGATCCTTATTATATTTTTTTGAGACAAATGAAACAAGAATCTACTTCTATATTTCAACATTTATGGCTTGGTGATGCAAACCGGGAGATCTGAATTAAAACATGATTTAAGAGAAATACAGATGCTGTAAAGTGCCCAATACACTTTATAGATAGGAAAGACAACACAATTATTATTCTATGAAAATTCCAATTAAATTAACAAATGTTTAATGTCCGCATTATCCTGCGGTTAATATGACCTTAGCCTTATTTAAAATGCTAAGGAGCTCGGCAGTTCAATAAAACGCAAGACCATGACGGACGACGGCAAAGCTCTTTAAAATAATAATGTGTATTGTTAACGTTGGGTTATTGTGGATATGGCTTAAGAAATTTATTATGTTGTGCGTTTTTATAATTTGTTACATATGATACGCATATTAAAATTTAGAGTATAACTAGTAGACTCGGCCAAGCGTTGCTCTGGCTAAGATTTTTGTTATATTACAAAGTAGTAAACTATTCAAGGGAAACGGTAGGAGAACTTATGTGAAAGGTAGATGACAGCTTATGTGAAACGTTGATAATTTTAACACAGCGCCATCTGTTAGAATTTTATCAAATAATAAACAAATATTTTGCAATAAATTAAAATTGCGACTATAATTTGAGATCTAAACTATCCTATCTCTCAAGTTGGATCGAACTGCACATGGTGTGCAAATTTGATTGATATCGGTTCGGTAGTTTAGGAGTCCATTGAGGACAAACATTGTGACACGAGATTTATATATATTAAGATATATCCCCATTTGAAAGATATTGTTAACGAATAACGCAGGTATGCAATTAAAAGTCATATGTGTATGACATATGTTGCATAAAGTCCAGGGTCCTTTACATATTTTAATGAGTTATGTGTCTCACCTTATCAAAGTGTAAACACAACTTGACTGAAAGAGAAGAAGGAGTACTTAACAACAGTGAAGACTTATTTAGTTGATATTAGATTCTTATATTGACTAGGTAATATTGAATCGCTACACAGTAGTTGAGTAGTGGTTGCCTGGAAGAGATTCCTTGAACTCCTTTTTATTTAATTATTTTAATTGTACGGTAGTTCTGTTACTGCAACGAAGTGTTCATAAATAAAATTAAATCAGAAATAAAATAATCAATGAAATATTTCATAATAAACGGTCATATCCACATAACTCCAACAAACCTGTCAAGAGGGGTGAACAAGACGAATAACCCCAACGACTCGCGTTGTCTCGCGTTAAGGGATTTTTTATTGTTGCATACAAATTGTGTTGGTGGCAGCCTTTACATTCTTTATGATGTACTGAGGGCAAATATCCACGTACATCACCGAGCTTTTCAAATTTCGAATTTCGATCGTGTCTTTTCAAATTCCGAATCTCGGTCGTGTCTTTTCAAATTTCGAATCTCGATCACTTCGCGACACTTGTTTTGCTTTGACAAGTAGATATCTACTGTAATTTAATAATTTAAAAGTCTTAGCTTTGATTAATGTACCGGTGGTATATTACTAGTTACTTGGATACCTTTGATTATGCACAATTGTGGTCACAAACACAAGATAGTTTCAAATAAAGTAGATTACACTAGACTATATTAGGCAAGCCTGAGCAAATGTTATAGTTAGATGCTACGTACGTTAATTCGTGTACAATTAGAAGATTGTCTATAATATCTATATACAATAATTAATGAGAAACGTACATCACCGAGCTTTTCAAAATTCGAATTTCGATCGTGTCTTTTCAAATTCCGAATCTCGGTCGTGTCTTTTCAAATTTCGAATCTCGATCATATCGCGACACTTGTTTTGCTTACACAAGTAGATATCTACTGTAATTTAATTATTTTGAAGAACTAACTTTGCTTTATGTCCCGCCATAGGTGATATAACACAAGATAGTTTTTGGTCTAGATCTATCTATTCAGGTACTACGTAACTACCTGATTAATCAAAGAGAAAAATCGTTAAACAAGGCTGTTATGACCACGAAAGCATCATTTATTAGGATTATATAATTCGCAACACAATTATCGCTCCATGGGCTTACAAAACTAATTATGGAACCGAACAATCGCCGGTGTAATTACAATATCGATAAAACGAAATTAATGCCATTCAATAATTAATGACAAAAAATATCAAAGCGGCTTCAATGAGATCTCATTTCTCCCTTCAAAGGTAAATCGGAAAAAGATTTTTAAAGAATATTTCACAATCGCGTCAGATGTCTATGGCGTTGATATTGCCTGTGAAGTTATCAAACTTTGCACAGGAGGCTTTCAAACTTGGAATATTAATACGGAAATAGCTTGATGGCTTTAAATTTGTATTTTTCTTTTGATACTTTGAATTCCGATCTGTCTATTGCAAGTATGATACTTAAAAGTATTATTAAGTGTAATGATTTGTATTACTCTGTGTAACAAACGCAAACTACTATAAATGTGCTACCAAATTGTCGAGTCATTATTACCGTAACTCTCCGTGATTATATGTTTTATAGTTTGATATCAAAAGTAAGCAGGTAGTTTAATTATAAGCAAAAATACCAGTCTATCCATAAACAGTGTTACCTAATATTTTGGCATATAAGATAATTAAAAATTTTATAAAGAGGGATTGTTTGTTATTTTACTGAGTAACAAATAAAATTAAACTAATAGTTTATCATTCTTTCACAATAGATTTATTTCCAAAAATTAAAGCAAAAATATCCTACCGAAATTTTGATTAATTAGTTATTACAACGTTACTAATTTATCTGTGGTTATCTATGCTTAAAACTATGATTCATATAGAATAAACAGATTTACTAATAATCATTTTTATATATAATTATCATTACTATGTGATACAGATTTTAAAGTATTTTCTAAAGGAAAGCTTTGCTACACCATGTATAATGTCAAACGTCTAGCAATTCAATTTTAATATCGTCACCCTCACACATTTCATTTTGCACGTAAATTACGTGCCACGATCTTTTGTTTTTTAAGAAACCCAATTTGTTTTGTAAGAGTAAACTCAATATGACAATAACTTTGCTATACAGAAATAATTAATTTAACTTTTGAGTTTATTAGCTTGATCTTAAAAAAACAATTTAAATACCAAGCATCAAACGTAGCAAATATTTTTTATACGAACCTTTATCCAAGACCACTCTAAAAACCATGACAAGTTTTAATAAAAACGGTATCTTTAGACTTCTTCTGTATAAAGATAAATTAAATAAGAATGAGAATAATAATGAAATAAGATAAATTAAAATAAAGTACGCAGAATCGTTAATATAAAATTAGTTTACGCCCAAATAGGGCAGTCACTGCATCCCATGGACACACATTTTAGTGAATGCCGGCCTTTGTAACCTATGGTTGTTGAAGGTCTAATTGCACTGCTAAATTTGTTATTCAAATAAAAAAAATGTGTGTTGTATTGGAATAATGTAATCGATTCCAACAATAATCGAAGGTTCGGGTTCAGAGCAAAGAGGGGGAATTGAACTTTGCCCTAGTCGTTTGGCCATACTTAAGCATCGGTTCTCTTTCATTATTTTTATAACCAATTCCACTTAGTTTCCGAGAAAAGAGCGTACCAAGGGGCCTCATGGACTAGCGGTCTTATTAAGTGGCAGCTAGGTGAGGGGTACCGGGTTCGATTCCCGGTTCGAGGGCAAGTTTTAATTTAATTTAAATTTGTTCTCGGCCTTTGGGAGGGTTGTGCGGTACCGGGCGAGTGCCTAAACCGAACATGGAGGACACGGTCGAATTTCTAAGGCAAGCACGAATTATAAAAATCTTATACTTGACGCTGGCTAATGCACAAACCGTGCCAGAGCCATTAAAAAAAAGAGCGTACCAACTCTTAAAAAGCCGGCTATGCTTTCGCGAGTCCTCTGGCATTCTTGTCCATTGATGTTATCAGATAAGCCTACTGTTCTATAAAAAAATAGAATCAAACTTGTGTATGTCAGTATAAACTGCCTGGTACGTCTTCCTATAACATCTAAATTACTGGACTTAACTTAGTTTGCCTTGTGCATAATAGTATGTAATAAATATATATAATATTTTTTCTGATGATGAAGACTTCAGAAGAGTTTTAGGGTTACTAGATAGGGTTGATCTTCCTTCTTTTAGTGCCACTCTGTTGCTAACGGTTGGCTGTTAACAACTTGAATTGCTGGCTATCTTGCGCTAGTCTAAAAAGCACCTCCGCGGATGTGATGCGGTCCGTACGTTCCGCAACCACGACTTCTTCCTTCTTTCAGTCTTCTATAGGGTTGGTAAAAGCAGTATCAACTGATCAACCTTGCTTTACTTTTACACTTTAATAGTTATATGGTAATCTTTTAAAATAGCAGTGTTGGTCTCGTGCAACGTGTGACTCTCATCCCTGAGGTCGTAGGTTCGACTCCAGATGTGCAACAATGGCCTTGTTTTCTATGTGCCCATTCAACATTCGTTCGAACGGTGAAGGAAAATATCGTGCGTAAACCGCCTTAGACCCAAAAAGTCGACGGCGAGTGTCAGGCACAGTGGGCTGTTCACTTACTTACCCATTAGATTGACAAATAATCAGAATACAGAAATCTGAGGCCCAGACCTAAAAATGTTGTAGTGCAACTGATTTAATATATAATTATTTAAAATAATGTTTTTAAATATTATAGATTGCTAATAAATTACTTATTAAAGTTGAAGGTTGGTGTTTAAGTCACTTAAATTTCTCGCAATTTTACGTGACTTTGTGAGTGATTAAAACTTTTTTCGTATTTCAATTGTTTAACATTCAAGGAATGATTCAGCGATTGTTGATAAAACGCATCAAATTAAGAACGCAACAATGAAGCTATAAAGCCGAGTTTAACGCTACCGGTAAAACTGGATTAAAACAAAAAAGATTTGTCAGACAATAAATCACAAGTGGCGTCCCATTGAACAGGAAAATAAAGAATTGCAATATAGCCTCTGAGCGACAGGTACACAGATGTGTTGGGAGATGTGTATGTATATATAATGAAATAGGCTTCGTCTATAAACTTTGTAGATCTCCAGAATCCTAAGTCCAAAGGTCTAATTATCATTAACTATAGTCTAGCCACTACAGCTAGTCTAAATATAGCAGTGCAGCAGTGTTGGCTTAGTGGCTTCAGCGTGCGACACTCACCCCTGAGGTCGTTAGTTCGATCCCCGGCTGTGCACCAATGGATTTTCTATGTGCGCGTTTAACTTTAGCTCGAAGTTCGAACGGTGAAGGAAAACATCGTGAGTAAAGTGTAAACCAGCTTGCTGTATACCCAAAAAGTCGACGGCGTGCGTCAGGCACAGGAGGACTAATCACCTACTGGCTACTTGCCTATGGGCCTAGAGTCTAGGCCCTAGACAGAACAGATAATCCTATTATAATAATACATGTCATAGATTATAAACGGTACTAGATAATATAATATATTATCTAGTCGATTACATTCAAAAATATCTTTTTTGTAGCTTGTATTAATTGATAATATTCGTTAAATTGGATTGAAAAGTTATAGGAATAGGCGGACTACATCGTTACTGCGTTTTATGCTTACAAAGCGCCATCTTTTGGCAATATGGAAAACATTAGAATTTTAATACGAATTAAATGGCCGATTAAAAAGAGTTTTTTGCTGATTCTTCTCCTCTGTTCGACGCCCTTGATTTTAGAACTTGAGAATATCAATTTAGAAGCATTTATTTGATAATTGACGTTTATAAGTATACGATATTTAAATGTTTTAACATGTTCTTTTTGATCTCCCAGAACATAACCACAATTCAATACAAATTAAGCATGATTTTTCTTATCTCTTATTAAGTGATATTTTAAATATTTATATTTAATTGAATTTCCATTGGACACGCAACCAATTCCAGGTCAAAATCACAATGGAGCCTTTCACATAATTAAACCAGTCAGGTTTTTTTCGTTATAATGAGGCCTAATTAACATGTTTTCTGTCAAAACAACACTTTGATAAATGCACGTCGAAATATGGTTCGATTTTTGGAAGTTTTTTTCGACATTAAAATTGACAGGAAAGTAGGTGCCTACTGATTTAATGTTATTATAATTATCGTCATTGCACGAGCTCGTGAATTATTTCTTGCATTTATACCTTTCGAAAATATTTATCGTGAGGTCTGTGAGTTATTTAGTGTAAAATCAGGTGCCTTTGGGCTTTATCAGTCATGAAAGAAAGATCATTATTAGCAGGATTGCAAGGGTTAGCTTAGCGCTAGAACTCCATGTGTAGCTTTGATAATTTTTTGAAGTTATACTTCTTTTGGCGTATTAGGAAATAATGATGAAAGTAAATTTTTACGATGCGCGCGCACACCGTAACAAAAAACCGACACCCTGAAGTTAGCATAGTCACCACTTTAAAATGAAAAATGTCCATTTTATGAACTATGTAAAAATATTTTTTTGTGATATTTAAATAATCTTTATTTAACTAGATAATGCGTTACAATAAAACTTTCAATGTATTAAATACTTTTTTTCTATTGTGAGTGTTGTTTTTTCTACAAACGTAGAATAAGGCGAATGATAAAAGTTTTTAAACGATTTTCATCTTGTTACGCCAAAGAAGTATAACTTCTAACGCGTGTACATAGTACACACACGTTTTCTTATTTATAGACAAATCTGTCGTCAGCCTTCTGTGCCTGACAAGTCGTTAAGACGTGCCAGTTTCTCTCGATTTTTACTCTTCATATACATTAGAAAAATCAATTGTTGCACAGCTGTAATTAGAACTTACTACCTCAGGGTATATTCGTCCTCTTTTGCCTTTGTTGCAACAATAAACCACTGATCCACTTTTAATTTTAACTCTCATTTACGAGAACCTTGTTAGGGGAAGCATCCCCTAAGGTGGCTATCACAAGGTATGAAAAACCTAGCTTTGATTCCACGTAATAAAATTTGAAATTCATAACACCGGATTGTAGCTAGTAATCGGTAAAGAAACAAAAATCTTTTTTTATCTTATTGTAACTTCACATGATTACGTGTATAATAATAATAATAAAAATAAATCAATCAATGGCACTACAACCTTGTTAGGTCTGCGCTTCAGACTTCTGTATCTGTTTCATGATAATTTATTAATTTTATAGGCAAGTACCAGCCTTCTGTGCCTGTCGCACGCCGTCGACTTGGTCTGAGGCAAATTTCCTCACGATGTTTTCCTTCACCGTTCGACCATATGTTAAATGCGCACATAGAAAGAAAGTCCATTGGCGCACAGCCGGGGATCGAACCTACGACCTCAGAAGCCACAAGGCCAACACTGCTCTGCTCTTCAATAATAATAATAAAGCCTTTTTATTTCCCTTTCAAAAGTTAGTAGTGTTATTATTCGCTTATGGATATGGATCCCTCTTGAGTATCACCTCCAACCCTTTTCAGATGTCTCTATCATTGCCAATAGTCTGCCAGTCTTGCTATTTTTTAATATAGAATAGAGGGCTAACAGTCTATAGGCTCACCTGATGTTTAGTGATACCGCCCATGGACACTCACAATGCCTTTTATGTCAAGTCAATCAAGTCTCAAGTCATCAGTCCACCTTTTTATTGGCCAGTCCATTCTTCTTTTCCCCATCACCTATATTCATCGCGTGATTATGGTCGTGAAATAGAATTCTAAAGCTTATTACCAAAAGCTACAGAATGTCTGTAATATGAGCTATCGTTAAAAGTGTATCTATAGTGAATAGCGGTGTATCATGGCATCTTGAGCGGCGGAGCCCGGACGAAACATTAATAATTCAGTTCCGCCCTCCGATGCATTCGTTTGTGTTCCAGCGCAACCCGTACTGTGAAAACTCTATGCGAGGGAAATTTGAATTTGGAACGTTGTGATGTATACAAAAAACAAAGATAAGCGCAATTATTGAATAATTTTTACGTTTGTATTAGATTGGATGTAAAAAATATATGAAAATAGGTATGTCATCGCTCGTTTAAAAAATAATTTATACAAAAAAATATAGGAAATAAAATAGTGCACAAGAACAGAGTGTCTTCCCCTTAACCCCTTCGGTCCTGGCGTCCATGTGAGTGGACATGCTCATAAAACACTCGTTGTATTGTTGGGTCTTATCAAAAGTCGATTGTAAATTAATGCTAGAAATCCGAGAAGTACTTAGAATCGAATATTATAAACAACGTTTAAGAAATGTGATGTGGTTAGGTGGAAATAACTAATCAAGTGTAGTGAACAGTCATAGACAGCCGACCAGCACGTAAGTATATTTTTGGTTTAATTTTATTGAACATTGATGTTATGTATAAAGTTGAATTATTTTTTTTCTTAATGAATAGTGTTTATTTTACATGCAGACATGATAATAATTATGAATCTTTGTGTCTTACTATGTAAAATCTGTACTTATTGCCATGTCCATTGTAATGGACAACAGGTTCCAATCGATAAATTTGAGCATAAACCTTTATTGAGATAAGTTTGAATAAAACATACTATTTTTACCTATTTTGTTATTATTTTTCAGGTTTTAACTTATCCCTGACTTACCCGACAAGGAGACGTTGACAATTTGCTTAACATTCTTGAAAATGGGACTTTATCTGATATCGACAAAGAAAGTGATGATGAAATTCTACAGAATACTTCAAAATGGCCGCCTCGTAAAGGTAGTAATATCGGACGATATTACTACCTACCCAAACGAACCTTTGTGAGATGAATAAGAAATCAGTATCAAGCTTTTGCTTCATATGTTAATGCACTGGCAAAGCGAATAATTAGCCCTGGACATTATTAATTCTATGACAATTACTTTTCCAATTTGTTGCATGACCATAGAGAAAGACAAATTTATGCTGGAGGGACAATCAGATTAGACAGGTTTGGAAAACCCCCTGTTATAATAAGTGTCATCTTAGCATCCAATTTTGTTGGTGTTGGAGAGCAAGACGATGCTCGAAGATGGAATAAAGTCCTTGGATACTTTATTATAGTAGTATATACCAGTACCACGCCCTGAGCTAGTAAGATTATATAATAATAATTGAGAGGAGTAGATAAAACAGATCATCTAATAAGTCTGTACTGTATCTTTATTCGATCGAAAAAATGGACACTTCGTATGATATTCCATGCCATCGATTTATCACTATCTAACAGTTGGTTGGAATATCAGGCAGATGGTTCCATCTGTAAGATACCTGTGAAAGATATTCTGGATTTACTCGGAAGTGCAGCAGATTCACTGTTAAAAGTGGGACAGGCACTAAACAACAGAAAAAGAGGTCGTCCATCTTCAGGAAGTAGCAGCAAGCATTCCAACATCTACACAAAGTCGACGACGCAAGTTGAAATAGGGCCATACCTGAAGTTCACCATTTGCCAGAATACGATAAAAAAAGGAAGCTACTAGATGTAAAAAAGAATGCAAGGGCAAAATACATGTTTATTACCTCAAATGCGGAATACATCTCTGCTTCACTAGTGACTGAAATTGTTTCCGTATTTTTCACCAAAAATCTTGATTAAATTTATGTTAAGTGTGTTAGTAACAAAAAAAATCCTTGATACATCGTTTTTTTTTATTCAATTGAGCTAAGAGTAACATTCTAAACAAAAAACTTGATAACGGTTTGAAACGCGTTTATATTTAAATTATATGATTTATATGATTATATTTAAATTTAATACACGTAAAAGACAATATAAGTAACGTTCTGTACTAAATTTAATATTAATTTAGTACTATAAATCCGGGTACACATCATTAAGAAACAACACTAAGAACCTGATGTCCATTTCAGTGGACATAAAATTTTCTAAAAAACTATAAAATGAAAATTATATTTTTTTAACAAAATATGTTCTGTATTCTCTAATGAGCTAATAAAACATAAAAAATAATTTTTATATCGTCAATATTTAATGTAGGTCCAAAGGGGTTAATAGAGACTGTATGTGTTATTGGACACTTTCTAATGTTTAATATTCTTTTTAGTAAACTAGGTCAGTTTTAAATTATTTATTAGTCTTAAGTTTAAGTTGTCTAGGTGCGGAGACAATTACTATATAACAAAAAAATCGTTGTGATTCCCGTTTTTATTGCAAGTATTCTTTCAGATTATTATTTTAAAGAAGGAAATATGTAAAATTCGTTACCTACGAACGGAGCTTAATATCGAACGAATTTCACTATCGAGTTTTAATTCCTATAGTAGGGGTTGTTCCGCTTTGACGTAAAGTTTCGTCGTGTAATAACAACCTTTGTTAGTTGTCAACATGTGTGTACGCTCAGCTTTGCACTACGAAACTGAGATATGAATAATTCAACTTTAGTTTTCCGAACTGTGTTGCATAACTTACTCAAATAATTGTGTGTTTAAATTCAAATATGGAACGAAAATTAGACTGTCATTTTTTAAAAATAGAGTTACATGGTAAATTCAAAATTAGAATTATTCGTAAGCACTCAATTAAAACACTGAAAAACCTTTGTTTTAAATTTAGTTTTTTACAGTATACAGTATTTTTACAGTATTACGTTACTATAGTCAATATATAGTATTTTCCAGTATTATATTAATTTTAATTTCTTCGCTGATAATATCAGACTTTAAAACAACCATATTTTAATGACCCAATAACTTTTTCTAGTGACCGAAGAGGCGTCTTAGACGCAGCGGCTATACAGGCCTTGGCTGGAGAAAGTGTGCTGGAAAAGGAAAGACAGCTATCAGAGATGATTCTCCAGCTACAGATGGTGCGAGAACAGTTGCTGGCACAGCAAGAGCATTCAAAGGTATGTTTAAGCTTATAATACGTAATTCGTCGATATCGAATATCACTACAATGAAATGAAGTCTTTTTTATTTTAGTAGGTATGATAACATACTATAGTACTGAAATGTTAAATCTATAGGTATATCTCGGGCTGTTCAGATGATACTTGTTTTTAATTAAATAAAACGTCTATGAAATCCATCAAACTTAGGAAAATATATAATAATATTAAAATTATATTATTATTGTAATAATGTTGGGTCTCTGAGGCCTAATCACAATTCATCCAAACTTGAATCCAAAATTTGATATAATCAATTAATTTATGTTTAATTACCTAATTGAGAGAGCAGTATTGGTCCGGTGGCGTTCAGCGGTGATTTTCATCATTGAGGTTCGATCACCGGCTGTGCATCAATGGACTTTATATATACCTTGTACACTACAGCGAAGGAAAACATCGTGAGGAAAATCTGTGCCTCAGAACTAGAAGGCTGTAGAGCTGTTTTTTGCATAATTAAATATAATTAACAAATAAGTATAACAATGAAAAATACATTAATATTCCGCAGTGAAATGCAAAATTTTTATGACCACTTACTGGCTAATTGAGCCACTTGGAAGCTATGTGATTTGTCAACCATTAAATATGACAAACAGGTGAAAACCCTAATAAAGACTACATCCTAATTAGATTAAATTTTATATGATATTTTTGTACATTGTCTAAAAGCAATTTAAACTTTCAACTTAATTTGAGTATCCTTCAGCACGAAAAGTTTAAATAAAATTTAGTTACAAAACGGAGTTAAATCGAATTTAAAATACGGAATTAACTACAACAGACCCTCTTAAAGTTCGGCGTAGTCTCTTGGAGCGGCTTAACTCGGTACTAAATAAAATCAAGGAAACAATATTGAGAGATAAGTACCATTCGGGTCGGGAATATTCTTGCCACTTGTTATTTTTTACCTGTCTTAGTTGATAAAATGCCGCAGCCTAATTGGAGGGATAAATTACAATGCCTGTGTTTGACCTGACATTTATGGGTATCGAGTAACGAGGAGAACAGTTTTGGCCTAGTGGCTTCAGCGTGCGACTCTTATCCCTGAGGTCGTAGGTTCGAACCCCCGCTGTGCACTAATTGACTTTATCTCTTTGTGTGCACTGAACATTTGAAGGATGGCGTGTGTCAGGCACAGAAGGCTGATCACTGACAAATGATCATGAAACAGATACAGTCATCTGAGGCCCAAACCTAAAAAGGTTGTAGCGCCACTGATTTATTTATTTTATTCAGATTCGAGACTTGTTTCTGAATCTTTTGCGTTTGTTCTGACCGCAAGGATAGAACTCGTCTGACATCAGAGTGTTACCACGGGTACACTACCGCTTTTAGAGGTTTTTAGGGTGGCTTTTTTCTTTCAGTAGAACACAATAATTAAACTATCTTATTCTTACGGTCATTGTTAGTTTCATCTGCAGTTAGAGAAGCTTTTTTATACAAACTCAATCGCTGTTATTGCACTATTTTAACCCTACTTATCATCACAGTGTAAACAAAATTGTCAGAAAGTGACATAAAATAAGGCTATGACCGAATTAAACTGTATGAAACCGTATAATATTAATCGAAATACTTGTAAATAAATCCACCATAGATTACATAAACCGAATAAAGCCTTCGCTGTGAAGGGGCCAAAGGGCCAAACAATACTTGAAAAGGACATCAAAGACGGAGATTTCCATACGATTTCTTACAAAGAAAGGGTGAGAGGTCTTTGTACGTGACCTTACTTAAATATTGGTCTAGTCGACGAATAAATTATGAAACTTTCTTGTTGACTTTCTATGCTTTAGACGTATTGATTTTTACGGTTTGCCTGGAAGAGATATATTATTAAAATTGTATTACTTCGAAAATGCAGTGTTGGACTTCAGCGTGCGACTCTCATCCCTGATGTCGTAGGTTCGATCCCCGGCTGTGCACCAATGGACTTTCTTTCTATGTGCGCATTTAACATTCGCTAGATCGGTGAAGGAAAACATCGTGAGTAAATTTGCCTTAGACCCAAAAAGTCGACGGCGTGCGTCAGGCACAGAAGACTGATCATGCTTGCCTATTAGATTAACAAATGATCATGAGACAGATACAGAAATATAAGTTGCAGCGCCATTGATTTATTTATTTTTTTAATTAGAAAATCAGCGACGTTAGTGACAGAAACTTGAGGCAGCGTTGGGCCCATTTTTGGTTGCAGTGGTGTTTTCGTATTTCCATTTATGATTGCTTTATTCAATTGTTATTTTGTGAAAAATTTAGTAGTTAGTGGAAGTTACTTCAGTGAATATCTCTAATATAATTTCTTCAAAACCAAGAGATTTTTGTTAAAAAAATTTTCTTTGCCTTCAAGACTATCTTGAAACTGCTCTGTGCATCGAGATTCACATTAAATAGCAAATATAATGTCAAAGTCAAAAATCATGTATTCATATAGGTAGGTACACTTACGAACGTCAAAAAAGAAATATAGATGAAATGCTTCTAATTTTACATTTATTGCTAGTTCTCAAATCATGGGCGTAGAACGAAAGAGAAGTACTGGCAATAAACTCTCCGCCACTCTTTTTATTAATAATATACTAATTTTTATTCATAAAATATCTGATATTACTTTAAACATAAGTAAATAAACATCCTTAACCAATTAGTACATAAGCCGTTACGATATTAAAAAATCAAATAATTAGACCTATCAATCATCTAATGAGCTTCCACATTCGTATTAGTGAAATCATAAATCCTCTTCAGTACGTGTCTATTGAAAGCTCATCATAAAAAGCTTACAAAAACCCGATCGCAAATAGCGCTATTCATTGTATGAGTACTGAACGTACAATTTGTCTTTAATTTCGATTGAAAGATACAATGGTGGAAACCCTTTCATCTCAAATCAGTAGCCTAGGGTTGGCATTTATTTTAATAACTTTTTGACCATACATAAACTGTATTAACAAATATTTATAATAATAAATACAGTGTTAATACAGTTTTTGTATGGCCAAATTTTAACTAAAACTACTACACAATCAAGATTTTTTAATAAAATTATCAGAATACTTTTGCTATCCATTAATCATTAGTACATAGGCAACTACTACTACTAATATGGTGCCCAAGGTACAATTAAAATTGGACGACAAATGAGAAGGTGGAAAGACCAAAGGTAGGCAGGTGGCGGAGAGGAATGACGCGATTTGAAGGAGGCCTTTGCCCAAAAAAGGGAAATAATGAGATATAAATTAGTAGCTTAATGACGGCTCATTGGTCTAGTGGTTAGTACCCCTGACTGCGAATCCATGGGTCCAGGGTTCGATCCCCGGATGAGACAAAAATCGATGTGATGAGCATTTGGTGTTGTGCTTAGGTCTTGGGTGTTTAAAATATGTATTTATATGTCTATCTATAATATGTATGTATATCCGTTGCCTAGTAACCATAACACAAGCGTCACCAGCTTAGCATGGGACTAGGTCAATTGGTGTAAATTGTCAAAAAAAAAAAAATATTAGTGACTGTATGTAGAGTTTATTACGACAAGTATCTAAAATCATTAATATGTCAAATGGAAGAGACCAGCTGCCCACGACACAGGGAATCCTAGTGCACTTTCTCTTTTATTATACATAGTAAAGTTGTTTTTCCTTTCCTTCTTAATATTAATCTATATTATTTAAATAATAAGCGTGGCAACCCTAGCTACCGATTGAAGAGGCTATACAGGCAATACTAGCGGCTAATGGCAGGCTCACGTTCATGTTTTCCCGAACATCCTTTTGTTGCTCGATCCCAATACGCGTTGGAACTGCTTTTTTCATTTTCGTTGTTTCTGCCTTTCGCTAGACGGGTTTGTTTAGACGCCTCCGATTGGTTTCTAGTGCCTTTTACGTTTTACATAGAGAAAGGATCAAATAGATACGTTATTTGAGATAATCTATTCGTATTTAGTCTTTGTATAATCTTTTAAACTTTTAAATATGTAACTAACATAATATTTATAGATACAATTTATTAGTATTTTATTTATAATTTAACAATAACTTACTTAATTAATAATAAAGTTTTAAATATATTTCTGTAAGTTTTTGTTGTTAGACGTGCCACAAGTCACAACGTTACTGTAAGACTCCGAAGTTATAACTTAATGCATCTGTGTACCACGCCTATCGGTCTTGCAAAACTGTGATATTAATAGCCAAAAAATTGTGTCAAAAATAATAGCTCACGAATTAATTTAAGCAAAAAGTAACGATGTTATTCAAGTCTTACTACCTCGTCCATACATCTATCTGCATCACAATAGTTCGACAGAAAAACAATACGATACCAGCTAGCCTAGCCTGTAATTATTCGTCCCTACGGCAACAACAAAGTTCAAATAATTCTTTCATTACATAAAAATCTCGTAAACAAAGCAATCGTGAAAAAAGGATTTAAAATTTAATCTGTCTGCAAGGGCACTCACACGAATTAAACATCCATCACAAATGGAGGGCTGTTGATATCATAAAACGCCCCCATTGTACTCCCCCCAGACGACCAGACAAACGGAAATATGAAAATGAAACGTCGAAACGGAAAAACGCATCAAGCGTCCGCTCCGCTCATCTGCCGGACAAAAAATGAACACAAACGCACGCTTAATTCGCAAAAAGCCCGTTTGATGTCGCTAATTGACAATCAGTCGAGGGACGCGTCTCATTGGTCCGCTTCCGCGTTCCATTTTTAAAAATTAAAGACAAATAAATTACTGGGGAGGCTATTTCGGTACTTTGTTTTGATTCTATCCGATGTGCGTAGTTGGAATTATTTAATATCGCCGTCGCATAATTGTTTTTGTAAGTCTGTAATTATATTGAGGATAACGTTTTTATATCAAAGTTACCGCTCACAGACGAAGCCTACGACATTGCTAATTAGATTTACCACTATAATTACCTTTATAAAATGGTAACACCGTGAATTAACGAGGTTTTTTTAAATTTCGAACTAAAAGTTGGCATAAAATTGCCCCACTCCACGTTCCCTCTGATTAAAATGTGACACGACATATAGCCGCCACTAAACGGTGGTTATGATATGGTGTCAAAGAGGTCTTTTAAAATATTTCTCTCAAAGCCCACAGAGTAAACAGAGTCAAACCAATTAGTCTGTGAAGGACCGACGGACACATGACAAGTTTTTGATTAAAAAAAGTAAATATTAAAATGTTACGGCACTTGTGCAATACCTGTAATCCCTTTTCAACGAGTCTATACGAGGTTTCATTTGAAATGTGGGTGTCTAAGTCGATTTGAAAGTAACGTTTTTACTCGGTTTGCATATTAATTGTTATGTACTAGATATAGGTTTAAACTCATATAAACTTCGTGTAGTATATATATTATATATATTAAAATGAATTGCTATTCGTTTGTCTCGCTAAAACACGAGAATGGGTGAACCGATTTGGCTAATTTTGAAATATTTGTACGGAAACATGTATGAGAGTGTCCATGGGCGGCGGTTTCACTTAACATCAGGTGAGCCTCCTGCCCGTTTGCCCCCTTTTCTATAAAAAAAAGAATGAAACTAGCACATTAATACTCAATATACACGTTAAATGTAGGAATAGGATAGAAAATTTTCGCAGCATTTTTAACAAATTACATTACAATATTCACACAGGGAAAAATTTTGTAATCGCACCACATAAGGCGGCCACGCTTCGAGTGAAATAGTTTTACCAAATATGTTTAAACACGCGCCAAATTGTATAAGTAACGATTGATTTTTCCCACTGACCATAATTGCGAAAATTCTACATTTATTCTTGCTCTATCAACGCTTTAGTCATAGGGAAATTGCGGATCTTGAATTATTTTTCAACCTCAAACCCGAAGGAGATTTTATCTGATGTTGTTTTTGTTTTTTTTGTCTATGGGCTTATGAAGTTGAGAATTTATGGATCTATGCTATTATAAGCAAGAGTTATGCATTGGAAGTCTATTAGGTGTTTGTGTGCGTTTGAAAGACCGGCTTTAAGTGATTTTTTTTTATATACAGGGTGGTCAAAAAGTCGTGGATCAAATGCAAATAGGGGATAGATGAGGTCATCAGCTGCAAAAAATTGTTCTACGGGAGGTCCCTAAGCTCAACTCCTGCAGAGTTATAACTTATTTTGCATTTTTATAAGCTTTTGGCTTTTTTTACTAATTCTTACTAAAATTGATCCACGACTTTTTGGCCATCCTGTATAATTAAACACTTGTTGGAGATACATTTTTGTGGCTTATAGACTTATGAACTTAAGAATTTGCGAGTCTATATGACATAGGTCTATTATAAGCAAAACCAATGTGTATTGGTAAAAGGTGTATGTGCTCGTTCGAAAGTTCATAAGCATAGTCACCAGAACGTGTTAAATTATATATAAAGAAAATTCATTCAAATAAAGCCGGGGTGATTTTTCTTTATATAGTTTAACACTTCCCGGAGATATGGGCAAGTACCAATGTTAATAATAATGCGTTAGTCACACAAGGCCAGCCTAAAAATAATCTATAAATTATTGATTCATCTCCGTATCATATACTGAATGTCTGAGCATACTTTTTGAATTTCCAAAAGCGTAAGATTTCATTTATTGTTCATAATAAATTATTAATCTAAAACGATTATAAAACCAATAAAGTTACGGTATTTATCGACAGTTCGCTCGTTACACATAAAAATCCCCGCTATAAAAACCCTCAGTATAAACCATAATGTCCACTTTTAAACTTAGTCTATGATCTCATCTCATAAAACCTCCTACGCAATTCCTATTCGCACCATAAATACCTAAAGCCATTGTTTTCCCAATGATAACGACCGAATCAAATTATTGGCCACATTGTGTTATGTAGAGCACACGGAAATGTGTGCTTTAACAACGTTAGATTTCCTGTTAGATGAGTGAAATTCGCGTACACACTTTCTCTAGGGCAGTGCCGCATGGTAGGGATAACAATTGTCTATTGTTCGACTATCTCGTTTGCGCATCGCCAGCCGGCGTCTTTGTTGAAGTATATCGGTGATATGTTTTGTCTCGCTCTAGCACAATGATCGGTGGAAATGGGCGCGCCTTTGTGCTACAGATTTTCTTCTATTCGTTGTTATTCCTATTGTAATGCGCATGTGTAGGCGATAAAATTTAATACATTTCAATTGGTAAAGTTCTCGGACCGGTTTCGTTACGCGATACGTTTCGCAATATTCGTTCTTCCTTATACGAACGGCTTTCCATAATAGTGATGTTGCGTTTGCCCTGTAATAGAAGTTTAATTGAATTTATTACCTCCTCATAACATAAAAACGGCATACTTTATTAATTCACACCTTTTGAAATGCCCTAATATATGTCTAAAGCGGATTATTAAAATATATTTAATAAAATAAGGCACACTAAGAAAAGGAGCGTTACTAAAGGTACTGACCTAAACTATGCTCTAAAGCTTAAATGGAGATGGCCAGGGCATGTAGCAAGACTGTCAGACGATCGATGGACCATAAGAGCCACCCGAAGGTCTATTGGGAAACGATACGGAGGAATACTGCTCACAAGATGGGCGGATGATGTGAGTGTCATATATTTCCTAAAAAAATATACCTAAATATTTTTTTCGCAATTTTAATCGTTATTGTTGTAAAACATGTTGGCCAATTTATTAAAAAAAATGTCTCAGTTATAGAAAAAAAAACCCCTTATTACAAAAATCGGTTAAAACGTCTGAAACACGAAAATTTTCTAAAGACGAGCACTCCATTAAAATTCTAGTTAAGATTAATCTTAGAGTCGTGCTTTTAATTTGTGTTCCACGTAAGTTCTTAAGCAGTAATGATGTATGGTCAATCACGGGCTGATCGAATGGACGCGCTAATAGTGCTGTCAGCCAACTTGTCCGTTATGCAGATTATTAATTACAATGGAGCATGAAAATGCGAAAATTCAACTTTAAATTGCGACACAGCTAGTGTGGTACAAACATTTTCAGCCAAAGCTTTTAATGTTGCTAGATTTATATATGCGCCTGGGATTTCGTAGTTATTCACCATTTTTCAATGGAAATTCCCGGGGTAGGTACGTATTGTGGATCTATAAACCATATAGGCGATATTTTAATGCTTTTATCCAAACTTTTAGATCCGTTTACGTGTAACCAATTAATACTGACGCTGTAAATATAAATAAGATTAGAGGGAGAGAGATTAGAAGTTTTGCTTTAAACAATTTTCTCGAAGCACCCGCTCCGCACGATTTCACCTTTGTCGCGTATAATGGTTTTATTAATCTGGAAGCAGATAATAGCTGTTGCATGTACAATTTATGTCTCATTTAGTCTGTGACTGAATTGTCCCCATAATGTCTAAGTAGGAATTATTAGCAAACTGTATCCAAGTTTAAAAAAACAAATACAATTAAAAGTAAGCTAGCCAAACAATTAAACATGGTAATAAATAAATCAGTGGCGCTACAATATTTTTAGGTCTGTGCCTCAGATTTTAAACTAATAGGCAAGTACAAGACACTCGTCGACTTTTTGGGTCTAAGGTACGCCGGTTTCCTCAAGATGTTTTCCTTCACCGTTCGAGCGAATGTTAAATGCGCACAGATAAAAGTCAAGGTGCACAGCCGGGGATCGAACCTACGACCTCAGTGATGAACCCGTGGCTTCCAACATTCCTCTGGTACAATATGCTGATACAATGGAATTAATTCACGTCGAAAAACATGTTTAAAACAAATTTAAAACTGTCTTGGTAATGATATAATAACTCGCCAAATAAAGCCTTAAACCAAAATAGCGAAACGAAAACATTCGTGGCTAATACATTGTAATTAATTAAGTTATTCGTTGACTTTTGTTAAAAAAACATAATCTCAAAGACGGCAGACAGTGGCCTCGACTGACCGCGTCCCACGCTTTCAGTATTACAGGTAACTGAAAAGAAGCCTTTGAGAAAATCATATTTTCTGCCCCTTTGTGGGGGCAGGGGGCGGGAGGTGGGTGTTTCATAATTAAATAGTGTACGCTTAGTTACACGAACAAGTCGAGAAAAGTTTTGTAAGGAAAATTGTGAATCGCGCTGTGTTGAGTAGCAACAACATTATGAGTGCCATTACTAATTTAGCAGTTTGTCTTATTATTCGCGTTTGGAAGGCGTTAATTAAGAGCGAATTTCTAGGATCGTTGGACGAGAATTTTTAACTTGAACGAATTTATAAACTCGAGTGTTGCCGTTTTGCTTATTTTCTAATTTGAACAGATGTTTCTATTTTACAAACAAAAGCCCGGCTAGACGCAGCTCACAAAGAGCTCCTGAAAAGCGTTGACAGAAAAAACAGCGCGATAAAATCCTACCAAAACAAACGGCAGCGAATATCTCTAAATAAAATATTGACGAAGGTTCCACAAAAGCGAAACCTTTCAAGGGTTCCAACAAAAACCGTAACGGGAAAGCAAATTAACCTTTCCACAGAACGAAACTCATTTACCGATACAAAACAAACCGACCAATAGAGCCGGTTGAAACGAAAAATGGGTAGGTGAAATGAAAGGAGGTCTGAAACTGGTACCGAATCAACACTGAAACGCGCTCTTTGTCAGTTTTATTCAAGCGAAGGCACACAAATGCTTTTCTTGGACGGCTTTCACAGTTTTCTATGGGGGCAATAAAGGTTCCCACGGACACAATGAGCCGGGAAGGCAAGGAGAATGATGAAAAGTTGGGAATGTGGGCCGCGCTCCCGAGGCGAGCTAGGGCTGTTCAAGATCTTCTTCTTATCGATGTAAGATTTCGCGAATCGGAACTTGACGTATGTAAGTGTTTGATTTGTTTCGAAAGTTGATCCAACGACTTAGGGATGACAAGAAAAGAACGTACCAATTCTTAAAAAGCTTGTAACTGGAGAGCCTTCTGGTAATGAGATACCACCCGTGCAGGGCGATATTACTTAATCTTAATCATCTAGTGAGCCTCTTGCCTGTTTGCCCCTCGTTCTATAAAAAAAAATACACTTTAAAATAAGACATTGAAAATTTTCTAATGAATAGAGAATCACAGCTTTGTTATACTTTCTTAAGAAGAAAATTTGTCCTTTAAACTTTTCAAGCCAAAACTTTTATCAATATCGAACCATGTTACGAAGATTGAATACCTTTTAATATTGTTAAACGTCTGTATCTTACGGCTTGTCACTTAATGTGATACACATATAAATCGATCGATATAAGCACAGAATCGATATCAAATCACGATAAATAAAATCGAATCGGGCCCATCACTAAGCCGGGTTATTCCCGTCACTTTCCAATTATTTTTGCGGGCTTTCTTCGCTACAGTCCGCGCTGAATGCGGAACAGAATGGCGCCGGGTTTTAAGGAATTACGGGCTTTGTCCGCAAGTAAATGAGAGAACCGCTTAGTTTTTTCTTTTTCTAGCAACTTGCGATTAATTTATTTAATAAGTTGTTGCTGAATAGACCATCTCGAGCAACGAGTGCGGGATGAAACGGACTTTCCATTTTCTTTTTTTTATATATTTTTTCTATACACAAAAGTCTTCTGTTCTACCATTGAATTCGAATAGACTTATTTATGTTACTTTCTTTGTATATTTTAAATGAATAACACTGAATTTTGTCAATGTTTTTATTGAGCACGTTTGTTTATGGCCACGTAAATTAATCTCTCGTTTATGTTTTTCTGTTTCCTTTGCGTTTAAGTTATTTATACCAACAATATCTAGGATAGCAAACCTCGTTTGTCATAATAAATCATAGACAATATATTTTATTTTTAAATTTCCAGCAATGTGGTGGAATCTGTAACATTCGAAATTCGAATTCATCAAAATAATGCGAGGAACGTGATTTCGTGTGAAGTATCGGGATGAGTGTTTCGTGATGCATTTTGACGTTAAAATGCGCGGGATTTTTTTAATACCATTCTTCTTTAAACGCTTTATTAATTGCAAGCTATTGTGTGGTCGTTTGTGGGAATGTAATACAGTACTTTGGTAACATCTTTCCACCCAATTTTTACCGATGTTAGTTATGTTCTGGACAAATTGCTCTTATATGATTACGAAGTTTGTATATAAGTAAATAGAGCCATTGCAAAATTGCTGCATATAACCGCAATATGCAAGGACTAGCTTTCTATTACCGTGCAATAAACTTGCTGAACTTAACATACTTTTGAAGTATACTCAAAAAAGCAATATTTCATGTGACCAAAAATACATGTAAAACAGTTCGTACTTTTACTGTTAAGAATAAAAGTTCAGCAATTTTAATAGAGCTTTAATATAAAGCTTTCGATATAATTTCTTACGATCGCGGAAGTATAAAGTCAATTTTATACAACAGCTGGTTAGTCAAAATTAATTTATGTAATTCAATGAGTTTTACGATATTATAAAACACGAAATTCGCAAAAAGAACTAAGTGTTAAAAATGCTCTTTGCTATATTTACGATGTAATAAAAATGCTTTGGTAAGCTTTTGACGGGACCTTTGATTGGGATTGGGATTTGGTTGTGCAAGAATATTTTAAATTTGGAATATTTACTCCATTGCTTGAACTATTGATTTTTTTATCATATATCCTTCCAGCAAGGCTTAATTTTCATCAGAAAAAAAAATGTTATTATAATTAATTTAATCTCGAATATTTGTTTTTGAAAAAAGAAGCCACAATTGCATGATTTAACTGCGCAATTTTTCGTTCAGGTTTCATACACAGAACAGATTATACGAAAATAGTCTGACGGTCATAGGTCTGTCATCTCTGGTCACTGAACAAAAATACCGCGGTATTACAGACATTAGCATAATAGACGTCAGAGGCTATCTGTAATCCACTCTTATCGTATTTTCTTTTGTCAGACGTTTAAGGCGAAGTTAGAAATTCTGTTTCCTTAGTAGGTGAGATTAGTACCGCTATGACCTAGGTTATTATACTGAATACACTTTATTGTCAATATGTTAGTAAAATAAGTGATTTCATAATATCCACAATATATTACAATTATATCTAAACATTGATTTTTAATTGTTGTTTGATAGCAGTTAGATACCTACTTAGGTACCTACTCTAGTTAGATAAAAAGCGCGCAGTGTATGTGCTTATTTTTTTTCGATAACTTTATTAATTAAAAAACTGTTGGGTTACATTTTTTTATCTGTGTAAATTGCGATTCTAGATAACGGTCAGTTATTGGATAGCCTAACAAACTACAAGTATCTTGAATTAATTTGACTTTGACGCTGTCAAATGAGCCCGGTGACGTATAATGACAATGACATCCGAAACCAGCGCCATTGATCCGAAATATATTCAGCAATTAAACGCTTAGAGCGCGGCCATACGATGCGTTATCGGTGCGGTGCGACGCCGTAACGTTTTTAACACAAAAAGTAAGTTAAAGAACTACATATGCATTTGTCGCGCTCCTAACAAGACTATTGTTACCTTAACACAAACCACAGTGATTTTCAAATGTAATACCAAGATTTCGATTATATTACTGAAAAAAAAAACAAATACAATGGTATGGTTTTAATACCTAGAAATTACTTCCGCGCGGTTAAACTTCGCCTTAAACGCGTGTTATGTTTGTCACCACGGTCGTTTAATTCGAAACTTCTCTTTCAAATAGATTTTTATATCTCTCTGGACAGATTTACCGCTGCTCTATTGTGACTCAAATGTTATTGTATCCATTTGTTTAATATAATAATAAACTATTAAAATGTAAGAGTCTTTCCTCCAACTACGATTTTGTTACCTTTGGTGTAGGGACTCTTGGGCTGTGGGGTTCAAGTGCACAGCTAATTGCATATAAGTTGGCGCCTGGTACTACAGGTGCTTCTAGAGCTGGTGCTTTCCTCAAAGAATAAGTATCGCAATTTAAAAAAAAAATGAAAATTTTAAATATATACTGTATATTTGTATGTTAGATATAAATACTCCTAATAATATATGCATTTAAAAATCAATTTTATGCTCTGTGGTGTCACAACTCAAACTGTTCGTATTTGTTAGCACTTGGTTTGATTCCCGGGACAAAAAAGTAGTAAGATTTATAATGCAAGACATAGATAAATAGCAAAAGTTTATCATATTTGATTAGGAGTACATTAACCTGTAAAATCCTATTAATATTAAGAATTACGCTCGCGCATTCCGCTTGTGACGTCACAGACTTACACGCTTATCGCGATTATGTCAACTTTGAAAAGCTTAATTTAAGAAAATACGCGAAATACTTTGGTCATGCCGACTGTGGGCGCTATAAATTAACTGTTCACTGATAATATCAAATTTTGTAAATGTCTACACGGCTTTCTTTGTTTAAATTATTTAAATGTCAGTTACGTGTGTATGCGTGCTTGTCCGGCGGCATTAAAAATGTAAAGATTTATCGCTTGCGAAATTAGGATAATAATCAAAATATTTTAAATTACAGGCAATTAAATTATAAGAATACTAGCTGGTCTGGCGAACATCGTACCGCCTAACAGTCGATTTTTTTTTAATACTTATTCTGATATACGGGACACCGGTCTAGCTAGTAGGTAAGATAAAAAAAAGAAAGTTAGTATTGTCTTTGATTAACATAACTTTTATTCATTTAATAAAACACTATTTTGACCGGATTGAAGTTATGTATTATTATAAATTTACAACTATTTAACATAATTTTAAATTTATCCGACGTTTCGCGTGCTTTACAGCGTGCGTGGTCACGGTGACTGAAGACAAAAGATGTTGAATGACAAAAAGTATCACAGCTGCAGAGAAAGTTGCATTATCTGTATTTATTTCCCCGGAGTTGGTATCGACTAAAAGATGGAGGGTTTTGGCAAAAATGGCTTACGGTGTCCTCTATTTTCGCGGATTGTTCTTTTTGAGATTTTAATTTGGATTTGGATTTGGAATCCAAAATTTGGATAAGACAACAAATACATTATGTCAAAAAATAAAAATTTACCTTCCCGGAACCCCTCCACTAACACTTAAACTTTATGGTATGGTATTAAAGTTCAAATTGACTTTTAAGTATTATTACGAGTATTTTGTATGGGAATATAGAAAAGTGTTATTTTTAGACTTTTTCACTCAATTTTTTTTTAATTTTTATCTCCGTAAGAACCATCCTCGTACTTCAAGGAATATTATAAAAAATGAATTGGCCAGATTGGTCCAGGCGTTGTTGAGTTATGCGCTTACCAACACATTTTGCGATTCATTTTTATATTAAAGATAAATTCTTTTTGCATTATTTATAGTAGCTATCTATTCACAGATAACAGAAAAATAATTAAATAGATTATCATTATAATCTCGTCCGTTACGTGACACGTCCATTATTATTTACGATTTTTAAAATAAATCAATTTGAAATTGGAAAGTCGATTAGAATTTGTTGACTTCCTCTAAGGTATCAAAGACATACATTTTCCGTTAATGACCGTATCCGGCTGGTAATAAAAAATATTAATGTCCCGAAGATGAGACAATCGGTATCCGCTGGTCAGTAGAGTAAACAAGTGAACAGACATTACAATGTATACTGTGCGATGCTCTTTGATCTTGCCGACTTATCAGGGATGTCAAAAATATCGAAGCCGTAAAAACGATTGTGGATACTTAAGCTTTAAAAGCTTTGGTTTTAATAAAATTATGTATTAAGCTTCCAATAAATAATACATATTGGTGGGTTAATTATGTTTAACAGTGTTACGAAACAATTGCAAGTACATGCAATGTTATGTTACTGAGGTGCCACACCCTTAATTAATATCGGTACGTAATTGTATTTTTTTTATTAATAAAAAAAGTTATATTCTTAAATATTTAAAGAAATAAGGAAAAACATTATACACCAAGTAAAATGAGAAAGTTCACTGGGCTAGTGTCACTAAGATTTTCTGTCTCTGGGCAGTCTCTTCCATACCTACTTATTAAGCGAGATAGATAAGGACAAAACATTAAATTGTTACGTCATTATAGTACCGTAATGAATAAGGTAATTGATCTTTAAAATTTGTAACAAATTGATTTCTTCGACATGTTTATTAGGAAAAATAGTATTAATGGACATAGTTAATATTAGTAATTTTTAACAAGACGCTAACAAAATAATTATTTTTAATTACTAATTTATTCAAGCTTCTGTATTGAGCAATAACATGTACCGGTATTTATATTTGTCGGGTACATAATGTAATATTAAGTATAAGTTTGTTGGTATTTGTCTATGTCTAAGCCATCTACAGCTCACTGAGTGAGGCTAAATTAACTGCACACTTTATACACGGTGTGTAATGAATGATTACCTGCTGGTTCTAAAAAGTATGTTGTATGTTACAAAAGTCTCTCGGTTTTTTGAGATATTTGACATTTTGAAAAATTCTGAAATCGTAGCGAACAGCACTTTGGCATTTGTTGCACATCTATCCAGGAAAACTATCCAAAAAACAGATTGAAAACGAACCTGCATTTCAAGTCTTGCCACCAAAAAGGGTGTAATGATTTTGCAATTTCAAAAAATTTCGAATATCTCAAAAACCGTGGGACATTTACAACGTTTTTCTGTACCGTTACAACTTCCCCTACCCCCAGGTACCATATTATCCATTCTGTCATCCGTTTTTGTCATATCCTTATTTCTGTTTTTAACTGTTTAAATCTCTGTGTCTGTCTCTGGACCTCCTTAACCAATTATGCTGCAAATTATTAGGTAGCTGACGTGATAGAGATGTAAACAATATGGGTAATCATACCATTTGACCTAACATTTGGAACACCTTTTTATTGAGCTAAGCTAAGCTCAAACGCTTTCCAGCTACTTAATATTTCTTTAATATGGCATATTAACCAATTCTTTGTAGCAGCCCTACAATACAAAAACAGTTTCCATACTAGTTTACATTTGTATGATATGAATTTACGTTTGACCAGAGAACTCATTAGATTGTTATTACAATAAAAGAGATTTCCTCTTCCCAGTACACTTTTCATTGCGAAACGCGCTTTGTACTCAAATTCCGCGAACTGACATATCTGTAAATACTCGTAGTAATTAAGAACTATATATAAAACGAAGTCTTTATGAATAATAAACGCAAACAGTCCATCAATCAGATGGTTATCAGTGAGGTTTTGTGTAAATTGGATGAATTATATTATTGGTGATGAGGTCTTGAAATTACTTGAAATCGTGGTTATTTATTCTGCCTGAGATGGCGCTGCAAATTAATTGCTTACTTCGTACTTCGCTCACACTGGAGCACTTCCGTCCAGCACTTCAGGCGATTGACCACCCAGCGACGGCCCAAGCCGAGGTGCGAGGTCAGGAGACACCCTTCCGCTAGTTGCCGGAAAAAGAAGATTCATTTCATTCCGGGTCGCTCGCAAAACAGTAAAAGCTGAGCTGTCAAGGCCCTTAAGGCCATCAGTTAGATTCCAATTAAAAAAAAATTGGTCTCCACTTGTATAGTAGGTATGTATATATAAATGGGTATATAAAACCTCGTGCGATAACATATCAAAAGATATATTAAGAAAGCAAAGAAGTCTAGCTAAAAATTAACTATACTCCTATAATATAATGTAAGTGAAAATAAATAAATTTGTAACCTCTTAGTATTTTCAAAGCCAAATACGATTTGCATTAATCAAGTTATAATTTTATCGATTTCAAGTTTCTTAGAAACTAATTAATTGTTTATCTGTTCCACTTATGCCCTTGATTTAAATTCTCTTAGCTTTCCGTTTTAACATCCGGACTCTTTACTCACTTCCTTTTACATGTTAATCTGGTAATCACATTTTATTACTTAAAATATTGACCCGTGGTAAAAACACATACAAATACTAATCTGTCAAGCCGTTTTTGGAGTGACCATAACCACGAGTAATCTATATATATATATATATATATATATATATATCTTAATCGTCTTGGTGTGTTTGTAATGAAATCTCCGAAACTGGACAAATGCCGTTGAAATTTTTTGTATGTGATTAAGAGAGTATACAGGAGAACGTTTGTTAGGTTAGCTGGTAGATATACTTATATATATGTAAGTCGAATATTTATTAATTACACATACAATTTAAAACTACCAAAAAATAGATAATTCAACGCCCAGCTTCATCGCTACTAAGCAATCTCTTCCAGGCAACTCTAGCGTTTACACAATAAATTTAGAATGTGTTTTACCTTAATATACTTACCTATATTATAATAATTGTCGTGTACGCAGTGTTAGCTTAGTGGCTTCAGCGTGCGACTCTCATCCCCAAGGTCGTAGGTTCGATCCCGGCTGTGCACTAATGGACTTTCTTTTTATGTGCGCATTTAACATTCGCTCGAACGGTGAAGGAAAGCATCGTGAGGAAGCCAGCTTGCCTTAGACCCAAAAAGTCGACGGCGTGTGTCAGGCACTGGAGGGTGATCACCTACTTGTCGATTAGATTTAAAAATGATCATGAAACAGATTCAGAAATCTGAGGCCCAGACCTAAAGAGGTTGTAGCGCCACTAATTTATTTTAATTGTCGTGCACACTTGCCATTGATGCACATAAATGTATTGTGTTTTTGTATGTCGTGTGTTCTCTGTAAGTGTTTCGTTAGTGTGCCTTTAAAATAAATAAATAAAAGCAATTAAGTTTTACGAACCACTAACTCATATTTATGTCTTATTAAAATAGGTGTTGCCACAAATATGCCGCTAAACGACTCCATTTACGTTTAAACTCAGAAAATTTATTGTAAAATTAGCATTTAATAAAACAAATGTCTCGCCTTACGCCTACGATGTTATTAAAATATTTATAGATTACACCTGTAAAGAATGAAATCGTCAAAATCATAATATAAATTAGTATCGCTTATTTATAAAGTAGCGAGTAGTGTTGGCTTTCATTGTGCGATTCTCCTGAGGTCGTAGGTTCAATCCCCGACTGACCAATGCACTTTCTATGTGCGCATTTAACGTTAAGGAAAACATCGTGAGGAAACCTGCTTTAGACCCTAAAATTCGGCGGCGTATGTCAGGCACACGGCTACCTACTTGCCTATTAGTAAAATAAATGATTACGAAACGTATTCAGAAAAAAATCAAACCTCAAAGGTCCTAAAAGTACCTAAAAGTTGTCCCTTTCTGTCACATTGTGCATATTTTATGGTGGAACGAGATAGATGATCTACTTATGTCTGTAAATGAGTTAATTTTCTTTTTGAATATTAGAGTAAAGAACTCTATTATGTATAGTATTTTACCCATTTATCGACTATCTATAGAACTGTAATAGCTATTATATATTATTATTAACACTTGTTAAATTAAGACTTCAACTAAACAAGAGCAAGAACGCGTCAGAGAAAAAGCGCACAGTAAAAGCATTGTTAAAACGATAATGTAAGATGAAAAGTGAACGAAAGGGCTTTCGACAAAGTGCCTCAAATTTTTTAATTGCAGCCGCGTTATGATTATTATACGTCTTTGTGCGTTTAGGGTAACAAGTTGACTTTGCCGAGTAATGTGTGAATTAATGTGGTACAAGTGAAAGACTTATTTGTAAAGTTATACTTAAAAGGGAGTAGTGGAGTTCAAATAATAGCTGGTTTATTCATAGTGTTATAAGTGAAGAGACGGTTTGATTTCTATTAAAATTGTTTCGTGGAGGCACAGAATACTAGACACATCATAAAAAAGTTTTTATTTATAGCTGCGTAAAATTATTTTTGAAACAAAATTGGTTTTAACCAACTCCAAAAACCCAAGAGAGACTTATTATTATACGAAAATCATAATTATATATTCGTCTTTAAGATTAAATTAAACATGTAAAGCCATATATAAAAAAAACTTTAAGAATGTCTAATTAAAATGCCTGTCTTAATCCCTCAAATCTACAACCATAGATTAGTGATTAGACCCATAGATTAGTAGATTAAAAACCACAGACTAGTAAAAATTAATTCGAACATTAATATGGCGCCTTCCCAATTTGATCTTTTTGAATTAAGAACGCGATTATAATAATCTGGATACCGCCAACGCTCTCACTCGGCAGCCGGTCATCTCAACCTGGCGTTAGAATTTAATAGCGTCGCCTTAGAGCGTGCATATGGACCTAACAAGACTCTTTTGAGTCGGCACAATATTATAATATTATGCTCATTAGTGGGTATTTATTTAAGTTTGTCCACCGACTCTTATTATAGAGTTTATTCGAGACGTAGGGCGTCGGAAAGGACGTGTTGGGTGTGAATAAAGGCGGTTAGTTAAAAGACTTTAATGTTAAAATATTTTGTGTAACACGACTATATTTTAAATCGGCAACGCACCCGCGAGCCTTATGCCAATGACTTAATGATGAGCCTTCGTTTGCTCTCTGTTCTATAAAAACAAAACTGCTTTTCATTAAAACTGCTACTAATCTACAGAAACCCTAACATAGGCAATATTTTTTTTAAGTAGAACGAGGGTACCTACTAATTCTGGTGTAGGTACCCCAATAAATTAGCCAAAATTTTAGTTTTATCTAACATTAATATTACTATGTAAACCCATTTATATATGGTTAGTTCCACCACATCGCATCAATGTAGCAAATACAATCTTTTTATATTGTATTATAAATTAACGGTTTTTTTGAACGCTTATAACTCGAGAAGGGACTGGACAAATTTTCATGGTTTTTGTATTTGTCCAGAATAAAGATAACTATTAACTTTGGATTAATAAGACGCATTGCAATGCATGTACCTATTTGATGTTAGGCAGTGTGAAGTTCGCCGGATCAGCTAATTACTAAAATAAAGCTATCTATAAGGTATCTTTGAATAATAATGTAGGTTTATCCCCTATTTAAACACATGCAATGTTATCAAAGGCTTCAATTTAATTTTAAATATATAAGAAATAAATCGGCACTCCTAGATCCTAGTAATAATACTAGAAACAACATTACAGTCCGAATCTCCACCTGTGACCTTCAAGTCTTTGCATATGGCGCAGCTGATGATGGAGATCAAATACTCCAATCATTAGATTTGTTTGCGGAAATTTCACAGGTGGTTTTGTGAATATAATTAACACTTAATAAATGTCAATTAATTGTTTTTTTAAATTTAAATCTGTGTGGCTTGATAAGTCGGTTATATACACAATAAACCCGGAGGTCTAGGTTCGACTCCAGGAACGGTTTCTTAGTGAATATATATGAAATCATAAATTGTATAATCTTAGTACATTATTTCCTCTGCGCGTTTCTAAATGATCAAATGTGTGATCATTAAGATGCGTGGGGTCATAACCAAACAAAAGTGACTCTAGCCATTAGATTCCCTTATCAGATAAACCCAAAGCTCATTAATGGTCTACTGCCCAGTAATTAATACAGGTTCCCACAAAATTACCGAGAAACCCGAGATGACGTTTTTTAATTACACCGTAATTGTTTTAAGCCGTTATTATAGTACAAGATACATTTCGTCTTACGAAGGTTGAACTTTAACAGTTAAGTGACTAAATCGTACGATCAGTAAGCAAAGTCCTCTATATGGTGAAGGAAAATATTGTCAAAAATCCGGAATTGTCACACCCGAATATGGACGCGGTGGGTCAGACACAGAAAGTCGATCCTACTATTAACCTACTTGTAAACGATGCAGATATATCTGGCCCATGTCTTATAAAGGTACGGGTGAAAAGTATTCTAACGTATCCTCAGTATCCTTATCTTTAGTATCAATGCTATGTTTCGATAAAAAATATACGGAAAGCTGCTAATTAATAAAATAATTTTAAAAAAAAATTGGTGTGCAGCAAGGGAACGCACTGAAACGATTCGGCATTAAGCTAGGCTTGTGACGCGCTAATACATCTACAAATATGACACTTAATGCATTTGTCTATACTTTCAAGTGGCTTATCATAAATGATCAAACAATAAATATCAAATGTTCAACACTCTCCCACGGTTGGTTAAAAGTCTTTTACCATTAATCTAACATTTGAGATATCAATTTTATAGCTTTATTCGGTAATCTATAGTTTTGAAGTACCTATTATAACAACGGAGTTACGCCAGGCGCTTGGTTCCGATATCTTTGTTCGGTGTTTATCAAGTATTTGCTGCGTACCACCAATATTTAAAACCCAGAAGAACCAGTTGCCTGAAGATAAATAACTAATAGGAATAACGGTCACTCAATGAAATAGTTTGATTTTAGCATGCGTATCTCATCCCTGAGGTCGTAGGTTCTATCCACGGCTGTGCACCAATGGACTTTGTGTCGGCAACTAACTTAACTGCTCGTACGGTGCAGGCATGTCTCAAATCCAAAAATCAATGATAACATGTCACACAAAGGCTGATCACCTAATAGTCTATAAAATAAATATTATCAAAACAACGGATGCAATCTGAAGCCAAGACCTATATTGGATTGTAGCTCTACTGGATTTATTATTATTAAGACTTTTGAAGTTATTCTTCTTTTGGCATGTTAGGGAAAAATGAAAAAACGGACCCACGCACACCGTCACAAAAAACCGACACCCGCTTAAGTTTATAAAAAGATTTATATCTTGTTACGCCAAAGTATAATTTTTAACGCGTGTACATAAGTACACACACGTATTTTTTAAATAACTAATAAACTTTATTTTAGGTAGATTACCAACCTAAATTATCTCGCATTCGTGGAGAATATAAATATTACGTCAATGATAGGACTACAAGAATGCCTTCAAAAGATAATCTTAATGTTCAAAACAAAATACTTCACTGGTCATTTAATATCCTGTACCATGTTACTCTAAAATAAAGAATGCGTGTGACATTAAAATATGGGATTTCGATACCTTTTAGTCGATATCGAAACTTTAATCATATTTATAGATTATTGACAAGGCCTTACATAATCAGATTTGTTTATTAGGTATGTAGGTACTATTGATATTAGGGAGGACCTAGCTGAGAAACATAATATTTTTGTAGTCTACCAGGTAAATAAAAATCATTTTGCGTTACACTTGTATGAAAGCTAACGTTTGGATGATTTAAACTTCTAGATTTATCTAAATAAAAATTTGCACCTGTTATGAAGTAATTAGTATAAAAATAACGCCAGGTGATAGAATCACAGCGTTTTGTTAATATTTTGATAGGAATCATGGAAGTATATTTAGGAACTGTACCTACTGAATAATAAAAGTTTTCAACAAATATATTACTTTATTAATAACTTTTTGACAGCCAACGTAAAAAGATATTATTTTCACTATATTACAACATATTTGCAATGTGAACAGTATAAATAAATATAAATTATTTAAAAATTAAAAAAAAATACAAAATAATTTAAAACTTTAATTATGTGTGCCAAGGTACTAAACATATATATTATATCGTAGTCATATTACTGTAATGTTCGGTGGTCAGAAGGGGCCTTCAAATTGCAAGTCAAGTGTCTATTTTATATATTTATTGGTCATATAAACACTATAATTATATATATCAGCCACTACTGGCACTACAGTGATCTGCCAGAACTACTTACTGACTACATATGGACCAATTTAAAACTAAAATAAAAGGTAAACTCGAAGGTGGTGGACTCGATCCTATTGTTTCTCAATGTATTCAAATATAGTATATATATGTTATATTATATTAAAATAAGAAGACATATAAAGTCTATTTAAAGGTTGGTACAATGAAATACAAAACAATATCTTAAAGGCGGAATCAAACGAGCAATTGAATTTAAATGACAAAACATTGAAGTGTAACTCAGAGCTTTACATAATCTGTGAGCATATTCAATTCTTACATAAGTATTCAAGGCATGTCTTTTCAGTTGTCTCTCCGTCTGTCAACAACAATGGTGGAGACAAAACATGGGATGTTTTCCCATATGGGCGCATAATAAGGCTTTGTGCTATACAACCTTTTTAACTATTGTTTTAGTTTAAGCACAGATTACATCTAATCCTTTATGCTTTATGGGAAAGGAAATTAAACGGCAATTAGCAAATAGGCTGAATTAAAATTGTATATATTCTAATTGATTTATTTCTAAAAGTAATACAGAAAATGTTATATGCCAATGGACGGCGTCTAAACATTATAAATTATAAAAATATATTTTCAAACTGGTTCTAGCGAAATAATTCCTTATCTTTTTTAATTAAATCGATTAATTGAAAACAACTTTAATTTAAACGTATTGTGTGTAAATTGAGTTCTGTAAATCAATTACGAGTAGCAAAATGATTGTAATCAATTTATATTTTATCCTCTGTTCGTTATTGAATTTATTAAATATCTGTGGATATCGTTTTGATCATCAATACCTTTTTAATTCTAAACCCAATTAAAAGCAAACAATGCAAAGTCTACAGATAAAAACGTGTGAATTTGCGAATTTAAAAAAAGAACTCGCCAACGCAATCCACAGAACAATACCGCGACCGTCGACAAAAGAGCAAGCTGAGACGCATAGACAACAGACAAGGTTTTGTCCTGGCCATAAACAAAAGCTCTTTCATGACGAGACAATGACGGGTTGTCTTTACCTCATTTATCATCGAGGCAGGTTACTTTCATCCAATAATTACAATGTACCTTCAACATGAAGGTATTGTGAAAATTAATTACTTTGCCCGCCACTTTTCTTTATTGTAACTATAAAATATAAGGGCCGTGGGTGTCTTTACCACATAAACAGTCATAATCACTGTGTAAACATTAAATCAGAGTATTATGGACCGATTAAATGAATTGTTAAGGTGCGGACAAATTGGAGTTTTGTATTTTTTTTGCTATGGCCTCATAAATTTTGCGACTCATTTGTTTGTGTTCTAAAAACAACAACAAGGTAAACAAGTAGGACAAGGCAACTGTTGATTGTGAAGTCCGGTTGGGTAGGCTTTGAACATATCTGGACCAAATCCAGGATACTAGAGAAGTGAGGAGTTAATTACCCATCACCGACGAGCATGCATGGTGAATGTCATGAACGTAGATGAAGCGGGAGATAAGTCAGGACCATAGTTCAGACCTACCCTCGGAAACGGGCGTGAAGAAAAAAATAAACTTTCTAAAATCTGGTACATTTTTGCAATATGAAACAATACAAAAAGCTTTGACCTAATTGATTGATTATGATATTAAATATAAATCCTCTGTTCTTGTCTTTGTAATGTGTGTGAGGAGTTTATCTTCTAAACGGCTGGATCGATTTTGATATTTTTTTTGTGTTTTAAGTGGATTCGAGACTGGTTTAGATATGCAATTAAATGTTTTTTTTATTTAAGTCAAGTGTAGGACAACGTTTGTCGGGTATTTTATAATTTGATAAAGGCCTAGTGATTTAACTGCGACTTTCAAACTAGAGGTCGTGAAACGTACGACGGCTGTTTCGATTCACTAATCAATTTTTCTTTCCGTGTGCACACTTGCTTGAAGGCAATCGTGATGAAACTGACACGTCTTAAAAACACAGAAATCTACATGTGTAGGCACAGACTGCTAAAAAACTTGTTTATAAAAATTATGAAAAAACTGTTACAATCTGCGGCTAAGACCCGTATATAGCACCACAGGATTATTTATTATCCATTTTTCTATGGTAAAATCGAAATCTGAGACGTTATCTATGGTCACTCATTCACAGACTACAACAAATGATACTGGCACAATAAGTAGCCGACGATGACATCTCGGCGATAAAAGGCATTCTATTAATTCAAAAAAGGAATGCCGTTTATTAGAAAAAAAGAACAACGCCACTGAAATAAGATCTCGGATATCGTTTAATTTTGTATACGATTTCAACTTAACCGGTTTATTCGAGATATGTCCGGGCTTATACGCATAAAATGTGATTATAATTCGTAGAATCACGTTACAAGGTGAGAAACTATATGAAATTAGTAATTAGGAGGAGCTTCTTATTCTTAATGATGCATATGACTCTTATTATCTTTTTTCTGGAATGCTGCCTTCGGGACTCATTATAGTTTCATCATCATTTTATCGTAGGGTCTTATTTCACGTTATCTGATGGTGTGCAATGATTTTTAATATACTTAAATAATTTTTTATGCCTAAGAGTTTCGTAATTAAAAAATGATTGTTGTTTTTGTTTTAACCGTATCACTTCGACGTCCGCCGTTCCACAACTGAGCGTTTTTCAAGGCTGTTTTGCCGCGCACCACCACTATGTGGAACCAGCCGATTTCCGAACCAATTCGACTTAGGGTCCGTAAGAAAAGTGCTTACCAATTCTTAAAAGGCCGGCAACGCACTGGCGAGCCCACAATGGGAGTGTCCATGAGTATCAGTTAACATTAGGTGAGCCTTCTGCCCATTTGCCCCTGTTCCATAAAAAACAAAAATGAGATGTCGAAAACCGCAAAAATTTTAACGACCCCAAAGCGGCGCAAAATCAACGCGTTCTGACAACTTATTCGAAAAATTTGAAATTGGAATTCGGCAAATTAATTGAGTACGAATGGCGATCGGAACAAAACGAAAATCCCGTAAGGACATTGATTTGGTGCGTTAAGGCCGTTAATAAAATTCCAAAAAAAGAATACTTCAATTCGAAAAAGGAAAACAAACGTCTCGTCGGTGGCAAAGGCAAAGAGATCTGCAGCGAGTCGGAAGCTGTTTGAGGCGGTTCGAAGCGGTTTGAACTGGCTCAAGCGGAGGGATGCTGTATTGCCGTTGTTCTAGGAGTGCACTTGTACGCTAATTGTTTGCGGAAGGGTACGTCAAGTATTGTTTTACTTGACTTAGTACGGACAGCAACGAAGTTATATAATTACGAAATTTAATATACAATTTCACTTTGCCCACATAAAAGATTAGATTCCTACATAATAAACTTCGGCAACAGTAAATTATAAAACACAAATTTAAGTACCACTTACATTAATTAAAGCATGCAAATTGTTAATTTCATAAAGCCTGTTCTGCTGACGTTACAGCAATGCGCATTTCGTGCAATTTTTCTCTAATTAAAATTATTCCGATTGTCGTTGCCGTGTGTTGTGGCTCGCGACGCGTGGCATTTTGAGTTGCACTCGTGCCTTTTAGTGCTTACCCCTTACTTTGTACCGATATGAATAATGGACCGCTTTTATTGGGGTAGTTTTGGACGGTTTTTATTGTACCTACCTTTTGTTTCATTAATCTTTTGATTGGTAGAATAAATAATGTTACACCTGTAAGCTTTACCACGCCTTTAATTTCCGCGTAATAACCTGACGTCAAATATATGTCATACAACTTCTTCGATGGGCTCATTTCCTCTTAATTAAAAAAAATAATGAAGAGGTTTTATAGATATTATATATATTTTAGGTCCAATAAGAATTTAGACATATATAATGTGATATGTGTGTTTAAGTAAAAGCTTTCAAAGCAGTACCTAATGAAACAAAAGTTTCTTAGTGACATACTTCAGTGTTCTTTTATAATTAGACAAAATGTTTTATAAATTCGGATATTGTTTCCAAATTCGAAAATTTAAATTTTTTCTAATGATTTTATTTATGAATATTAAGCAGCCAGTACCATACTACATATCATAATCTGTGACTTGTGTATTCTATAATCTCTGATTTTTTAAAGTCCCTAGAAAGCGCGTCATTAAAGCGGTCTGTCACCGCTTATCTCCCAACTTTCTTCCGTGACATTAGCGCGAAAATTTTTTCGCATATTGTACATGTGAAAACGGCCGCAAAAAACAGATAACTGCAGACAAATCGTGCCACAGTGACGCGGCAGAACGCTAATGATGAAAATCTTGCATGGGTCAGAGTTTTAAAGCGTGGTTTGCGGGTTTTGTTTGATTTTTCTCACGTTGTTCATGGGGGATTAATTGGAATTGATGAATTGCTACAATACGTGTATCAAACTGTATGTTGGGTGATTTTGTATGGATTGAGAGCCAGAGGTCCCTTGTGTGTGTGAATTTGGAATCACTTTTAAAAATGGTATCATAAAAACTTAACTTTAATTATTATATTATACATATTTATTAAATTATAGGTTAAAATTTTAAAGGTTAAATTACCATTGAAAACCTACTTCCCTAATAGGATTGTTATTAAGGCTTTTGATTTAATTAAAAACACAACTGCTGCCGCAATTTAATAAGAATCGAAAAACTTTATAAAAACAAATGAAAGCTTAAAGCGTAACAAAGAAAATCACTAACGCATTTGGTAACGAAGCTTTTCGCTCATTTGATAGTGGTACAAGGGTACATGCGATTAAACAAGGTGTCCCTAAATCAAAACGCGATACCGCAACATCATAATCTCCTGTAATCCTACAATACAACCATCCCTCTCACCCCCACACTAAACATTATGAAAAGAAAAAGATGAAACGTGTTTATTAATAAGGGCTGATCATCAAGCGTATTAGACGATCCCATTAAAGTAGGTAGGGGCAAAAGCCAACAGAATGCTTTGTTTAAATAGATAAAATCTCTTTGACAATTTGCGCTTATTCAAATATACAGTCCCCCGATACGTAATGGCTTAATTCTGTCGTATCATAATGTTTGTGAGGTGTAGATTTGAGATGAATTAGTTTCGCAGTTCGTTGGGTCTATAGATTAAGATTATATGAACGGCTTAAGGAGTTCAGAAGGGTGATTAGGTTATTATGTTGCTGTTTATTGTATTCATGTGTGTCTTTATGGCTGAGATGAAAACAAAATCAAAGCGAAATTATGTTACAAAAAATTACAAAGTGTTCAATGTTTAATAGACATTTTGTTGAGAGTTATTTAGAAAGAAAGAAAGAAAGAACTTTATTCATACACAATTACAGGATATAGGTAAAATAAAGTACGCTAGACCCCACACTAGGATTCTCTGTGTGTATTTTACTTTATTAATTATTTTATTAAACAATTTTTTGCACAATAGGAATATTTTCTAACCCAGGATAGGACAGGTTGACAAGATAATGAGATTCAATAATACAAGGCAAAGTGGCCAAGTAGAAGGAGATCTGGCCGCAGACGCACTTCTTGGTTGAAAAACTAAAGACAATGGTTTGGTTAAACCACCAAGTCATTGCTTAGAAGCGTGGCACCCAAAATTAAACTAGCCATGATGATCGCCAACCTTCGCAAGGAGATGGCACTATAAGAAGAAGTGAATGTATGTAACGAGAGTTTTGAAATGTTAGTGAAAAATTAGTTTTTAAGAAAGTGATTAAAAATGAAAGGGTCTCTGAAGGAGAAAAATTGACAATTAACACGATACTTTTGTTGTATCTGTGTTAAGGGTATAATTTCATCAGCATCACCTTGATGGCTGGAGATCTTTCACGGTTCACAAGATACTTTCTTTTGCAAACTAGCGAACTGTGGATTGAACTCCCGGTGTGGGTCTTCCCTGAGAGATACGACCTCCAATTGTTCAAAGAAAGAGTATACTCCTCCCTCAAAGGCCGGCAACGGATCCACAAAAAAATGATGTTCATGTGCTGCGGTAACTGCCCATTTTGGGCGTAGGACTGTATTTTTTACGCAATACTTAAACCATTCTTACTTTAAACAACTAAAAGCATGATACGGAAAACGTAAACGTTCCAAATTCAAATTAATAAATGTTCTTTTTTCGTATTTCAACAAGTACAAACGACTCCAGTATATTACTGTGCGCGTGGTTTTACATTAGTCCTTGCTATTTAAACGTCCCGATTCATTTGCGAGATAACATAAATCCCATGCAATTTGTCTACCATGGAGATATAAAGAGAATTTATTAGAATATTGAACAGTAGGTAGTGTTGTTGTTAGACGAATATATAATTTAATTTATATTTAATTTTTTTTTAAATATATTGTATAATATTATTTACCAAGTATTGTGCTATTTGAATAGTATTGTTGCTTGAGTATCAGCCTAGATTCCGTAAGATGAGTCACACGTTAATTTTGGTAAAAAAATTAAATACTTTAATTGCCTAGGTATCGATGTTTTATTGCCACCTGTGCGGCGCAGTGGCTATAGTTGTTGATGGCTCTTGATTTGATGATTATTCAAGAATGACCACTGATCATCAATTAGCAGAGAAAACCATCAAATTTGGCAGAAAAGTAACTGGATCTCAAACGTTACACCCAAACCATGTTGCGTAATTTGTTAAAAACGCTTTTAAAACCTTCGAAATTAACAAAACAGATTACATTTGCGAATTGCGAGCTCAAAGAGGTTGGGGTCCGTTGTTTGTGAGCAATTCTTTCATTTACAAATAACCCGTAATGGAAAACGCTTAGATGCGGAAGTTATTTTAAATAACAATATTTGTACTTTATAATACATTTAATTGTATAATTAAGTAAAACGATTTAACACGAAAATATTGTAGGTTGTGGTGTAAAATTATGCGGCCTAATTACGGAATATTCACTAATTAAAAAACATAGTACATACACAATTCTATTTCCAAGTAATATTCATATGTTTTGATTTTTATATTCTTTTACATAAATAAAGCAGTTATATACATAAATAAAGTTGTAACATACCTAGGATAAACTATACATTCATTGTTTTGTCTTCTTTCTATAATTGGTATCCTTCCCAAGGCTAAATGAGTAGCCTTGAACCAGTGGCTTGAGCCTGCGACTCTCATCCCTGAGGTCGTAAGTTCGATCCCGGCACCAATGGACTTTCTATGTGCGCATTTAAGATTCGCTCAAACGGTGAACATCGTGAGGAAACCGGGCTTGCCTTAGACTCAAAGTCGACGGCATGAGTCAGGCGCAGAAGGCTGAACACCTACTTGTCTATTAGATGAACAAATGATCATGAAACAGATACAGAAATCTGAGGCGAAACCTAAAAAGACCGTGTTCTTTGTATTATAAATATTTTCAACTTTATTATCTGAATGTTCCGAGTGCTTATAACCAAGCGTTCACAGTACCAGTACAGTCGATGTAATAGCCATCATGCGTGTGTAAAGGGGAACATTTATTTACTGTAATTCGTAGATAATTACGAGCCGTTAAAGAAAAGTTGTACTTTGAAGTTGCGATTTCGATTTCTCGCAAGTGTTTGTCAAATTACCATCTCACCCTCCGAACTCTGATTCGTCTAAAACTGATTGTCTGTTTACATTACCTCGCTTGTTTTGAATCATTCGAGATTGGCTTACGAATACAGGGGTAAACTTAAAATTAACAAAAACTCCAACGCTTAAATAACTAGGTAAATTTCTGTATGACATTGTTTTTTACGCTACCAAATTACTAATTAAAATACATAGTAATTAATAGTAACATATAAATTTTTGCCATGAATATTATTTCGATATTATTTCTAATTTTCTTTTTTAGTTCAATAAAAACAACTGTCTACTACAATAAAAAATAGGGGTCGATCGTAGAGGGGTGAAAATTAAGGTTTGTATGTATTTTTGTATGCTGAATCATAAAAAAATAAAAACAAAAAGTTTACCATTAACATTGAGAGGGATGAAATATAGATGTTGTCCGATTGTCAGGCTTACTCAATATCCATAAAAATTTTCATAAGCATCGGTCGAGCCGTTTCGGAGGAGTATGGGAACGAACATTGTGACCAGAGAATATTATATATTGGAAGAAGGACAAAGAAGACGATTTTTCTATGCTACAATTATATTTCTATAAATATAATAAGCCTTTATAACAAACGTTTTTAAATCAACAAACAAAGCGTACACATCTTCTACCTCATTTATCATAAGGTGCTCTGAAGAAAACTTTAGACTAATACTAACTAGACAGACTAACTTGCGGCTGAATTCCATCAGTGCCGAAGCAGCAAAATTTCATTCTTCACATCTCGACGCCTGGCATTCCACAACGATTTTTAAGGCACTTTCAGCCGCGCACCTTTGTTGAACCAGTATTTCGAAACCAATACGACTTAGACAAGAAAAGAGCGTACCCTGAAAGGTCGGCAACATTGCCGCTAGCGTGGCGGTTATCACTTTATTCAAAGTGACTGCTCGTTAGTCACAAAAAAAGCTAATTTTTAATAATCAATGGAATTGTTGTCGCGTTTTATTACAACATTCAAAAATAATATTTCGCTCTAAAAACCAGTCTAAATGTTTTCATGTCACTACACACTGTACTAAGAAAGGGACCAACATAAATCGGTTACATTATTAGCTCTGTACATAATCGTTCCGCGAATCGGGTACTTGTTGATTGTACAGATAAGTAGCTTTTGCAAATTAGGCATTCGTATTTGTTTTCTGTCAAACGCGACGCTTTCTTTTGCAAGTGTTTATTTAATCATTGATTTTCACTGCGTAATAAATGGCATGAACGAGCTCGTTTCAATGTGTTTCATTTGAAGTTCAGTTTAGACATGAAATTATCAAGTCCTTATAGGCAAATCAGCTTTGTGAGTCTAAGACAAGCCATTTTTTACGTATACCTTGCCTCTCACACAAACATTTTTATAGACTATATCTTGTCTATACTAGTATTATAAAGAGAAAAGATTTGTATGTAAGTATGTTTGTAACGAATTGGCTCAAAAAGTACTGGACCGATTTTAAAAATTATTTTACGATTTGAATGCTACATTATCACTGATTAATTTAGGATTTTATTGCAAGAAAAAAGTAAGGACTAAAACTACAATTAATGTGTTCCCAAGGTATAAAAAATCCTATTTAATATATTTCATCGCATGCACTGCGAAAACTATTGATGATAGAACAAAAAAAAATCATGAATAATAAAGAACATATCAATATCTACTAAAAATGTCGCGATAGCATAACTACTTTTAAACAAGTACTTTTAAGAAATTCTGACCAAAATCAGACCAAGTTATTTATACCTTTGCCTTAATTCCTACCTAAACAAATGTATGTATGTCCTGCATTTACTGTAATTTTATGCCAAAATGTTTAAAAAATAAATGTCCACCCGTGCGAGGCCGGGACGGGCCGAAATAAGGGCTGAAAGAAATATATATTTCAAAACATACACAAAACATGTTGTTGTCCATTTCAAAAATAAATTCCAATTTTCCATTCACTAATTACCAAAAAGACTTAAGTACTTGAGCATCTTATACAATATTGAGGGTTCCATTCAATACAAATTAATTACTCAAAGATACAAATTACTCAAAGTCCCCGATTGTCTGACCATTGCATAAATTATTGTATATCAAAAAGGGGCCTCTTTGTGAAGGAATGGATCGGCGGAATTAATTCGGGAGGTTTTTTCAGAACCCATTATAAACATTATTATGAAGAACGTATTGACATTTCCTTTTGATGTTATACTTTGATAATTTGGCTTTGCAAAATGTATCTTTGTTAGAAAGCTTCTATGTTGAAATAATTAAGTAGATTTCATTTTATAAATTTCCGAATTCCTTGGTTCATAAAAGATAATTATTGTCTGCCTAATTTTAGCTTCTTCAAAGACAATTTTCTAAAATCAAAAATATATATACAACAGATTATAAAAGTGTTTACAGATTATAATCAAATTTAACTATCTTGGTTGTCAATGTGATTAAAACGAGATAATACTTTTAATAGAACATAACTATTACGATGTCCAAATACTTGAAGTTTTTGAAAGAAGAATTTGATTGAATGAAAGAGAGAAGAATCTTTCAAGAAAAATATAACGCTTATAATACAAATAAAAATAAAAATGTCATAAATACCATTACATTCTAAAGTGCTTCTTATTTTGAAAGCATATAGATCGGATCCACAATTCACGGTTACATCAAAGAAATTTAAACTCAGGATGTAATTCCTGATCTGACTAGCAATAAACTCGTTTTAGTTTAAAAGAGATTTCAAAAGAACGAATAAAGAAATCCAAGATGTTATTGAAATTGTTGCGGACGGAAGAAAAGGGCTTTTTCAAATGACACCCGACAACCGATACCTCGTTCCCAAAATGGCCGACAAATCTTATTTTTTATTAAGTTTAAATTTAGAATCGCGGTATTCCGCTAAAAGCCGAAACATTGTATGAATTTAAATATTTTGAAACTTGTTCATAAGTTTTCAACAGCGTTAAGATTAGGATATAAGTGTTTGTGTATGTATTTAAATTAAGTGAAAACTGCATTAAATCATGTACTTCTATTAAAGTCGCTACGATTCTAATGGCGTCATTAAAACATAAATTCTCACAAAATGATATGTCGATAAAGGATTAACGGGTATTTAGTATATAATAAAATTACATACGTACCCTTTTTATTTTATTACTAGAAAATAGTCTATATTTTTGAATAAACGGGTTGAGTTAATGCAGTACGTTACCATACTTTAAAAACCTCTACAATAATATATTATTTTTTTATAAGTAATCTTACAGCTACTCCCTATTATCCTATTATAAAAGAAAACACTTAGACAATAAACAAAGCCAAAACAGATTACAAAATATACAACACAGAAAACATAAATCAAGCAAGTTCATTAATAGATTTAAAAAAAAATTGTGTGTGTGTCAGCTACGACGCACGATTGGAGTTTACTCCTTACGAACGATAAAATGGCGATAATGTTCTGTGGCTGTCGACCATATTTTCATACTAAAGGTGGTAAGAATATATGTTTTTATAATATAAATGTTTGTGGTAGTAATAAAACGTACCTACATCATCTATGCCCAAATAGGATTTTCTTTCTGTGACCAAAGTTACCTTTATAGTAAGAGAAGAATAAGAATGAACAATCTTTTTAGTTTTAATTTCACTGACCATTACTATTGACAACACTCTATGGCACGCTAGACAATCTACTTTTATTTTTTACACCTGTCAACACTGACAATGTTGTAACGTGGCTGTCAAAACGTGAATTCAAAATAGAAAAGTCTGTGTAATGTATTCCATCTCATTCTTTTACACGTTCAATCCTACAGATATATATGTTTGTCTCTTTCTACATAACGCCTCAACTTTTCGTGTTACACTTGATTTTACTCCTCATAAAATTTCCGTACCGGGCCTTATAACTCAAATCGTTTCTTAAGGAGTAAACTCCAATTAAGAATTAAATTACAAACGAACGACAACTTATTTTAAAGAAAAACTAAATTGTTACTGCTAAATAAAGTCAATCACTATCCGCTTCTTAATATATTTCCTCACACCCTCTTTGGTAAGGAAAATGTCGTCATAAATTGTATTGTAGTTAGCTAAACCCTGAAACATTGGCGAATTACACGTACGTACGAGGCACGTGGAGCTATTGTGAATCAACATATTAGAAGCTAAACAAAACCGATAGGTACGCAGTCTATTTTCCTATCGTTCTATTGAATAGACAAAAGGCGGTGTTTATAGAAAAGTATTTATCTCCACAGAACACTGACCAGATATGTTTGTTATTATATAGAGATACATTTATTGTAATACAAGTCAGATTACAAAGCTAGTTGTTTATTTAAAAGGCAAGTGGCCTGTACTTTTATTCTTAGCTTCTATCGTATTAAAATAAATATTTAGAAGTTCATTGTTGACGGGGAGATGTTAATATCTTTGTAAATGGTTTTGATGAATGATCCCTGCTGATTGACTTAGTTATCGAAAGGGAACTGTTTTGGAATGTGTAGTTTTGTCCTAAATTTAACGGAAGTCAATAAAGTCAGTAACAATATTATTTTCTCAATCATTAATTAAGGGAATTCTTCTTCTTTGTCTTGTGGACGCTCTCTTTAATGTTGTATTGTATTAAGTACGTGCAATTGGTTCTAGCCAGGTATAAAAATCTATGATGCAGATATACTAAAGTCCTTATTCCTTAGGTACCTTAGGCACTTCGGAGCTGAACACTACACACACACACAATGCAGCTTTTTGTGCAGCATTCCTTTATATAAATCATTATTATGTCTTGAAATAAAATAAATAAATCAGTGAGGCTGCCTTTTTAGGTCTGGGCCTCAGATTTGTAAATCTTTTACATGCTTATTTGTCAAACAAACAGGCAAGTTATAAGCCTCCTGTGCCTGACACACGCCGTCGACTTTTTGAGTTAAAGCCGGTTTTGTCGCGATGTTTTCCTTCACCGTTCAAGAAATGCGCACATAGAAAGAATGTCCATAGGTGCACAGCCGGGAATCGATCCTACGACCTCAGGGATGAGAGTCGCATGCTCAGGCCAACATTGCTCTTCTTTTGTCTTATGGCACTATAATATTTTATTATTCCATGATAATATTTTATTCTACACAAACAAAATGGTTCTTGTAAACATTTTTCTGTATCCTTCCCTCAACACAACAACGCAAAGTCTAGACATATCTTCAAACGGATTCGATAATTTCCACAGATATTTGTTTAGGCGAGTGAAGCGCAAGTTAATAATATTAATAGAGGTAATATATCTACAGGCTTTTAATACAACTTGGCGATTGATACGTCTGTGCGTCACCGTTGATATGTATCAATCAATGATCCTTGTTTATTAAAACAATATGATGATTGATAATAATGGGTTAGAAAATTTTCATATAAACGTTTTAGATAATAAAACTTTAAGTAGACCTGACAACCTTCGAGCTCCATCATCAGAGGAACGCAGTTACATGTCTGAAAGTAAAATAATTTTTTTTAATTGACGCAACAAAAAAACTTAAAACACATGAAAAGATCTTCATAAATTGCAGTAATCTCGATCCGTTTACTAACAAAACCGCATCATAATCGGTACATTTGTGCCGCTACGATGACACAGACACACACACGTGCCACACTTTCTTGTGTCGTTAACAGCTTACTTACTATAATAGTATAAAATAATAAATTTTAACAAAACACGAATAATTATAATTAATAAAACAACAATCACTGTTACGGTACAAAAAAAGGTTTTAAAACATGACTATTTATGTAATTTATTTCGTAATCCTACAGCTAACATAAATTTTATATCACATAAACAATTATACTAAAGATATGGCCAATGATGGAATACATAATATTTACACAAAGGTTCAAACATTCACAAAAAAAGTCAATAAAAATTGTTCAATGCATTTGACTAAGTAATATATAGTGAGGGTATATAACTTAAATATGTGTTGATAGGTTTATGCATTATATTATAAAAAAGATAACAACACATGTGTGTTGTAAATAAATATTTACATATATATAATAAATATGTAATATGTGTGACATATTTCCTGTTATATATCATAACGACCATCAAAAAGCTATATCCAAAAATTCACAAACGAAAAATCTCCAGAAACTAACGAAACGACTTACTTCCACTCGAAGAGATGCGGGCTGAAAAATTAAAAGTAACCGGAAATAATTGGAGAAGACTCAAGCTAACCGGGTAACAGGCGGATAGAATGCCCGGGCAAAAGGAATGATACCCGGGCAAAAGGAAAGCAAAGTAACGATGCAAGTCTACTTGAGATTCTGCGCTTTTGTGGATGCGTGGTTTGTAGGCGCGATTTCAACGAATCTGTTACATATTTCTGCATTTTTAATAAGCTGTTTGAGAACTGAACTCAAAATTCACGGAATAAGTAAACTGTCTTTGTAGCCGCCACAACGCCGACAAAATCCGACAGTTTCATAATGATTAAATTACTTTAGCTCCATCTACAAAGGACTTAATTTTCAGGAATCGAACTACGACCATCACGTTACTGCTGTAACTGGGTTAAAATAAATCAGTGGCGCTACAACCTCTTTAGGTCTTGGCCTCAGATTTCTGAATCTGTTTCATGATCATTTTTCAATCTAATAGGCAAGTAGGTGCCTCAGCCTCCAGTGCCTGTCACACGCCATCGACTTTTTGGGTCTAAGACATGTCGGTTTCCTCACGATGTTTTCCTTCACTATTGGAGCGACTGTTAAATGCGCACATAGAAAGAAAGTACATTGGTGCACAGCCGGGGATCGAACCTACGACCTCAGGGATGAGAGTCGCACGCTGAAGCCACTAGACCAACACTGCTCCCTGTAACTGGGATACGGGGTTAATAATTGTATAATCATGTCGTGGAGTAGAATTTATCTTCACCAAACGCAAACGGGTCTTAAGTGATATTATATATCGCCACCCTTATGCGTCATATTAAAACGAATCATTATTATTGATAGCATTAATGTTTAATATATAGTTAATAATACATTTTATCAGTCATGAATGTGATTTACATTTCTTACAATGGGTAAGTTTATAGTCTTAGACCCTAAGTCGTTGGTTTAGAAAAAACAAATGCTCACAAAACAGATACAGAAATCTGAGGCCTAGACCTAAGAAGATTGATTTTTTTTATTATTAGCACTGCTACATCCTATATCAGTGTAGTATCCGTGAAGCTGTAGTTCATGCACTTGATTTGATCTCTTCTATCGGATTATGAAGATTACTGACTAGAGTGCGCCTGCGCGTGCACACTTGTGCATAATTACTACTACATACATAGCTATCAGCATACATGTAACAGACAATGTAAGAAAACTGGTATACCTACAATAGGTATATAAAAATAGGTTAAAATTCAAAATTCGAATGTAAAAGCGCGCGTAAACTGTCAAAACGGTTAATTTCCTCAAACTTGAATGTCACAAAACTAAATAAAGTATCGAGTTGCACAGACAAAAGAGCCAAAAACTCCGAGGGATCGCTAAAGGGGGACACCCCAAGCCCCACCCTGTTCTTGGCTGCTCTTCCCACTTCAGGTTTTCTTTTATTCCTACTACTTGTGTTTATTTTTGTTTTCCGTTAGACGGCGGAAATAATAGCGAAAGCTTTGCAGAGATACGATGTTTATTTGTTTTAATTTTATTCGTCGTTGTGAAGCTTTCGAGAGGAAATTCAGTTCTGCATAATCTACTCTTTAAAATGTTGCATGTATTATAATGCTTAATAGATATCTTTAGTATTTACAGTAAGATATGACTATATACCTATCGACATATTGAAAATATAAATTCATATAATTTTAAATCAAAGAAATATTAATTGCGTGACAAATATTGATAGATTGTCGTTACCTACGATAAGATAGTATCATTCTAATTTCCTGAATTTTTTAAACATAGCTTAGTTTAGCGCAGACACAAGAGGCTCTTGACTCAAGAGAATTCATACATGATAGGATTCATGGTAACAACATCATATTCTACCACGTATCCTAGTCATATTAGGTGAAAAGTTCGTAGACTAACATATAAAATATAGAATTTGATTGTTCAATATCAAAGCCTTCGAGAGCGATATAACGATTATAGCGGTAATAAAAATTTTCGATACCATTTTATAGTACAATGTATTAAGCCTCAAAATAGGCTTCAGCTTCGGCAACTGCCTCTATCAGCGCAAAATTCTGTCCAGCGAGATGATGAAAATTAGGAAAAACGTAATCTTATATAAACAATTCTTAAGATAAAACGGTACGAAATCAATTCAATACAAATAAATCTAGCTAAAACTTAATTAACAAAATATTAAAAAACTACCAATCATGAAAATTATTACTACGGCTGTTCCACGTTGCAATTCAGCCCCAAGATACGTATTGTGGGTGATGGAGTCTGAAGAGTCATTATTTTATTCAGACCATAATTTACGTCATTTTTAACCGGCCACTGATTCTTTTTAATTATAATAAACTCTGCCCTAATGAACACTGGAGCGCTAAGAATTTTTTATTCGTGTTAAGTAATAATTGTTACTAGCAGACCTGGAAAACGTCGTTTTGCCATGTATATCATTAATAATAAAAAATAGGGGTTGAACATAGGGGGGTGAAAATTAGGTGTTGTATGTATTTTTAATGATGTATCATAAAAAAATAAAATAAAATTATTATTATCAAAAATTAAAAATTTATAATTTAGGGGTGGACTACCCTTAACATTTAGGAGGATTAAAAATAGATGTTGTCCGATTCTCAAACATACCCAACATGCACACAAAATTTCATGAGAATCGGTCAAGCCGTTTCGGAGGAGTTTAACTACAAACACCGCGACACGAGAATTTTATATTTTAGATTATGTAGTATTCGGCTATATTGTTTAACATAAAACATACCAGAGTTCTTTATTCTAAAGTTCTTTAGACATTTAAAAACATACAATTATTTGTCCTTTGTTTACTAATTCACTTTTCCCCAATTTTTATATTAAATAAATTCTTGGACGGATAACTAATTATACCTACTTATTAGATGATATTTGGGCACTCTATTTTGATTATGGTAACATGAATTTGCTAAGGAAAACTGCGAAAAAAAATGATTTTCTTTTCATAGCTACATAAGTTAGTGATTACTATATTAGGCGTTACTCAACGTTTCCCTTTATTCAATTTAAGCTATAAAGTCTAATAATTACAATATTTACAGTATATATAATATTTAAATGTAAATATAGTATTTAATAATGTACAGAGCATCTGAACATTAATAAATACTATGAAAAGCTTCTTAAACAAAGATTCAGCTAACGTCAATGGCGGCCACAAAAGTGCGAACCGCAAAAGATTAATAAAGCTTAGCGCACACTAGCACAACACCTGTCCTTTGTCGCTAATGGACACCTAATCTCTCTGGAAACGGACAGACAAGGGAAAATAAGACGGTAAAAGCATATGGGAAATGCAAGTTATGTAATAATTATGATATGAACGAATATGAACTTGGCGTTGCTATGGCAACAAGGTCAAAGTTTAGTAGAAATAAAATATTTTAAGCGACTTTATTATAACTATAAATAATCATTAAATAAGGAGGTATATTAAAGACAGAATAGATGTTACATAGTTGCATATGGCAACAAGATCAAAGTTGAGTAGAAATTAAATGTTTGACTTCATTTTAACTATAAATAATCTTATCATTATAAAATTATTTTTATTAAACACAGAATAGATATTAGACATTCATTTGTTTTAACAAATTCAAAATGACTAATTATTTGATATACAAGTATTTCCTGCAAATTTAACATCGCAAGTCACATTTCCTGGGTTAAAAAAGCAACGTGATTAGCAGCGAACCCCAGTAATTGGGAGTGCAAACAATCGGGGAACACTCAAAAAGACAAAACTCTGAGGGGTTATTTTTATTGAAGGAAATAAGTAAATAGCCCCCGACGGCGTGGTTACTTCAAATTAGCGAATTGTTGGTTTCGAACGACTGTCAGACACGTGCTAACGAGGTTTATCAAACGAATATTAGAAATTGCATTAGAACGCGTACTCCATGATCTATTGGAGTCGTATTTCTTTCTCACTCTGGATCGGTAACTCATATCTGAGTATCGGGGTCAGCTGGATAGTGAGAACTGGCGCGAATAATTTTCTTACACCAATTTCACCCTGCCCTTCTTTTACTGTATAGTTTTGAGGAGTCTTTGACTTGGTCAGTCCATCTCGTTGGCTAGCGTCGATGCGATTTGCCTTCGGTGCTGCTCTAGGTTCTCTCTCTAGATTTTCCTCGTCCCTACGCATTGTGTGACCAAAGTACGAAATTTTGCGTTGTTTTGTATTTCTTTATATAACTTTTATTTGTAATTTATAGTCGTTAATTTTTACTATTGGTTTAAAAATATTAGCGCAAGAATTCGGGAATGCCATTTCTTTCTCTCTTCTTTGTTCGATTAGTTCTCTGCATTACTAGATTTCTGCATCTGTGTCATTACTTTTGTTAGTAGATGTAGTCTGTAAACATCGTTTGCTTACAAAAAAATTGTCTGGTAAAAATTAAAATAATTTACTTTGTGCACAATAATTAAATTATTAACAATCAACTTAACGGCTTATCTAAGCGATCTCTTCCAGGCAACCCTAATTAATTAATATAAAATAAATAACAACAAATGGTTACACGTTTTGTTGGTACCATCAGTTTAATAAGTGCCTTCAAATCAAAAGTTTAAATTAAGATATACTTAATTTTAGGTCATATAAACATGACAATCATAATCAGAGACGCAGAGTTGCAATCTATAATCATACTATTGCAAACCCGGGGAGGCCATTATAATACCGCAAAATGCATCATCACCGCTCCACCGATGCGATAACATCAGTACACCATTAAAAATCGCGATTCACCCCTCACAATAAGCGGATCTACAAGATAAGGTCTCCCGGTGAGATCTCGATGTCGACTCGTCGAGCGACATGTTGCACGACCGATCTGACAGTTTAATTGGTAGTTGTCAAAATGTTTGTGTGCGCTCTTGTCGGCTTATTGGCGAGTTTTTAAATACAGATGATTAAGATAAAGAATTGTTATTGCAATCGGAAGTAAATACGGCTTTATATGGTAAAAGTTCCATTTATGTTAAAAGCTTTAATGAACTACTTAGCATATTTTCCAACAGCTTAATATGACGGCTTGACCACCTAATTTATTTACTCAATCAAAACGACACCTTTGATAATTATTGCGTTAAACGTATCAATATCCTAATTAATCAGTCTGACATATTTTGAAATAGATCCATAAAGGTTTAACTAATGCTTTATTTATCTTGAGCAAAATCAAAACTGAGCATTTGCTAGGTCGTCAACACTAAACTGATCGGCGGATAGATCGGGCAACTGATAAAAACAAGTCATGTTATTGCAATGTTATAATTAATTCAGATTATTGTGCAATCTGGTCTGGATATTAAATGCATTAATGACAAAATGGAATAGAGTTGTCCATTGTTTTTATGTTGATACATTCAGAATATTTCTAAAGTGCTGTTAATTACGGACAGTTTAAGTCCAAGTTCCAAGGCTTCTTTTATACGCCACGCGATTTATGGCATTTATTCATGTTTATTTTTTTTTATGTCATAAAATAAGCTAAACGATGTTTTTCATTATTTATTTACACTTCGTTACCTTTTACAAAAACATACATATAAAAAATCAGGTTTCATAAGCTTTTAAGCAGCGCGCGGTCTTATCGCTAACAAGCGAAATCTTCCAGGCAATATGGAACAATAAAATAAAAACACCTACAGCGGGTAAAGTACAAGAAAGTTTATAGAAAAAAAAAACAATATGTATAAACAAAAATGTAAAAGCTAATCCAAGGTTTAATTGAGTCACAATTAATATATATATAAGTAGTAGCTAATTACGAGGCAGAAGAAAAAGGATCAAAAAGAAGATTAGTTTTTGAGTTGACACTAAAAACTTATATTTAATATTAATCGTAAAATATCTATGCTTATAATATAGTTAACTTACTGTACTACTATTTTTTTGGTTAAACCATTTTAAACCTAATTTAAATGAAACACTAAATCTTTAAGACAAGTGAGTACGACATTAAGTCGACGTAACGAAAGCCATCCCGTTCATAGTATAGCTTTAAACGAACGTAGACGAAGGAGCTTATTTCTATTGCGTTAGAGTCGTATTTTGCATGACAAATAATTGATGCGCCACGCAAGTTTTGTTTGAAGAGTTTATCTAAGAAAGGTATTTGGTCGAATTTTGTATTATAACCTGTAATGCCATTCACGTGACACAAAATCTATGAATGTAATAAATTCACTTGTTCAATGGTTTATTTATTTATTAAAGTTTACCACTTATACAATGCTTTATGTAAAGTATATGTTCCAATCTATCTATTCTAAAACACATAACAATTGTGGTAAACATAAATGTTAAAAAAAACGTGTGGCACTTGGGGACTGCCGCGGTAAAGCTATTGCATAGCATTTTATATCAACTTATGCAATTATAATTATTTGTTTATTTTATGCAGTATTTTTTTTTTCTTTGATATTAATTCAATCTACCACTCTTCAGACTAACACGCCTATACAGTCTGTCTCACTATAACGCGTACCGGCTGCACCGGCCGCGCTTACGCTACGTCACCGATCTCGTCAGAGAGATGTGAATACGCAGTATGCGTTCTGTCCCGCTCTAACGCACCTACGCTACGTCATCGATTACGCCAGAACGATCTGAGACGCATTATGCGTCTGTCCCGCTCTAACGCGTATTGGCCGCCCTTATTACGTCATCGTGTGTTAGGTTTATTTTCGTTACGAAATTTCTTGATTCGGTCGCCGCGCTCAAAGCCCGCGATAAAATGGAATAGCTTAAAAATAAAAAATACCATAAAAATATCACACTTCCAATTTTTTTGATTTCACAAGTCATTTTTTTCAATTTGTCAGCTTGCTACCGATTATATCATGCTCTGGATGGTAGTAATAGTTCACTATTTAAAAGCTCTTCCGTTTTCGTTCCGCGATAATTTTCGTTAACCCCTTGCTTGTAGTAGCCCCGCAGAACATCACATTAGCGATTCGTTTTGATATGTCATCTCCGCGCAGTTTGTGAGCCTTTGTGCCTCCCGACGAGGGACCAATTGTCTGCCCTTTTTATTATGCATTATTTAAATTATCAACACTCTTGTACCACTTGATGCCAAGGGTACCTTATGTCGAATTTGTTTTTAGTTAACGTAACATTTTAATTATTTATGCGTTACTTAATTTATGGAAATGAGATTTTGCGTTAGATTCAAAAAAGTGTTTTATTGTAAGTGAAATAATATTTCTTTGGATCTGGTTTCGTTAATTTCTATAAATTAATTATCAACATATTTGTTAGATTAATGGAAATATAGTTTTATGCTACTCTAATAGCAGTACATAGTAAATAATTAAATAATCTTTGAGTGAATGTTCATTAAAAGTAATAAATAGAACGGCCCAACCAAGTAACGACATTAATTTTCTCGTAGATAACAACTAATTAAAGCCTCTTAGCATTTGAATGGGTATACATAACCTATTCTTTGTATAATGAATAATACATATATTTAAACTACTAAATAGCTCAAACTCTTAATAAACGACCGCTGTAACTAATAAATAATCTTTATGGTATGAAATTTCATTAGAAACTAAAACACTTTATCAAAATGAGTAATATATCCAGATTGTTATCCAAAATAATGCGTCTGAAAACGAGGACAGATCTACGAACGACAGTAAATATTATGACTTCATCCGAGATTGTACGTCAATGTGACGTCTATTTCATTAATAATTTGGAAACTTCCAGTGTTGTGTGAGACTTACAATCGATAAAAAATGTTTAACCAATGGCATTTATTGAGCAGTGTTAGCCTAGTGGCTTCAGCGTGCAACTCTCATCCCTGAGGTCGTAGGTTCGATCCCCGGCTGTGCACCAATAGACTTTCTTTCTACAACATTCGCTCGAACGGTGAAGGAAAACATCGTGAGGAAACCGACATGTCTTAGACCCAAAAAGTCGACGGCGTGGTTGGCACTGGAGGCTGATCACCTACTTGCCTATTAGATTTAAAAATGATCATGAAACAGATTCAGAAATCTGAGGCCCAGACCTAAAAAGGTTGTGGCGCCACTGATTTTTTTTATTAATGGAATTTTTAGTTAGAAATCGAGATTAGCTTCTAAACGGTTTCATTACAAATCGTGTTCAAAAACTAGTTCTCTTTATAAAACTGTCAATCAATGATATTGTTCGCATCTAAATAGACTTCTTTGAATCTAACGATATAACAACAAATAGCACACTTTCGCATTAATACTAGTTAGAAGCCAAGGTTGTATTGACAGATGGTACGGCTCAGTTATTTATATCATCGGCCATTATTGATCAACACATTTTGCCAGATCACTATTGACCCGGTAACAAGATCATTTAGTTGTATTAAGTCCAGAAAATTTGGAAAATGCCTTTCTTTCCAATTTACCGAAAACCTTAAAAATATTATTTCAGATGGGCAATTATTGCGCTATGGTAGAGTCTCAAAAAATGATCCTCAGCTGTGGTGTTTTGTGTGAGATTAATGTTTATTTTATTTATTATTATTTACGATAAACTTCGCTCAGCTGGTCACCTCTATCAAATTTTTATACTTACGTTCAATGCCATAAACTCGGCCGCAAAACGTCTGAATTATAGCTGTTAGGATGCGCTATTAAATTAAAGTCTTTTTGCATTAGATAAATCGTGTTTGGGAACATCTGTCCCTCGATTACACCGATACATTATGCTCGGTTTGTTGTTTTTAATAAAAAGTTTAATCCGTTCAGTTATGACAGCAATTTGTCTGGCGGATGGAAAAACTTGGTCGATTACACGGGGCCTCACAAGGGACATCTATCGACATTCTACTTGAATTAATAACCGCAATATTTAACGCTTTTCGTGCTTTACTGTATTTAGATGTATCCAATTATGAAAGATTTTGTTTTAGACTGCGACTAGCTCCTCGACAGTCGCAGTCTTATGTTAGTTATTTTGACTATGATTTGCGTGTTGTTCCCATCAGAATGTAAGTGCGTGCTTCTTTTTCACTAGGCCTCCTCCTGATAGAGGACAAATCTTTGTTTTTAATTTATTTTATTATTATTAATGAACTATTAAATAATTAAGAAGTCATGAGGAACATGGCGTAATGGTTGCAGCTCCTTACAAACATTGTGTAAAACAAAAAACTTGGCGATTAAAAAGAGTGGCGGCGAGTTTTTTGCCAGTTCTCTTCCGTTCTACGCCCTAGATTTGAGAACTGGCAGTAAATGTAAAATTAGAAGAATTTAATATGTATTTCTTTTTGACGTTCATAAGTGTACAATGTGTTACCTATATGAATGAATTATTTTGACTTTGACTTTCACTTAGTCAGGTCTCGTCTTTAGCGTATGTATGTAGTGTGGACTCAGTTTCCGCACTTAGACGCCCATTTGGTCCGTTGTGCATACTCCTAGCTGCTTAAACCAGTCTAGCTCCTTCCAGAGGCCGCCTTTAGCGCATCAACTGTGACATGTAGAAAACACATTAGACAGAAATTTTTTACGTAGATTTAAGCGTAAACTGTTTTCATTAAGAATAATGAACTGGCCATAATCAAATACATTGACATCTCCATATTTTTAACACGTTAATAAGGTTAAATGTAATAAAATAAATTCACGAAAATTGAGACATTACCAATTGTGAACGAGCGTGGAATGGCATTCGCGGAATATTTTAATACAATATTAAGACGTCGTCCGGAAATACATTTCAATGCAATTTCGCGTCATCACCTTATAATGTCTTGCTGTACAACCATTAACAATTCAATACTGTCTTAATGAAGAGCTGATAAAATGTATATTGTGGTATTCGTCACAACTGTTGAATAGGGTTACCACAAATGAGTTTCTAGATTTTGGAAATTTTAAAAATTTATTATGATTGATTTTATTGGTATTATTTACTTCAAAGAAGTTAGCCTGTTATTTTTGTTTTAAATGATGGTAATGCGAATTCTTTCATACAAAAAGTCCCCACGGGAGTTGTCTGGTGCGTTCTCAAGTAAATTGCATACGTGTATATCCTTTCTATATTTGTTCACAATTTAACATATTGTGATGTTTGAGAGCAAAAATAAAATAAATTAAAATGATAAATAAATATCTCTATCAATTAGACACAGCGTGGTTATTGAAGCTTCAATTTTGAAATATTCACTGGAAAACTATGAAGTATTAGACGAATATAATATTGAAGGAGTGAACTGGACACATTTTGCAGAATCTATAGATTGTTTGAAAGAAGGTCTATGGAAGTTATATTATTTTGTATTGGTTTACATGGCCTTCAAAATCTTGCAAAATACCAACAACGCATTGTAATACAGTGTACTACCCTAAACAAATTAATTACCTCTTTTTGAAACTCGTTTTATGTGAGCTAAGTTTGACGGAGCTCTCGGCTGATTTGCGACCTTTTTGTCGCGACAATATATCGTAAGGACAAATTTCCCGCAGAAAGATTTCACGAACGATCTAAAGCAAATTCACTTAACAAATGGCTCCTTTTGTTTGCCGCTTATTTATGCGTCTGTGGTAATTGATCGTACGAGCAATGTTTGCGGGGAGATTTTGTCTTTGTCGCAAAATTAGGGCTTATGACTCTTGGATATTTTTTTACAAAGAGGTTTTTAACTGTAGTGTGGACTGAATTTTCGTATTTAGACGCTCATATGGTCCGTAGTACTTAAAATCCAGGCTAATTAAGCCAGCGTAGCTCCTGAAGCTCAGAAGTTTCCGGGGCACATCGCTTTACGGAGCAACCTCACTGCTCCCAGAATTTATTCAGCCTATAGAATCAAAATAATTATTATATCCACGAAACTCGATCCTAGGAACTCAAAGTTGACGCCACGAAGTGGTACCATTATACACTCTCAATCTCACACCTGAGGAACCTACACAAAATACTAATTTTATGGTTATTCCAGAACGTGGGCAACGTATCTGCTGAGATGGAGTTGCAGAGGCTGCAGCAAGAACACCTACGTCGTCAAGAGATGGTGCGGCGGGGACACCTATACCCTGCGCCCCCTCTGGGGCTGTTACCGCTGTTGGAGCAAATGAGACCGCAACAGCCCCACTCCAACGTAAGTATTTGACTAATAAATAACGTTTTACAGTGCTAATTTGTCCGGTTGTCAAAAACGTATTCGATTTGTGACGATTGGAACTGACCATTTGCACAGATGTTATAGTGCACAGACTATTTGTCTATGATATATAGTCTGGCTAATGAAAGAAGATAATTGAATTATTTGAAAACTTTCGGATGGCAACACAGAATGTCATTGAATATCTCTTAGGTTAGTGTAATTTATTGTCTTGATACTTCATCCAATTACTCATTTTATAGTTAACAGGTATAATAGCCTAAACTTTGTTTTATTTGATAGAATATTTCGTTTCTTTCGCAGGATTTGATTATTCCGAATAAAGTTGTGTTTTATAATAAAAATAGTTTTGGTTTTCCATGCAATGCTTGTCATTTTAAGTATCAATAGTAAAAGACAAAATACGTATAGTATTTAATTTAATAGAAATACAGTTACTATCAATGTAAAAAATTATAAAATAAAATCAAGTAAGTTTAATCCACAAAAAAATATAAAATTTTTTAGGGATACCATACTATTTTATTTTTAATTTGCCGCGCTTTTTGTTATCTTCTTCCATTAGCCAGACTCTAATAATGTTGGACATGGTCGGAGCATCGCAAGATGAGACAGTTTTGAGTGCTCCTAAACACGGCGATGTTCAAACATATAAAAGATATTTTTGCATTTGTTACACATTTATTACAACACACTCTTAAGATGCGTTAAAACTGTTTGGAAATCAATTAATTACTTTATAATTCAAACCATCCATACCTGTATGTTGGCTAACATCCGGTGTCTAGATCCACAGTCTTAATTAAATTGAGTAATTTCGTATATTTAATGGTTTAAATGTATAAATTATTATGTATTAGATTAATGTAAGGTTGAGATCTTAAATCAACAGTGCTTAATCATTTCAATGTAAACTAGAATTATTGAATTACAATATTAATTATGTTACCTAACTTGGGATATTATATACAGCGATATATTTTTCAACTTTAAAGTAGAAATTTGTTTTGTCTCTGGACTGTGACTAGGCATACACCTTATAAAAAAACAGAAGTCTATGCATTCATTTCTTTCTATCAAGTTGATCTCACTGTCAAAAGAGAGTTAAGTCTAGCAAATTTACTGAAATTATATAGGTCTCGAAAGGTTTTTAAATATTAAATGTATATACTTTCCCGACCTTTGTAGATACGGTATATCTTCAGTAGTATTTTGATGGACACTAAGTGTCTTTCTAGTCTGTGGAAGTATAGATCTCATATTTCCACAGACTATGTGATTGTACATAATGCCTCTGCCATTAGTGGTTTGAACAATGTCTTGTAAATAAAAAAATGTTGTTTAGAGGCATAAAGAAAGCTTAAATTTAAATAACATAACTACTGTCGTACATAGATAATAGATACGTTCATCATTCGTTCGATTTTTGAAAGCGGTTCGAAAGTCAAGTTATGTAAATTAAAATTAGCATCGAGAGAAGACGATCCGTCATCCAAATCTTGTCTATGAATGTTTTTATTTGATGTTTATACAAATTAATTGGCGCAATTTCCGTTTTGATGAAACCGTTGTCAAGGAGGCCGTTTGATTGTTAGATGTTTTATTGTAGATAATTATTAGAGATTCGTCGGTAAAAAGTTGATCAATCTTTTGATGTTTATGATGTAATGCGTTCTTTTTTTAAATTTGGATAATGAAGCGCTTTAAACATTCTAATTGTCTAAGTATTTATATTGTGTTAATGGAACATATTTAAACCGTATTTGATATTATTTCGTAGCTCTTTAAGTATTAATAAATAAACCATTCTTTAAGTAATTTATGCTTATAGTACGTTCATGAAAAGTCAATAGGGTAATAGGAAATATTGTTCAATGTGTCATCATTTCTGCTTTGTCTTATATCATTTTATATGAGTTGTATATCTGTAAAGTTTGTATAAATTAAAACGCGCGTGAGTGTTTAAAATGTAAGAAAGACGATCTTAAATAAACATAATTACGGAATCTTATACTCATGTTACAAAATTAGTCTATTATTTCTGGCCTTTGTTGAATGGTGGGCGGGGCGTGCGCAAACGCTGAAAAATGCGGATTTGTATAATTATCTGCATGGACCATGGTTTAAATATTTATTCTGGGTTTGATTCCCGGATGATGACAATATTTCAGACTCCAGGGATACAAATCTATGGATGAATAGTTAATAAAATTTTCTTCGTTTCAGGTTGTCCCATCCAACCCCTGGCCGACCCAAATGCCCCAGATGAGGTCGTCTCCCCCTCCAGACCCCGATGCACCCCTGAACCTGAGCAAGCAGCGTTCTCCCTCTCCAGGGCCTATGATGATGCCCCGATTTATGCCATACCCTCCCATGGATGAGTCATCGTATATGAAGAAGGACGACGAATACAATTCCGCTTGCAATAGTAAGTAGTTTATGATTGCAAAAGGTCGGCTACGCACTCGCGAAACAAATAACGCCGTTTGTGTGCTAGACAAAATATTTTTCGGTTATTATTTATAAACTAAAATAAAGCGCTCAATCTTTTAGGTCTGGGCCTCAGATTTCTGTATCTGTTTCGTGATCAGCCTTCTGTGCCGTCGACTTCTTGATCTGAGGCAGCTGGTTTCCTCACGATGTTTTCCTTCGCCATACCAGCGAGGGTTTTATGCGCACATATAAATTTAATTGATGCCCGCCGAGGTTCGAGCCTGGAACCACAAACCATGCTCTTATAATACTGAAGTTAAATTAATGTTAAAAATTCTAATGAATGTTTACTTATATTATACTTTACTATTATACGTTACTTATATACTATACCTTTACTATAAAAACCCTTGTCAAATTATCTTCCAACACTTTAACAATAGGCATAATATAAAAATAACGTAAAAGTTACGAAGGGAAGAGAATAAAATTTCATATATAAAAAATCGAACCAACCAGGAATCTTAAATTACCTTTTTTTTAATTGATAAAAGCTTGCCAACGCTCGGCACACTTATACATTGGTAAAAGAACCACAAGATACAATTTTTAATGTGACAAGCACTTATAGGCAAACATGTCATACACGAAGAGATAATACGAATATTAAACAAAACAATTTAAATTACAAAAAACTAAACACCTTAATTAATTAATTAATTACCTCCAGTAATGGAGAGGCACTAAAAGAAGAAGAAACACCTTAAAATTATATTACAAATGTATAATTCCCGGATATGAATTCACAATATACTACGGGGTAGTTATAATGTTGTCATTCTGTGAATCAATATTAATAACTCAAAATATACCGAACATTACGCAATTCAACACTAAAATAAACAAGGAATCGGCACAAATAAATACACCCAATGTAATTAAATTGAAACGGTCAAAAGAAATCATAAAACAATGTCAAATATGTTGAAATAAAAATTAGTTACACGAGTATTTACAATATTCTTAACGTAATAATTTAAAATGGATAAATAGAAAACTAATTTATAAAGTTTGGTCCCTGTGGCCGTGTTTCGCTGGCAGCTTTCCTGATAAACGATACTTATTTGTTGAGAGAGGAAAGCACCAGGTCTGGGGTCACCAGTACTATGTACCAGGCGCCAACTTAAATCTTTAATTAGAGCACTTGAACTCCACGGCCTATGAGTCTCTCCAGAGGGAACAACATGAAAGATGTAGGAAAGACTCTCGTGATATATCACTCATATATAAAGTTACTAGTATGCAAAATGGACAGCTGTGGCTACCAATTTATTGTATTAACAATACTAACTAGTAGTATAAATTATTATTTGTTACTAGTTCCTTTTCGAATAAAAAACGTATCTCCTATATATGAATATTTTGGTCACCTGTCTATAAATGGGAAGATTCTATCGACCTTTCAAGTTTCATCAGCACCACCTCGATAGCTGGAATTCCAGTCCGGTTCTTTAGGCATTATTTTTGCGAACAGGCGAGCTGTGAAATCGACTTCCAGTGGAGGTTAGGAGTTAAAAAAGGGCGTACTACTCTTTTAAAGGCCGGCAACCCGCTAACATAGTGTCTATGGACTGTGGCAGCTGCCTTTTTTGGCCCCTCCGTAAGCTCTCCCCCTATAATATAAAATAAATTGTTTACATCTTCAACGGTTACAAACCAAACTTCACACAGTTAAGGAACAAATAATGACCCGTCTAATTTTACTGGCCGCGAGTGTAGTTAAAACCATTCAGAAATGCGAAAACTGAAATGTCGCGTGTCGCCGCCAAAACATTTTGATGTCCGCTTCTAATTGCCAAATATTAATCCCATGGAAAGACCGCACCTGCCGTAGGCAATTTTTAATAATTGTTCATTCATTTATCATTGATTTAATTAAGAAAGATATTCAATTCTGTACGCACAATTATTAATTAAAAATTGACTTTTGTAATTCGTACAGTTATTTAAAGTATACTTTATAATTATTACTATACCAATATTGTGACATAGCTATCTTTTCTATAGGTAATTAAATCTTGGCGTCAGCTAGACACTCAAATCTGTGTCACAGTTTTAATAATGTATTTTAATTAATTATAATAATATAAAATTTTAATTTTAACTGATCTTTGGTTGGTTCGTTTTTGTTTGTCATCCCTTATTGATTATTATGTATAAAAACACGACAACTGCTTAGTAACAGTAAAATCGTCTAATTTAAACAAGTTTCAAGCAAGTTTCGTAACTTTATTGAGATGAGTACTTAATAGTTGAGAAATTAATAGTTCTCGATACAACGGGTCAAATTGAAGGCTTCCTATGATTTATTATACTGCTTAAACATTACAGATCAATTAAATTTAAGCGCTTAAGCTTAACATGTAATTTAAGTCCGAAACCAGTTGACCTGTTAGATTTTGCGTGCGTAATTACTAATTTAATTTTTGAAAAATTATTTAATTTTTTTTTTCAATGTATCGTGTTAATAATCATGCGTTATTAAAAAGATATCTAAATTTTCTACTAATTTTAATAGCTCAAAAATCTTTTGACTCCCGTCTCATATACTTACTATGTGCGAATATGAATCATGACATGAATAGTAATTACAATTAAAAATGGATATTACAATTATTAATTAACAAATTATTTCTACTATTTAAGCCTCGATATTTCTACATATTACACTTTTTATAATCGCACGTAAATTATGCGACGAATAAAATTAATAGAATACATTTTACATACTTGGCTCGCTCCCAAACCAAGATGGTTACAAAATTGTCCACCGCGTTGTGATTTCCTTTAGAATAAGACAATTTCGATGATATGGAATAGATGGCGTTTGAGACGCACATTTCCGCTTGCCGTACACTCGTGAACAGAAGTGGAAATATTTTTTAATGATTATGATCACAGCTTAAAATACAGTAACCCCTCCTATAACACGGTAGATTGGTTCCGCGTTGTAGGAATTTTTCACGTTTAACTTTTCTTTTCTCGTTATGAACGAAATAAGTGGGTACAAATCGTTATAAATGTCACAGTACAGTAATATAACGTGTGAAATCCCCGCGTTATATGGGGGAATACCCTAGCTATACGAGGGTCTGAAATCGCGTAATATGAAAATGCGTTATAGGAGTATCGTGTTATAAGGCTCATCTCGCGTATTTTAGAGCTAAATGTCAAGTTTATTTGTCTAATATGAATTTTGACAGATACAAAATTACCAATTTTTTTCCATAAATAATCGATATTTAAACATATTATTACGTTTATTAAACAAAATTGTTTTAAATGAACACGTTTTAATCTAACATTATAATTTCAAGTCATAATTTACTTTACAAAATAAATTGCTTCAAATTGAATATTCTTCTAATTAATTAGTTGTCATTTTCTAAATGTAAACTGACATATTAATTAGGATGTTCAATTTTTATTTTATTTAAATGAACTAATTAACACTTGCGATAAATATTCGGAAAAAGTCAAAATTACACATTCATGCTTTTAAATTTACTAGTTACAACGTAACGTAGTAATAGTAATATACCGTTTTGTGGTAACATTTATAACTGTTTAATTAGTGTTCAATTGAAATCCATGTGTCGATTATTCCGCACATAATCAAAGAAAATTCATCATCATCTTCAGTATTTTTATTTGGTCCATTTCTGGACGAAGGCCTCCTCTATTTCTCTCCAGTACGCCCAGTACTGGCCTACTGGGCCTACTGGGAGCCAACCTCCTTGACAATATCAAAGAAAATTAATTATTTTAAATTATATTTTTACATAGGTATACAGACACGCGTTTATTGTAAAGCTTTACATTCGGTAAAAGATTACATTTTATTCGATTGGTTTAAGGTCCTATTTTAATGATACCAATGCGAAGCGTACCTACAAAAAATGAAGCAGTAATTAGTCTACGTGTTTTTACTCTAAAGAGTTGTAACGTACACATTCGTGAAATATAACTTGTACCCACTGGAAAGCCGAAACCCGTTAATTACAAAACTCACTCACCTATTTACAAGAATAACCAACCGAATCGTGTAGGCGTCCCGAACATTGTTCCACATCTGTCAAATACCACAAATGTAATTGACCGTTCGCGAAGATTGTCAAATAGCAGAAATTACGCGCGGAACAGTACTGAAAATACAGAATTCACGTATCGTAGGATGTAATAAATTATCTAACAGCGTGTCAAATTAATACAGGGAATGCATTACTTTGAATGTTAGCTTATTAATTGTGAGGACACTTGGTAACGAATCCGTCAAATGAAATGCTAAGCGGACGAGGCGTGACCTACATATTTAGCAGGGTTGTATGACATTTCCGCGCGATTGTACATGTTTTTTGGAATTTGCAATTCTATATTTATTGGGTAATTTTGTTTTGGATAAACGGTCTTACATGGATATGGTGAATATCCACGGTTAGATTAATCCGGTAATTGGACATCAGCAATCCCCTTGTGGTTCCTAGGAGTTTTTTAAGGGTAGCGACTAGTGAATTCCTGTCCAATTGTTGACTATTCCTGGCCCTATGAACACTTGGAATTTAATTTTTAAAGGAGGTACGAAAAACAAAGACTTATAGATGTATAGGTACTAAATATACATTTTCGAACAATATTTGACAATTATAATCAATGGAAACATGTCATAACTTATAAATATTATCGTGTGTCAGATACATATCTAAAAGTAAAAATGAAAAATGTGAAACACGCACTTCTAAGGCTATTAACTATTAATTTAAGCGAGTTTCTCACTTCATCTATGCACGGCATTAAATTATATGACTGGAAACAGTTAAGATTAGAACATTCCAAAATATTTACAAAATGCTGGCGTAATCTCTGTTTTCTCTTTATTTACCGATGCACGTCATTCTAATCTTTAACTATTGTTGATAAAGCATCTTCTTGCGTGTATATTTCGATGATAGTTTCTTAATCTGTAAGACGGTCCGTACGAATAGAACTCAATCGGAAGGCTCGCTAAGCCACGCTATAAATTACAAAGAGCAATGAATGCCGGCTGTAAAACAATCGTTAAACGGAGATTAAGAATGAATGTCTATTCTGAAGTATGCTTTGTTTACGGAGTTAAACACTCAAGTGCTTTTGAAATTGTCCATTCAGACTACCAGGAGTATTCATTGAATATCTTTAACAATGACTAAAGATTCACTCACGTCTTTGGTTCTTTAACACGCCAAACCTTATTGACATGTTCTTCGTAGATATGTATTTATATCCTAATGAATTTGATTGAAATTTCAGCATCTTCATGGGGCCAAACACCTCCAGAAGAAGCAGAGAAGGCGAAGTTGATCCGGCAACCGAAGCGCGACGAAGCCGGGAAACCTCACATCAAGCGACCAATGAACGCTTTCATGGTTTGGGCGAAGGATGAGCGCCGTAAGATTCTTAAAGCTTGCCCAGATATGCACAACTCGAATATATCGAAGATACTCGGCGCCAGGTGGAAAGCTATGTCTAATGCTGAGAAACAGCCCTATTATGAAGAGCAGTCGAGACTGTCAAAACAGCATATGGAAAAACACCCTGATTACAGGTAAATACGGTTTACGATATTTTATTTCTCATTAAGAATATTACAACATTCACTTATACTACTATTATAATTGTATATTAAAATAATAAAAAAATACAACAGCAGGCATCACACTTAGGTATTAAATAAAAATAGCAATTACAAACTTTTTACACAATCCTACATACACGTCAATAGTTCAAAGTTGTATTAATGCTGTCCAGGGCTTTAGCTCGTGTCATATTTTTGATTTGGAATAAAACGTAAAAAGTCATAGTTAAATTATGTCGAAATTCAATACATTGTTGAGATACGGAATGTCAAGTGCAGCATGGTCCCCAACGCAGCATGGTTGCAGTTTCTGTCTTTCAACTTAGCAATTAAGAAGAGCGGTGGATGTAGAGCGAGCGAGAAGCCAGTTTTTCTCGCCCGCTCTACATAATTTGGTTACTGGTATTCAGTGTAAAACCTTCCTTTTTAGTATTGACGTTCGTATACTACTAGAATACACTTATTAGATTTATAGGTGATTTTGTGCAACGCGTATTATAAGAGTTATTGAATATTCCTATAGATACTGTTAATTAAACCTAACATACAATACATAGCTCTTTACCAGCAATGTACTGTACTGCAGCTGTAATGTACAAGAAATAAAAATTAAAAACATATAGGGAACATTTTTATAGAGAAAATGTCTTAGAACTTTCCGTTTGCTGTTCTAATGAGTTTTTATCAACTTTCAGGTACCGACCCCGACCAAAACGAACTTGCATCGTCGACGGCAAGAAAATGAGAATATCCGAATATAAGAATCTAATGCGTACGCGCCGACAGGAGATGAGGCAGCTGTGGTGTCGGGACGGTGGGAGTGAGCTGGGCTTCTTACCCTCCCTCTCATCCCCGGGGCCCTCGAACACGTCGCCACCCCCCAACGGCGGTAACTACATGAACCCCGGTTTCTCCCCCCCACTTTCACCTAGAGAGGAAGATTGAGGTACGGCGCGCGGCTGGCCCTACCCGCACGCCGCGCCCCTCTCCATGCCCCCTCCTCATCCCTGGTAAAGCTTCATCGGCGACGTTGACAGCTACGTCAACTGTCAACTGTCAGTGAATCGTTAGAAGCCAGTGTTGCAATGCGATCTCTCTTGTCATGAGATTATTCCATTAGTGAGCTAAGCGAGGACTTGATGAACTCTGTGTGAGGCAAAGATGTGCCAAACGAAACCACTTATTTAGAAAAAAATGTACATAAAATTTAACTTTTCTCTTGTAAATAATTTTGCTTGTAGATATTACTTACTGTAGTATTGTTTGAAGGAATAGTTTAATCAGGCTTATCTTAGCGTCAGTATGTTGCCATGTGTATAAAACCCTTAGTTATACATATAGAAGTTAGACTTAGAAATGTATCAAACCAAAAATTTAAAGCGGTATGCTTGAAAATTTAAGTGTTTTGAACACGTATTTTTGAGACCAGTGAGAGCAATGGATCATAATAAAAACATAATACTCATATACCTTAGAATAGCTCTCTACATATGCCTAATTTAATGTAATAGGTAGGAATTATATTCAGTAGTTTTGTCTCGTATACATTTGTATTAAAATGAAAATTAAACTAATTTGTAACTAAGTAGCAAATTTTGGAACTGTTCTCTTCATTTTCACTTTTAATAAATTGGCTTATTTCGCCCACAAAATCCAGTTATATAGTTTCACTACCAGTGTTTAACACGAACGGTGGTCAATTCGAACCTGTCAATTTGTATGAAGAAAGTTTGCCCACCGACGACGGGGGAACAAATTTATACCAATAAACGATATTTGTCAGAAAAACACTAAATTGATATAAATGCTTTGGGGTCACTGGATTTGGAGTCGACGTGAGACTATGACCAAACTTAGCTAACGAATCGTTTTTGGACTGTTGAGGTTGTTAAAAGATAATACTATCCGTGGAGTCATTGATTGCGATTCAAGCGACAAAAGCGCTACAAGCCCGTTCGCAGCAACTTCAATACAGTGAGACACCTATAGCAAAAGAAATCGCTTTATCGAATCGTGCAATTTAATAGTTTTAAGTAGTATTAAGCTGTAACGCATAATATCTACATATTTAATAAATAGTAACATTGTATAGACTTGTAGTCAGTATATTGCCATTTCTGAATTCTGTTATTTAATTTTTTAATTAATAGTTTTGTATGGTGGTATGAATCTTGGGTGTTGCCATTGAGGCAAGAATGTATTGCATCGTTCTTGTCTCAACGTGATAGCCTTGGTCTCATGGTACTTCATTATATGCCAGTAAAATTATTCGAATTGTGTTAAGTGTTAGCGTAAGATAAGTAAATTATTGTGTATGTGTCTTACTGTTTTATCTTAGCGTAGTGTGTATTATTCTTAGTAAATGTGTAAGAATTAGCAGTGCCGTTAAATTATTTATTTTTATGTTGGAATTCATTGTATTGTAAATAATTACTTTGTTTTCTATTGGACAGTGCTTAACTTGTTAATCAACCTTGGTAGTTTGATAAAAGAATGTCACAAAAAAGTTGTGTGTATAAGCTGTGGGCGATTTAACAATGTCTATTTTTCGATGCCTGTCAAGTAGAGCACAGAGTACTAATTGAAATAATGCGATATTTTTGTCAATTTTCAACCAGATAATTTTAATTCTGGTCTATTTATTATTGCCATTTCTATATACTTAACCTATGTACTTACGTGTCTTGTTATTTTATGTTGTCTAAATTATTTCTATGAGATTTTGTTATCACTAAATCGTATTATAGGTAGTACGTAGGTACCTTCTACCTAGTAGGTATAAACCAGGACACATTATTCAAGAATTGTGCCAAAACCCAAAAGTTTAATAAAAAGTAAATATTAAAATGATTTTATTGTTTTATTTATAAAAATAATTTCACATGACCACAATGGCTGTATTAACTAAACTCTTAGTAAACATATTTTTTTAAACAGTGATATTTATAAAGGAATGTTAATTGTAATTGTTCATTGCATTAACAAGTCGAATCACTACTGCTAATTAGAGCTTACCACTAACAAGTTACCCCTTACAGGTAACTCTAGTAAGTATAAACCAAGGGAATTAATGTACTAAAAGAATAACATATATTTATTAATACCACATTATAAGAATACATGATATGGTTACAATGTTAAGTATATACTAAATTTACAAAAATATACATACAAATAATGATTATATAAGGATCCTTTTATATTATAGTCTGCACTCCAACAAGGCGAACACATTTTTTTAATTTATTTGTATACACTATTGCACACAAAAAACAAACTACTCAACTTAGAAAGAGCAAAATGTTATTGGCATTTATTTATTATAGCTGTAAGTTTATATACAATTACTATTGTTTGCCGGAAATCGAACCTCGAACCTTCGTGCTATATAAACGCCATGTGCGTAACCGGGAAGTCAATATTTACATGTTGAAATAATTTAAGAGTTTTTGAACTGAATACCATACCATACGGGGATCCTATTTGGTTGAAAGCTAGTTAAAAACGCGATTAACACATTTAATAATACATATTAGTTTTTAAAATATCTCATCTACAGACCATACACTAAACTATATTCGAGTAAAATATAATAATAATATATTAATAACAAATAGGCCACGATTACCTGTATCTACAACAAACATACATACCTATATTATTCTAAAAATAAAAGATATAGCGAACCGATAATTTGAGTATCAACGGCAGTACAAATTGTGCATGTGAAAATTACTGTATAGCGACAGCTGTTGATAGAACTTACTATTGTAACTACTGTAATGTAGCATTTCACTTACTCTCGCTTACCCATAGGGGGCGCTATAACAAATGCAATCAAGTATTTACATTAGTTCCGCTTGCCAATCGTAGATGGCGCTGTAAACAAAATATACGAATTATAAAAAAGATTTTAACGATTTTTAAACACATCAAGAGTATATACAATAGTAACGAAAACCTAAAATTGTTAGTTTTAAAATATTTAGTTAATTAATAACGTAAGCATGTTATTCCCTGGCAAAGAGTTAGAAACGTGATTAAGACTACAAAATAAATATTGTATACAAAATCTTATTATATTTTTAACAAAAAATGTTCAGTTTTGCGATAATGACATATATTAATTTAGGATATATAGGTGTAAAAATTACGTATGTGGATACAAGTGTAAAAATTTTAGCTAATAAATAGAGTTTATGTCATACAAATGTAACAATAACTTATTTTAAAAAGAATTAGCGCTACGTAAGCGTATTTGGAACAAATCTTGTAGCTTGTAGACAAAGAAACTATTCGAAAGACGTGACCCACTACCGCTACTACTAATTAGTATGGAAATGACACCAGCACACGTGACCGTTTTCATACAAATTCATTTGGCGTTAGTGGGTCACGCCTGTTGCAAAGTGGGTTTGTCTCAAGCTCCAGGACCACGAAAATCGTTCAAATGTTAAATAAAACAAATGATATGAAAATATTTTGCGTTCGAACTGTCACGTGACAATTGACTGGTTAAGTAATTGTAACCTTAACGTCTTGTAATAGGACTCAAACTTAAAATATCACATTAAAGTTTTAGTTTAAACATCTTTTAATCGATATTTTGAAAATGTCATAGATTCATAAAATTAAATTAACGAATGACTATAAATAACTTTACTACAATAATAAATATTATGCGATAATTACAATATGGAGCCAAAGTAACACAATACCATAACTACTAATAAACTTACATTAAAGTACAAATGCCATTAATTGTACAAAAATATTGTCACTGACCGGTTTTACATTAATAAAATATAATGTTCGCCTAAAATAAAAACGAAAAGATAATTTGTATTCAAAGAAGCAAGTCCTAAGGACGGCAAAAACATGTAGCAGACACTGAGCCATAATAATTATTCTAAGCTGGGGTGGGGTCACTTTATGTCAAAACGCAAAGTTGTAGTCGTCTATTGGAGTTCTGAAGTAAATTATAAGGATTTTTTTTCTAAAAGCATATAGTAGACGCCACATAGCCGTTACACACACATAAACATCTAGTATCGACATATTTCCTAACAGTTCCAGCACTTTTGAATCTACACATTACGTAATATGAAGCTAATATTGGGTCATAGAACACTCTGATATGAAAGATACCTCGAAACTATTTTTTTGGGATAAGCTTATTTCCAACGCATTTTTGTAGCTCTGAAGTGTGCAGACTCGCAATTACTTATTAAGAACATGGCTCCTAATAAAAAAATATTGCACCGTTTTAACAAAAGTACGCACCTGTACTTTCATAACAGCATAAAAACAATTGACTGATGTTTTGTCTATATCTATTGTTCTGGGCCACAGATTTCTAAAACTTTTTCGTAATCATTTTTGTTTTCCAGATTAAAAAACAAAGCCGCCATAGTCCGTCGGACTGACAACTTAAAAAATACCCGCCAAATTGAAAACCTCCTTTGAGGTTCTTGTAAATAAACGTGGCTAACGCTACAAAGAGGGAGTTTCTAAAAACTACTGTCATTTAATTTAACGTACAAGATGGGCACAATTTAATTTTATTCAAATTCAAACAAGCGCCGTGAAAACTATGGCCACACTTAAAGGCCCACAATCCGCCATCTTTTATTAAAAAATCGTTTTGTAATGGCAATCCACAGAGTGTGCAATCTAATTGTGGAGTCATTATTTCTAGTACATCATTTATATTAATATTGGTTTTGTTAATTTTCTCGTATACATGTTTTAGTCCCCAGTGTTCGGACGTCGCTGCTATTATTAGGGGAAGAGCCGTGTTATTGATTTTTCCGTCCGACGAATTTCGAAGTAGCGCGTATAACTGAAATTATAAAAAACACACTAAGTACATAGTATTATAAATGTGTATAAATCGCTAGCTTAATTAGCCTTTCAATCAATAACAACCTAGCCTCTTAATTAAACAGCGCCGTTTAACTAGCAGCCTGAAAGATATTCAGCCAGTTAATGAAACAGCTAGGCAAATGACATTGATCGATGACATTCATTACTTGCCTAGCCTGTGGACTGTTAATTTAAATTTAGTTCTACTTTCTGCCACCTAGCGGCTAGTGTCGAAACTCATTAAACTGTAAATATGGCGTCCAAACCCAATGACAACTTTGATGGTGTTTTCCATATTATATATTATTATGTAGAATTGTTTGAGTGTAATATTGTAATTAATATTAATTTAATAGTTATCTAAAAATCGACCTTTTAATTGTTTAAGAAAAAAATGCACGCCATTATATGTGGTAGAATTTGCGAACTCTTGCAAATAAATTATTATTAATGCATATAAATATTAATTAATTTTAATTCTTATGACGTAAGATAAGATTTTTTTTAGAACACAGATCAGAAATTTCATTTAAATTGGTAACATCAATGTTCTTATATATTCCTCAAAATTCAAAACATTCGCAGTTATCATACATGAATTTAGTTACTATATTCACCAGAGACCCTTGTCAAATACGGTCCAAAGACCTTGGTTACACAGTTAAATGTCATACTTAAAAAAAATTTAAGTGAGTGAATTGTAAAGTAAGGAAACTCACCTGTTTTCTTGCTTCTTCAAACTCATAAGCACTATACAGCGTGTCCACTAACGGTACAGTTATTGTCACATCAAATTTCTCAAATAAACACACCATCAAACATGAATGATAAAATTTTAAAGTCAGTGCACCTGTATCAATCAGATTTGCATGTTTTTTCATTATATTAATCGCATTTCTTCCACCGATGGACTTTATTATTAGCGACCCTAAGTCGTCCCAACTCAGCATATCTCTAACTGATATATTATCAAATTTCTTATTGCAATTCAAACATATATTCGCATGTAATGTTGCATATAATTGTATTGCTCGGTCCCATGTGTCCAATGTGAACTGAGGGAGAAACGAATGCAACAAACTCTCATCAAGCATTTGCACTAAAATTCTCAAAACATGCAGTAAATCTTCATTTCGTCTCAAATATAGTATTTTTCTCCATAGATATGGCATTCTCTTGCACATTTCATAGCATTGCTCCTTTGTTTGATTTGACCACTGTTGCTCAATAAATTCATCTATTAATTCCGAAAACACTGGCATTTGACTTGTCCGTACATATGGGAGAGGAAATCCGCACTCACAACCAACATTCATTAATTTTTGAGTCTTCACATTCACTGCTATACACGAATTCACAAAATATTTATACAGCACATCACTTTTGATTATCAAATCCAATAAGTCACTTTTGCGCATGCAAGTGTTTAAGTATGTCAGAAAAATATTGTACGGCACAAACTTTGAATCCTCAATTGCTCCAACCGATTTGCAATATTGTTCTAATAAAAGCATCAATTCATATATTTCACTAATATCACAGCTGTAATCTTCTACGATAGAGATTAAATTCGATTCAGACTCCTTATTAACGAGGCTTAGCCTAGAGTACTGGTATAATAATTTACAACATTTATCTTCTTTACTTTGTAAATTATTGTCTATTTCAATGGTTTCTTGACTAGATTCTTTAAAAATTATTTCATCATTTATGACAGGTGTATCATCAAGTGAGTAATCATCACGAGCCACCCATTTAGGTGTACTTTCACTGTCAAATTGTCTAATTGGATTTATTTCTTGATTTCGGTCACTGAAATTTTTCACTTTCTCTTCAAAATCTTCCCATTTCTCCTTCAATATTTTTTTACTAGAGTTAAATTTCCCTGAGACAGTTACACTTAAGCCTTTTAAAGCTTGTAGTGCCTCTGGTGATAAGGTATTAAATAAGTTGTCATCATTATGTTTTATATCATAATTTTCATCTAACAGTGATTGTGAATATGGATTGTCAACCACATAAATTCCTGATTTCAATTGAGTTGCTTCACTTGATTTTAATTTATCAATTTTAATTAAAACCTCTTCTACACTTGATAATAAACCATTATTCTTCAATTTATCCCTTAAACCTATCAAAAGGTGCATTTTCATAGTTAAATTGTGCTCTAGCAGATATTCTTTATACAAGGCACAAAGTTCCGCACACAACACATATTTTTCATCAATGTAGCATTTCACTAGAAATTTGTCAATTTTCATGAATTTTAAACTAACAAGTGAGCCATTTGAAAGCCATACATACAACATGTCATTTATAATTCTGCAATCAACAATATCATCATACACATACCACACAGTATCATCTACTTCATTGATATTCAAAAAGTATAATGCCCTCTTATTAAACGAGAATATTACACTGTTCATTGAGTATATTCTTGAGAAATTAACTGATTGTCCTTCACATTCATACTTTTCATTTTCAATAGCCACATTTTCATTTTCATAAGATTTGGTTGTTATTATTTTCAATGGTGGTTTAGCAAGTACCTGTTTAAATTGATGAGTCCGTCTCACCATTCCATCAACTGTTGCTTCCCAAATTCGTGATGATGGTCTTGCACAATACATAAGAGTGTTTGAGAATTCATCACCAACAACAAATTGGGCATCATCAACGATATTGTATTTCTTTACTTCAGTAATTTCTATATTAGTTTCTGCAGTACCATTGGCCTTAGTTTCTGAAACTATGAAACAAGCACCAAATTCTCCATCTCGTAATTTTTGTCCAATTTGTCTATACTGCTCCTGTGCTGTATTACAAATGTAACATCGAGTCAATGTAGAAACTAATAGCATACAATCTCTACAATCAAGTTGACATATTCGTGAGTCCAGACTCATGATGATTTGTGAAGAACCATGGAACATACTTTTAGTCTGGAAATATATATTAATAAATTCAGTTGAGCTTATAAATAAATAGGATGTTGCAAATGTTTACTTTAAAACAGGAACGTGATTTTATAAAAATATTTACTTACAATGAAGCTATTCAGCTGGAGAACAGATACTTTTCCAACATCATCACCAGTAAATAACATATTTCCACTCCATATCATAGTAGTGACTTCATTACCCAAATGTTCTTTGGATGAAGTGGTGGAATCATTTCGACTTAAATTTTGATCACATTCCGTGACTGTCACCATTCCTTTCCCATTTGCAAATCCAATATGCTTCTCATTTACAGATATGGCCAGTCGTGTAATAGGCCCATCCTAGAATTAGTTTAAAACAAACATTATTTCTATAGCCAATTAAGATATAAATTTAACTGATGATTTTACTATCAAGTAGCTAGGCATTCAGTAAATCAAATTTAACAGTGAAATGTTAGGACAGAAATGCATTGATAATAATAATTATGTAATCTGCTTCACTATATAAATCTTTACCTTATTAGGGATCAATTGTATGAATTCACATGGCCATCTATTAAACACATAGATTCCACCACTAGTCGCTCCAAATGCTATTAAAGATTTCGATACATCAAAACAAGTATACTGAAATAAAACAATGTTTTATTTTACTATATTTCCACAACACATTAAAATTTGTTAACATATTCAGGAATGGCTACACTCATTTCTTTCTTTTATATAGATATCTTTATAAATAACAAACTATAAGAACATTAAATATTACTATGGGTTACATATATAACTATTATTATAACATAATTTCAAACAAATATTATATCAGTAAGACAGACATAATTAACAATAATAATGTTTTTTTTGTGTTTTGGGTTTTATTGTTAAAGGTGATTTCACTGTTAACAATGTATGAAATTCTATAACAATTATATTCTATCTTTAATGAAACTTATAACTGCATTACTTAAGAATGACTGTTTTACTGACATAGAACAACTTAAGAAGAACCCTTTCAAGTCTAATATAGTTAAGAAAGTAGAAAGAATGAAATATGATTCTTATTGGATATAAATTATCTTAGAAATACTTGTTTCAACCTTGAATATAAATAGCTTTTCTGAATGAGTGCGGTAGGGCAAGTTATTATCTAAATGCAAATATATACTTTTGAATAAGTGCCAAATAAATCTTAACGATACTGACCTTAATGCGCTGAATATTTTTTATGGGAAAATGTATACTTTCTGTGATATCCGGCAGCTCTTGAAGAATGTAAGGTGGTAATTTAAACTCCGCCATAGTTTATGCGGACATTTTCTCATAAAAAAATAAAGAATACACACAAGAATATATGCTACTTAAAAAATACTTTATTCAAAAATGCTACTTTTCATTCGCTGTTCTACACAACGAAAATTCACATTTTAGTTTCCACAACATGCAAATGAAAATGGTAAAACGCTTATTTATTACAGCTTTATTGTCATACGTCAAATGTCATTTTGATATTGGCAACTCACTTTCGAACTACAGATACAAATTTCATAGACCATTCTGGTCATTATTATTATTATATAAATTACATTTAGGGGGCCTCATAGCCTAGCGGTCTTATTAAGTGGCAGCTAGGTGAGGGGTACCGGGTTCGATTCCCAGTTCGAGGGCAAACTTTAATTTAATTTAAATTTGTTCTCGGCCTTTGGGAGGGTTGTGCGGTACCGGGCGAGTGCCTAAACCGTACATGAAGGACACGGTCGAATTTGTAAAGACAAGCACGAATTATAAAAAATCCTATACTTGACGCTGGCTAATGCACAAATCGTGCCAGAGCAATATTATTTGATAAAAGCATTGTACATACTATAGGTTTTATTTGCAACAATAATTACACAATATGTACTGAATTTAACAAAAAAATAATAAAAATGATTTATAAAAAAATACTACATAAGGGGGCATAAAAGTTTTATTGGGTGTCGAAAAATTATTTGTAAATACATTGCAGTCGATTTTAAAATATCCTAGGATATTAAATACTGTAACTATGTATTACATGTAGATAATTTAAATAAAAGTAGGTGTTATTTTAAAACTTTATCTATACAACTTTTAAAAATAAATTAATACTATCTACTCCAACATCATTTTCTGCAATACACCGATAGGTGCCTTCGTTTTTCTTCTTTAAATCTTGAACTTTATATTCCAATTTTCCAGTTCCATGCCCCCTAAAATGATATGATACAATTTAGGGAAAATATTAGTTATATGACTCACAAAAAATAACATAGATAAACGAGATCACGTCATTATTTCCTTACGGCCGGAATAACTGAGGTATTGTGTTTCACGATATGCGTCATCGCAACATTATAATAATTTTAATAATAATTATTATTAAAATTACCACAATAGTTTATGGTTTGATACCACAGATTGTAATGTAATGTATCACACAAATGTAATGATCACGCGTAGGACCTCCGTTAACGAACTTTATTTTAATAATGGAAGTAATATACTTACGTTGTTAGAACAGAAATGTTTGTATTAAAGGCGATGAATTCCCATCGAGTGGAAGGTAAGGGGTTCCCTAAATTGATATAACAATTAAGATATAACGTTGTTCCAATCATCTGAGTTATATTATTACTAACTGGAGATATGTATGGAGCAACTGAAAGAAAATAATGATTTAAACATTGTTAATAAACACGTATGTGGGAGAATAAAAATACAATTTCAATAGGATTTATTAGAAAGCGAAATCAAACAATTTCATATGTGATTCATTCTAGTAAACACAATTAAATTAGGCTTTCATCTCTTTTCCTCAAATTGTCTTTTCACTTTGACGGAGAGAGACAGATTGTTAAAACGGAGCAATAAGATTTATTATTTACGAGTAACGGGGTCAATATATAATAATGATATACATATATACATACCCCAAACATTAACGTGAACAGTACGTGTCGCAGTTCCCATGCTGTTTTTAGCTATACAGTGATACATTCCAGAATCATTTAATTGTGCCGTGAATCTAAAATCAATATAACTTTAGGAACTAAAAATGCAAGAAATCTGAAAATAATCTTCTAAAGTCACGTCTTATTTCGTAGCATTCTTGTTTGCCAAAATAAACAGGATTTCTTTTTAATTCTTCATTTTTCTTTTCAACAACTGGTCAGCGAAAGATTGATTGAATGTTAATGGAATTTTATTTTAAGAGCCAGGCAAGTAGTCATCGGGGTTATGACACTTTTGTGTCTTCCTAAACTTTATTAGATATAAGTCCTTATATTGAATTGGAATTTCATTACATCCTATATCAACTAAAGTGACTCAAAACCGAGGCGTGACAGCAACCAACACTATGCTACAAATTTTGTGTATCGTAAATTAGACCTTATTATAAACGACAAATAATTCAAAATAACTCCTAAGGACTCATGTTTAAGTAAGTACCGATGTGTGTATGATGAATCCGTATGGTGTCTTTCATCAAATGCAATGATGACGTCATCCTGGTACATGTCCCAATGTACTTCAGCCTCTGGAACAGCATCTACGTCACATGGTAGCGAAACCACATCCCCCTGTTTTACTTCTAGAGACTCGTCCTGATTTTTGATTCTTGGTTGATCTAGAGAAGAACATTGATATGATTTAATAAATATTGATATCAATGATACCACAAATTATATGTAATTTAATATCATGGAGTTATTTGCTGAGTAGTCATCGCCAGGGCCCGGCGGGAGACGCTAAGCTTAAATTAATAAAGTCCCTTTCTGGGAAGGAGGAGACCAGATACTGGAGCGTTGCTTCTTGGCCACGTATCTGCCCGCCCGTGGACGGTAAGCTAATAGAGGTCTTCATAACAATTATAATAATTAGTTTAGCATTAGTAATGGTAATACGAAAGAACTCCAAGAAATGATATGACGAAACTAACTCTCAATTTCAATTCTTTAAATATTTATATCGATGTTGGTAGTCACTTCGTTTACATAGAACATCAATAAAGCATCAGTACTACTAAAGTTATGTTGTTTGCCGACCAAGTGCGACAAAAAGATATGCCCTTACACTGTGTTGTGCTCTTTGTATTTTTAAATTAGTATTGCTTAAACATTATAAATAAACTAATAGCCTTGGTGCCTGAAGGTGTTCACCACAATCCAAATTACTTTTAAACTAAAGAGTTATAATCTAGCACCACACTAGTGAGCGAAACAGTTACTAGGTGTCTAAATTTATAATTTTAAGATTCTGAATCCTCAAAAATTTAATCGTCAGATCAGCATTACTTAGAAAAATTATCCATGAAAGAAAAATCCACTTTGTTAATTGCTTCGACCTCTAAATCTTCTTTTATATATTAAAAAAGATTTGCTAATTGTTTCGTTATTTTTAATCAAATTTGTCTCATCAACAGAAAAAGAATTATCACCTTAAGAAATATCAAAAAAGGCATTTCTACAGAATTTTTGGTTTCTTATTCTTCTTTTTCCATTTCCTTAATTAATTGTGTTAATTCAAGAAATTGCTCACTATTTTGATTTATTTTAACATCTACTACTCTTTCAGCATCATTCAATATTTCAATAACTGCATCTTTTAAATCTTTAGATATTTTCTTAGAAATAATCGGATTGATAGGTTCGGTATTTTCAATAAGAGCATTATAACACTTACATTGCACTTTCACTAACACTTGCTGTTGATCAACACCCAAGGAATTATTTGCCTCACATAAGTACACGCCTCCATGATGCGATTGCGCTGATGGTATTTTCAAAACGTTGTCTGATATGTATACGCCTTCGGGAATTTCTAAGAAACTAAAGTCATCTTCCAATCTATACTTCCAAGATATGGACGGTGTGGGTTTTCCTTGTGTAATCCTGTAAATTTTACTTTATTACTGGAGGGAATCGGATCTCATTATAAGCGCTTTTGATATAGGCTTCGAAGTTACTAATACTAGCTACAAAGCACCAAATATATATAGTATCATTGTACTCACATCTTCTATAGTTAAACCAATATAAATAAGAGGTTCTAAGTTCTACTAGCCCCTACACATTCTCTGTTTAATTATCAGACAAGGCAAATACACAACAATACTATAACAAAACATCTAACTTAAAAAACACTAGGTAGGTTTAATTACTGGTAGGAATTAATTGTTTTTAGTATTAAATTATAAATATTGACTTACAAGCATTTCTGTTCGGTCCAATCACCTGGTTTTAAAATTACTTCAGTTTTCTCTATTTGTATAACAGGGGCCTCTAAAATAAAATTTTCATTTATTTTAATTTCGTTAAATTAAAATAAAACAAATAACATAAATTATTATGCAACAGGCGGCTAACAAGCGATCTCTTCCAGGCAAACGAACTAAAAAAAGGGTAAAGTGCAAGAAGTGTACTGAAAATTATAAAATTACCAAATTTAATCTAAAATAAAAATAGTAAAATTAATTAAAAACTAAAAGCTAATCTCACGGTTCATGAATAAGAATGTAATACAAAAGTAAGAAAATTTAGCTTGATGTTACATCTACAAATAATTTCCGGCTCTCACTGATCAAGATTTAAGACATTAAAGTAAAGTATGTACCTTTATGTACAGGGAAATTAGTAGGGAAAGGTAAGGACTTTATCATAACAGACGTGAAATATTACCTAAACCAGTGATAAAAACAACAGCAGTGTACGTTATAGATTCCACGTCATTTTGTATATCACATACATATTCGCCAACATCATCTAGATCCATGTTTTTTATTAATAACCAGTTCTCGTCAGGATTAATTTCCACTCGTTCACTATCTACTTCAGTACCATTATGGATCCATTTAATTTCAGCTTCTGGATATGCATTAACTTTACAGTAAAGCTTGCCAGTGTCGCCGTAATTCACTGTTATATCTGAAATTAAGTATTGTAGTTTATTCTTAGGTTAATAAATAATTAATTCACTGTTTTATATAACCGCTTGACTATACAGGGCGTCCCAATCTAAAAAAGCTAATGGTACGCCACGCAATCAAATCAATATAAGCTACTCGAAATACTAATCCTGCGCAGACGAAGTCGCGAGCACCAGCTAGTGTGTCATAAGTTTACTACCTTAAGTGTTCGTGATTTAGTTTATTTATTGTTTTCGTTGTTAGATACCACTTAGCGTGGATTAAAATGATTTGATCTGTACCAATCCATCTAATTATTAAGAGCTTGATTATATGGGAAGATTTTGCTGATGTGAAACATCTATAGCCGCACGTAAAACCGATTTCTGGCGTGGCGACGCATGCCGTGGCGACGCGTCGCCACGCTATATGACGATATATATTATATACAGTCTATATGCAGTAGTGAGTACGGCGTGTGTATTTCGAAGTCACTGATTTAGATTAAGTAGTCACGATTTGAAATAAATTCGTAAATTTTTGTATTTAATGAAAATAAATGTTTATTCAATAAATAGTCATCGTTATATGAAAAAAAATCGTTATATTTTATTTTATCATTATGACATTTTTAGTTCCTATCACAATCTGTTCTTTTCTGCATAATACTTTTACAAAATAATGTCGATGTGTCACATCTGCCAGGCGTCCCGTGACGGCTCACATTTTTGTTTATTGGCGTAATGAGTAATAAGAATCAAAATATAAATTACCTGTAGGATACTCCAGTACTTCAAATACAAAGGTTCGATTGACGAATACATCCACACTGCTGTCAGCAGTACCTAGAGGGTTTTTCGCTTTGCATGTTATTGTACCATTGTGTGTTGCATTGTCGATGCTAACATAACTTATGTACGTAGAAGGAATTTCTAATAAAACGGTCTGTAAATTGATAGAAAAATAAAGCTATTTCCACAATATTTATGTAGAGCCAAAAGGGAATTCATGTTCCATAGAGCATCGTTTCTCAACCCTTTTTATGTCACGACCCACGAAAAAGCCAAAAAGTTAAGTAAAACAGTCTTGCGACCCCGTCACTGTAAAATTAAGATAATTTGTACATAGCGCGCTATTTTTAACGAATGTTTTGTAATATGTTTGTATTTATTATATTTCTACAGACTGCGACCCCCTTTAAAAACAAAATCAACCCCCCCAAGGGTTAACTTAGTAGCAAGCACTACGTAGCTACTTTCATAAATTTTACTAATTCCATACCAAAAAATTACGAAAAATGTGATAATAAAGATGTAAAGCTAATCCACATAGCTTTCCGAAAACTGGGAAAAGGTAATTAATTAATTTATAGAAATAAAAATTATTTGCAAAATATGCTAAGAGTAAAACTGGAAGACGCCTGGACCAATTCGAGTAAAATAAATATTTATTCATTGAACTGTGATAATTGGACTGAAAAATCTAAAAACCATTTTCTGTAATTGTGAACGCAATAGTTTAGGTATATAATTTTTCAAGGTTTATTGGTTAGTCCAACCAAAGCCGGAGTCGCTTGTTAATAATATAAATGTATTCCTATATGAGCTAGTTTCGTCATCTAGGATCTTTGAAGAAAAGAGTGTACTAATTATTTAAAAGCCGGCAACGCACTCGCGAGCCCTCTGGCCCATGGGCGGTGGTATTACTTAACATCAGCTGAGCCTGCTGCTCGACCCTTTGGACCCTATTGTATAAAACATACTTTTTGATAAACGATACGAAATTAGTATTGTCTTTGATTAACATAACCTTTACACATTTAAAGAAAAAAGCTTTTACCGGATTAAAGTTATGTAATCTCAAAAAGAAAAACAATCCGCGAAAATAGACGACACCGTGAGCCATTTTTGCCAAAACCCTCCATCTTTTAGTCGATACCAACTCCGGGGAAATAAATACAGATAATGCAACTTTCTCTGCAGCTGTGATACTTTTTGACATTCAACACCTTTTGTCTTCAGTCACCGTGACCACGCACGCTGTAAAGCACGCGAAACGTCGGATAGATTTAAAATTATGTCAAATAATTGTAAATTTATAATAATACATAACTTTAATCCGGTAAAAGCTTTTTTCTTTAGATACGAAATTATACAATATGGAACTTACATCAGAAGGAAGTCTCTCAGAATTCTCATCTTCCCACCAAACTTCTGGTTTTGGAAAACTATCGATTTTACAAGCGAATGTAGCGTTCAATCCAAATCCAATTAAATTGGTGTCTTCGTCAATTATATGGGCTGATGGGTTAATCCACTCGGTTACCATTCCTGTAATATTGATTTGTTACGGAAATTTTAAAATTAAATTTGTTCCTAGCAGTATCAAATATTGGTATTCATTGTAAATATGATTGAGTTTTTTTTAATCCGTCCAAAATTAAGATAGAGCTTTTTTACTTAGACATAGACATAACAGTTATTACAAACAAAAACACACACAAATAAACACACATAACAACAATAATCATAGAAAAAAAAAGGAAAAAAAATCCCTTTTTCCCTTAAGGTTCGTTTCAAGTGTGTAATGTGTGTGTGCTGTGGTTGTAATTGGTCCTGGCTCAGCATTATGCTGAGGAGCAGACTGTTCTACAGCGCTGGTCATTCTGCCAGAGCTACTTTCATGAACTACTTTCAAGTAGTTCATGAAACTCTTTAGTTTTACCGGCGTTTGGTCGAGCTTTATCACCGTCGCTACCTTGAGTACCATTTCGATTGACACATGCAGAATCTATGAAGCAGAGTTTATTCTAGAGAGATCTGATATTGTATTATTTCCTTACATACCTTGCTGTTGCGTTTCGATTGCTTTTGAAGCACCACTTATAACTTGGTTATAGTTAACATATTTTGCAGTTATCTAAAAAAAATAAAAAAAAATTCTTTGACTCTTGGGCCGTGAGGTTCAAGTGCACGGGCGCTAATAAAAGATTTAAGTTGGCGCCTGGTACATAGTACCGATGACCCTAGAGCTAGTACTTTCTTCGCTCAACGAATAAATATCGCTATGCAAAGAGGAAAAACTGCCAGCATTGAAGGTACACTGCCACAAGGACCAAACTTTTTTAATTTGTTTTATTTTCTATTTATTTATTTAATTGAATAATATAATCTTAATCATCTTATGTTACATTTAAAAACCACTGTAGACTGTATTAATGTAACAATAGCAAAGTCAGAAGCGCAACAAATGCATATAAAAATAATTCTTGAACTTGTTATTTATGTTGCTTACCATTAAGCTATCTAATAACTGATCAGATAGTTCATTTATTAGCGGTAGCTAATACCTCAACCTTCTCTCACCATAGATAATTGCTCTCGATGTATAGAAATGTATAAAAATAAAATAAATCAGTGGCGCTACAACCTTTTTAGGTCTGGGCCTCAGATATCTGTTCCATGATCATTTGTCAATCTAATAGGCAAGTAGGTGATCAGCCTCCAGACACACGCCGTGAACTTGTTGGGTCTAAGGGAAGCCGGTTTCCGTATGATGTTTTTCTTGACCGTTCGAGCAAAATATGTTAAATGCGCACATAGAAAGAAAGTCCATTGGTGCACAGCCGTGGATTGAACCTACGACCTCAGGGATGAGAGTCGCTCCCCGAAGCCACAAGGCCAACACTGCTCATATAGAAGTGTACACAGGGTGTCCCAAGACTATGGGACATGAAGGGAAAGTTCCTCAAATATTTAGGGAGTTTCTTACGATCAAACACGATTATTTAAATTTGACGCAAACATTTTACGTTAATCCTTTCTTTAAAAATTTTATATTACTTTAGAAGAATTATTATTTTGTGTCCATTATCTTGATTGGCATCTAGATAAAGAAAGGGGTGTTTTTTTTACATTTCAGTCGGTTCGATACCCAGACGAGACAAGTAATTTTTAGACAGCCATTGAATGCAGTAACACTTACTTTCCAAAATAAAATAAGTCTTCTTCTAGCAAAATATCTTATCTACGATATTTACATTTTCTGTTTATATGAGATAAAAAGTACTTACGGATAATCTAAATGATTTTCCTGGTTCAAACAAATGCGTGGCCATATACTGCCCCTTTGCAGCGTAACTTAACTCTAAATTTAGAACATTAGTCTCCTCAGATTTCAGCATTAGTACTTCTACCGATAATAGTTCTATATTGGTTCCCGATGTAACGATAAGTATGTTGTTTGAAGTACCTGGAACAGTAAGGGTTAGCGCACGATTAGAGATTCTCTATTAATATTACCTGTCCATCATGTCCCGGAATTGTCGCGAAGTGCGGACTGCAGACAGTCCAAAATGGCTCTGCCAGCAGTTAACCCGCAACTGATAAAGCAACTTCTAAACTGAAACAGAACCAATCTCAAAACAATGATAGGGACAATTACGGGCCATAACAAACATCTTTTTGTCCTAGGCGCAACAGACAGTCCCATGTGCATAGGCTATTTCAGCGCAGAGGAATAAGTCACCCACGTTACACGTAGTCCTGGAATGCGAGGCTATGGCTAAACAACGTGCAGAAATCCTCGGAACAGTGTGGTCGTTGGAATGCCAAATCGTAAAATGACTTATTTGAGCGCGACCGCCGCTGTGAAAACCGCTGTGTGAGTTCGAAAAGTGAGTCACAGAATCGCAAGGCAGTTGTGGAACGACGGACGTGGAGGTTATACGGGTGGAATCGTATTATGCCTCGACGTCCGATGATGAAACTTAAACTAATTAATTTTCAATTTCTATTAGATTCATTCAACTATTATGTTGTCTGGTAAGCGATATAGTCCCTGCTATTGTGTACAAAATTTACCTGGTATTGGTCGTTCGGAGGTTTCCTTTAAGCTTCTAGGAGTTTTTGGTGAGAAGCCATATTTAAATGTCAGTTGTTTATGTGTGAACGCATATATTATTGCTGGCCCCTGCGAGTTCACTTCTATAGTATATTCCCCAACTTCCAGGTTATGCAAGCACTGCACCTGTTTTTAATTAATTAATTATTGATTAAAAAATATAAATATACTCTTAGGTACAAGAACAAATTGAAGCATTGTGTTGATTGAATAACGACACCACAATACATATACAACTTCTTAAAGTTAAGATTAAAAAAAAAGTATAATTTATTTTTGAAGTTATACTTCTTTTGGCGTGATAGGGAAAAATGAATATGAAAGTAAACTTTTATGATGCGCGTGCACACCCCGTCATAAAAGCCGACACCATGAAGTTATCTTTGGTCCAAATTTTTGTTTTTTTCTATTGTTGGTGTAGTTTTTTCTACAAACGTAGAATAAAAATTTGGAAAGGATTGGAAAAGAAGTATAACTTCAAACGCGTGTTGGTACATAAGTACACACATGTTTTTTTATGTATTACAATATAAATGATTTTTTTTGTAAATTAAAACTAATACTACACAAATCTAAAACAGTTAATTATTAAAGTAATATAGAGGCGTATTATATATTAATTGTATAATATGGCAAGTCAACCACAGCCTCCATACAACTTGAATAAAGAATTTAAAAAAAATCTGAGGTGTTTGAATCTCGACTGCACAAATTTGCATTAGTAACTACTACAGATACTAACCGAAGAATTACTAGTATGCATAATCGTGTTATAGTCTACTGTTCGACCCAGCTCGTTTGAGATTTGCATTTCAGGGTTGTGTCCAGATACACCAACTAAAATGTCCGATGTTAGCACGTCCACTGTAAACTATAAAACACATATAAACATATAAAATAATTAAAATACTTATACAATAAGTTTTGTCAGTAGCGATATATTATAATATTTAGTTTGAATTGTTTTTTTAGAAATATAGGGAAGTATTAGACACGTATTACTGTTCGCATATCTTGAGGATTGTGAATTTTAGTTTTATATAAAAAAATAGTTTAACAGCTTTCTTGAGGTAAAATTTATCGCAGGCCTAAATATTTGACGATTTTCTGGAAAGGTTCTGGAAAGGAGAGGCGTGCTCACATAGGTGTAAGCTAGCAGACCGGCCAAGCGTTGCTGTGGCTAAGGTTTTTGTTATATTACATAGTAGCAAACTATTCAAGGGAAACGGTAGGAGAACACCAGTCATGGGGACCACTATGCTTTTCTGTTAGAACAGTGACTATCAAATAATAAACAAATATTTTGCTATAAAATAATATTGCGGGTATAAATTGAGATGTACGCTATCCTATCTTTTAAGTTGGATCAAAATACACACGGTGTGCAAATTTGATTGATATCGGTTCGGTAGTTTAGGAGTCGATAGCGGGCAAACAACGTGACACGTAATTTATATATATTAAGATGGTTAGTTCAATAGCGATAAGCCGATTATTAAAATACATACTGTATAATGTTTCCGACCAAAAATGTTGGAAGATACTTCTTGTACATTCGCTGGCGTCCATTCTAATCGCATAGTTTCCCTTATAAAGTCAAATGCCTGAAAAATGAAGGCATTTGTAGACAAATAAATCAATTTACTTTAAAATATGGCGACATATGTATATAATGAATAAACGGTACATGCAATTCCAGATGTATATTATATGTTAAAACTTACACTCGGCAAAATTATTATACATATAATACTAGCTGACCCGGCAAACGTTGTTTTGCCATGTATATTATTTCTAGGAAACATTTTTTTAGTTCAATAAAAATAACTATCTACAATAATAAAAAAGGGGTTGATCGTAGAGGAGTGAAAATTAGGGGTTGTATGTATTTTTGCATGCTATATCATAAAAAAAAATTTTTATCACTTAGGGGTTTGAAAGATAGTAGCCGATTCTCAGACTTACTGAATATGCATAAAAATTTTCATAAGAATCGGTCGAGCCGTTTCGGAGGAGTATGGGAACGAACATTGTGACACGAGAATTTTATACATAGGGCCGATTTACATTATCTTAGTGTTTAGCAGATTGCTTTAGGATAATACTTTAGTTGAAACATGTAGACGCTACTTGCTTTAGTACGGTTCTACTTGACTTTCAAGTTGAATCAAAATAGAATCGCTTTTTATTTTTGTTTCAAGTGATACCCCTCCCGCGCCCGCGCAACACCCGAGATCTTCCCTCTGTGTGTGTAACAGTAATTTAGTAAAATCTTTAGGAGAGTGCACAAGAGCCGTGAAACGCGTGCGTGTTTCTTGATTTTTAAAGATAGCTAAATGGTCGGAAGATACAACTATCAAATTTGTGTCTGAATCTGTTGTTCACGAATATTTGTGGAACGTTAAAAACAATTTATACAAAAACAAACAGGCTAGGCATTCGGCAAACACTGCCTTAAATGAAGCTATTTTATTTATTATTTATATTTAGTTTATTTATTTCGAATCAAATCTCGTCTTCTATTTGTTCCATAACTACAGTTAGTATTTTGCGTAGAATAGAGCGTATTTGACGACGTCGTTGCGCGTTCATTATGGCGCTGTAATGATACTCTACTGGAAGAAATGTAAACGTTCACTCGCAACGCACTAAAGCACTAAAGAACTTGCCTTTCAAGTTGTACTAAAATACTCTCCTAAGTAAGAAGTCATTTAACTGGTCAAGTTTTAAATCGTTAAAACTTGTCAAGTGATCAAGTTCCTAGTCTATAATATAAAGAATAAGGTATTACTTAGTTAAATTAATTTAATAATTTTTAAAGATTTTTCCTTCCCTAAATAAACCTTTTTGTATTTACATATCATGTATTCCATCTTTAGCTATATCTTTAGTATAATTGTTTTTTGTTATTTATAATTTATGTTAGATGGGTTTAATTTAATTCAAGCTGTTTCGAATTTTGTTAGATATACGGCTTTACTTGCCTTACTTGTCCTATTACTACTACCTACCTTTTTTAAACTAGACAATTTGAAATAGAAAACGGAACCGGAACATAGACTGGCTACATCGTAATAGAAGTCGTTCGATTCGGAAGGACATTTTCCGCTCTGCAAAATGAAAACCTGAAAAATATTGATTAGTTCTTTATTTTCTATATAGTCTCCATTAACGCTCAAATAATAGTAATTTTATTAAGCCTGGAAGACTTTTGTACCTTGGTTACACTTCTAACCTTAGGGCAAACCTTATGATAGTTTTCTTAAGTGTTCTATGTTAATACTATTGAGTTCCGTTTTGACGTTTCATACTTTACTACACACTACTCGAACGGGATTTTATTTTATAACAATCTTTCGTTACTATTACAATAGCTATATGCCCAATGGATGAAGTTCCACACGCCACTTCGACAAGGCTAAACATCCCAACGGACCAACGAAAAAACCTTCAATTATTATCCCTTTCCGAACAAAAAAGGCCCGTAGGAGTCCCAGACATGTCCCGGATCCGGATGTTCCAATCACCGTAACTAACGACAAATTAAAAGCCGCCCGCGCGACAAATCGGATTTGGGTAAAAACCTCCTTCACCGGAAAATGCGTGGCCTTTACATGCCGTTCAGGCGATTGAACATGGACACCCCGAGACGGCGCAAGCCGAGGTCCGAGTCTCGCAAGGGACGCCCCTTGGAAAAACGCCCATTCCGTCCGAGCTAAACTCTCCAAAACAATCCAAGCTGTAGAGGCCCTTCAGGCCAACAGCGAGACTCCACTCAAAAAAAATGGTGCGTGTACTTATGTACGCGCGTAAGAAGTTATACTTCTTTGGCTTTCTTTATTTTTTTTAAATATTAAATAATTAATAATAAATATTTAGCGTTAATAATTGAACAATATTTAATATTTAGTAAATTATTAATTAATATTAATAATAATTATTATTTATTATATTATTATTTCAATTTAATAACTAGGTATGTTTTATAACCTTTTAACTAAGTAACAATAGATCTTTGTGATAAAGCATTGCTAAATTTCTTTGAAATAATAATTAAAACTCCTTTATTTGTTCAAAAGGAGACAAATGTCATTATGGTCATTCAAAATTCTTGGCATAGCTGCTAACGTCACGCATATTCTATTTATTTTTACTTGTAGATTGTCTTATTCCCATCTCGCTCCCGTACGCTCGGCGCCCATACTGATAATTTTGTGTCACGGTGCGCGCGCATCGTAAAATTTCATTCTCATAAATTTTTCATAACGCGCCTAAAGAAGTATAACTTCAAAAATACGATAGCTATTCGACGCATAGCTAAAAAAGGCTTTGCTACATTATTGAACTGTCGCTAACTGTAGCACAGAATAGTATCAATTTACACACATTATACAAATTTACATAAATTAAAAAAGTCTAAGGATACAATATAAGGATAACCTACCTGACTACGTTTCTGTCTGCAGAGTTGAGATATACTTTCAATTTTTGGTCTCTCCTCAGATTTTGCAATCGCGTCAGTAAACACATAAATATTCGAAGAATATTTGCTTCTCTCTAAAGCCATTTCTATTGCTGATAGAGACTTCTCCGGACATTCTTTACCTCCACCAGCTTCAACCAGATCTAAATGGTCAATAAAGTTCGTGGCTGTGGTGAAAACTAATGGTGGTCCAACATCTGAAATATTTTAAGCACCTCTCAAAAAAAAATCAGGTTCGTAATAATAACAAATTACAAAAAACAATAGCTAATAAAATCATGTCACAAGTCAAAAATCATTTATTCATGCAGGTAACACAATGTACACTTATGATCGTGAATAAAAAAGAAATATACATTTAATGCTTCTAATTTTACATTTACTGCCAGTTCTCAAATCAAGGGCGTAGAATGGAAGAGAACTGGCAATATATTACTCTAGTAAATCTCAGAAAATGCAAAAAATCGAATCGAAAAATGCAGTAAATATGTCACAATTCTCTAAAAAAAGTAACTCAGCCTGCACGTGTATTTTTATAATCGATGTTGTTCACTGCTCTGCCCTGCGATTCTGTAACTCACTTTTCGAACTCACACAGCGGTTTTCGCATCGGCGGTCGCTCTCAAATCGGTCGTGAAGCAGTCATATTATGATTTGGCTGTGTGAGTTCGAAAAGTGAGTTACAGAATCGCAGGGCTGCTATCTCAAATACTAAATTCTTGTTACAAGCAGAGCAACAAAGCTGTAAAGGTCGTGTACTAATATTAAAGCCTTACCAGGGTAATTAAAGGGCAGCAACATGTATTCGGTATTTGTTTTCTCATCCAAAGCAAACTGTATATTTGCCTTAATAATATCCACTTCTTCTTTCATCGAGGCAGTAGTATCTAAGACAAGTATAAAGCTCTTTTCACTCGTCGCAGTGTATATTAAACCGAAATAAATTAATAGATATAACGCCATGATAAACACTTGGTAGTGCACTTCGACACGACCCCGACACTGAAATGAATCACTAACTATTTCAATGCATTCATTACGTTTATTAAGGCGAATATTATACCACAAATAAGTGCAGCAACAAAAGTTTAAGGTATTTGCAAACCTATTTTTGTATTTTATTGGATACTTATATCGTCTATTGTTTTACACAACGTTTGTAAGGAGCTGCAACCATTATACCATTTTCCACATGACATCTTAAGTAATAAATAAAAATAAAATAAATTAAAAACAAAGATTTGTCCTCCCTCTATCTCTCCCTAAGAAGCAAGACTAGATTGACAATACACAATTTTTTTTCCTACAATAAAGTTTACAGAGAATTCTTTACCTCAATTACAATCTAGCCTATACAATAATTATGGCCTAAACTAAGGTAATGTTCATTAACAGTCTTAGAATACACTAATGAATACACAAAATATTTTAAATATAATATGAAATACACGTTTTTATTCTCCTTTTTAAAATGCTAAAATATTATTAAAAAACAGTGCCGGAACAACCTCTTAGGGCAAGGACATAGATTTTTGTACGTAATTTTTGGATCTAACGCATGTCGGTTTCCTCACAATGTTTAGTTTTCGAGCGAGTGTTAAATGCGCGTGTAGACAGAAACTCCATTGGTATAGAACTTATGACTTCAGGCTTCAGAGTCGCACGCTAAAGTCACTAGGCCAACACTGCTCAATTATATTAAAACAGTTTCTATATTCTTTGAACGTTTACGATGGAGATCCACAGCGGACGCCCTCTGCCTCATCTAGAATTAAATCAGATTCCACATTCTTTGATATATAACATCTAAATGTGGCATATAACATGCCCCACCTTTGTCTGTAAAATATAGCTTTATACGAGAACTAAGGCGTCAAATAAAATTGTGCATATAAATGCGATTCTTTGTCCAAAACGACAAGACTTTTACTTCATTGCCATGAATTACTTGAATCGACAAGGTGATAAATAATGTAGTAAACTTGTTAATTGTTATTTTTATGTCTGCAAATTAATAAATTTTAAGCAATTATCAGTTTAATGTCTCATTGTAGAAATGGTGTTTTATTAAAGTCATATTTATAATTAATTATAAAACAAATATTGGCCCTTAAATTGCAATAAATTTATTTGTTTGATAAGATACAATGTTGACCTGTCAGGGCGAGTGCCATTTTGCGTTACGATTACGAATACAAGTAATTAACTACAATGTTAAATGACTTGTTAGGACTATGGGTTTACGTGTGTGAATTCCGTTATTCCTCCGTTGGAGTATGGAAATCAAAATTCATTGATCTATTGAAAGAGGTGATCAACCAATAGAAACTTCTTTGAGAAATTCTATCTAACTATGACACCAATTATGAGGATATTGATATTTTCAACCTCACCAAAGATGTGAGGAAATATTTGAGGAGGCGGAATAATTGTAGGCAAAGCGATTTTCTACACAATATGTCTTCACAAATTTTTTGTACGATGGATAGTTTAGGAGATATAGCCAAAATCGTGTTTTCGCGCCTTTTTCCAAGATGGCGGCCGGGGGACAAGGGCGCCAGCCCTACAAACTTGGGTTGAAGCTTGTGTTGACCCCACTACATGTCCCATAAATAAAATTGCGTCCTCTAACAAATGTTCAGTTGGTCTATTTTGGCTTCCTGTATTGTCAAAGTGTTTTGTTTTATAATATGTATATTAGCTGTAAGATTACTAATAATTAAATAAATACATTCAGTATCAAAATGAAGCGTTAAGTAAGAGTCTAAACAAAAACCTATTTGTCATACATACTCAACACTAATTAACGATTTTGACTTTCACTATTGTTTAGTGTTGTCGGAATTGGTCGTAAAGGAAGAAGTGTGTATGTGCACGAGATTCGAGCGTATACCCAGTCCTAAACCCATTTTTTGCCCTGTAAATTTTCTGTCAAAATTATGAGTTTTAGATTGAAAAGAAGTATTTCAGAAGGAAGCATGCTGTTTGAGTGGAGCCCACAAAGTGTGCTCTGCCAGCAGTCAACAATTCCACTAATGATTTCGCCATTTAATCAGTTCTGCATCAGGTTTGGGGAGACTGAAAGATGAATGTATGTTTTTTAAATAGTAAAAATATTTTTTGCTTTTGCTGTAGAGATAAAAATAAATTGCCTCCTGCTCTTTAGTGACCACGCCCATGGACACTGACATGACCAAAAGGCTCATAAGTGCATTGCTGGCATTTTAAGAATCGTTACGCGCTTTTCTTGAAGGACCCTAAATCAAATTGATTTGGAAATACTTCAGTGGGCAGCTGGTTCCACATACCGGTGGTGCGCGGCAAAAATCTAGTATTAACTTGAATTATATTAAAAGTTAAAATACACAACAAATTAAATAAATGAAACCATATTTTCTATTATACATTATTGAAAGGACAAGTAGGCCTTTGTTATTCTTCCACAAATTCCGGTTTTTTCAAACATAACATTGTATTCTTATCAAAAGGAAGCACTTGATAACGTAATGTGTATATTGCGAATATAGTTGCTATGTTGTACATGTACATTTGTCGAGGGCATTTATTTAAAACACACAAATTTTTCCTCGTCCATTCATTGATACTTTTTGTGACAAACTATTTCGACAATAACTTACTTATGTACCTTTGTGTCTTAATTTAATTATTTTATGCCCAAAAGAAATTCCCAAGCTTTGCAAGTAAGACAAGGATTGTTTTATTGAAAATTAACATTTATGAATACAAGGAGAAAACTACTCAATAATAGTTCAATGACCAAACTGAGTTATTTAAGGTAGATTTTGCCGCACATTATGTGTGTTAGAGGCTACCTCAGAAAACTCTTAAAATATCGGCATAGCTCATCCCTCTGGCATTGAGAGTGTCATGGGCGGTGATGTCACATAACATCAGGTGAACCTGCCCGTTTGCCCTCTCTTCTATAAAAAACATAGCTTTTTCGCACATTAAAATAAATTTATAAATTAATAATAACAATTTAGAATTTTTAAATTTTTTAAAAATCCACTTAAAAAAACTCAGAACTTAAATTATTATTTATAATCTGTAATTATTTTGAAGGTTTTGATAACTGGTGTTACACCCAATTTTAATCTCACGTTACGCATTCAGTTTTTATCATCCATACAAGCGATATGTTGCCAATTAAAATATTATATGTTTTTATTTACCTAAATTATGTGGTTGGTCAATCAACAGATTTTCAAAATTTTAATTTAATTTTTGCTATTGATGAAACCCGGTATGAATATGAAATGTTGCGTTATGTATTACCTGTGGAATTTATAAAACTTGATTATACGCTATTAGTATACAACAGTGATTCAGGTGAGTATTTAAATTGAACTTTGCTCCCCTCACACTTTAAAATCGATTTTTGTATCTTTTTTTGTTTAATATTTGTATGATCTCTTCGTGTATGTCATGTTTGCCTATTGTTACATTAGGGTCTGTTTCACAATGTATGGATAAAGTACCAAATAGCTATGCAACACATAAATTATTTGGAAGATAAATTGTGCTATTTGACATTCATCGGACTCATAACTTATGATGGACTTTATGTGACGAATAGCGCTATCTGACAGTCGTGAAACGCAACAATAGTGTTTATCCTACCAATAGGTAATAAATAGCTAATTTAAAACTTATGTAGAACTTATCTGTACATTGTGAAACAGACCCTAAACATTGTATTTTGTGCTTCTTTTACCAATGTATTAGTATGCCTAGCGTTGGCAAGCTTTTATCAATAAAAAAACTTAAATTACAATAGTTTCACCGGTGTTAACATTTGGAATGGAAGAGCATAAAAATATTATTTCAGTTCGAAACTGGGTTCTGACATAAGCGCGTTAAGCAAACTCTTTTAGCTTTAATGAATCATTTAATTAGCTTTAATGAATCAAAAGATTTAATAAAAAGATTTTATTGTACGTTTGCAATGGGATCAAAATTGTTGTTATCTGAAAAATTCTTAGAGGCTCTTGGGCCGTGTGAATGATCTTCAATGAATAGTCTTGAAATCGTAAAAAGTTTATATATAATATATACAAACTATATCTGTAGCAATTTTTCATAATAAGTGTCTTACTCCGATACGATAGCGACTTGCGACATTGAGTTAGGCCGGAAGTGGAATTGCTAGAGGCGTTTCCTAAAATTTAATTTTCTTTACAGTTATAATATCCAAATACACAGAAAGTCATAGACAACCACTTCTTCTATCTTACACGAAGGAAGTGTCTATGCCCACCACACTTGAAGAAGATACGAGAGATTTGCTCTTTGTGATTGATTTCTCACTGAATATTACGAATATGAGTGAATATGAAAATTCTTATTTATTCGTCTTTTCAAATTACCTGAACCCTGTTCACACGTCAACTGGACTTTCAAAAACATTACGTAAAGCTTTAAAAAAACACGTTCAGGTTTGTTTGTTAATTTTATTTTATTTTTGCTCTCAAACATCACACACGTTGAGGGCAATTAGATTCTTATGAAAATAAGTTATAGAAAATATTTAATAATAATAATAATCAGTGGCGCTACAACCTCTTAAGGTCTTGGCCTCAGATTTCTGAATCTGTTTCATGATCATTTTTAAATCTGATAGGCAAATAGGTGATCAGCCTCCAGTGCCTGACACACGCCTTCGTCTTTTTGGGTCTAAGACATGTCGGTTTCCTCACGATGTTTTTCCTTCACCGTTTGAGCAAATGTTAAATGCGCTTTATAGAAAAGATTTACATGTGTAAAAATATCATGAGGAAGGAAGGCGCAGAGTTAACCAGATCTATGCAACTTCCTCACAATCGTGTAGCCCGCAATATCGCAGCACACTAGAATATTTTATTAAAGAAGTCGAATGGGTCCGCTAAGCATCCGCGAATATACACTAAATACATAATTGTATAGGAATAAATAAAATAATAACAATATCAAATAATGAACACAGCAAGGTTTCTATAACGACTTGGCGAATCTGCGGAGACCTCTTCTTGGAGTTGGTGAAATGATGTCCACAAAGTCATTTTTCATCACAGTTTTATTGTATATCCGACGCAATATGTTAACATAACCATTAAATGACGAGCACAAACGTGAGACAGGCTTATAAAAGGGATCACTGGGTGATAATTTAAAATAGAATAAAAAAAAATCAATTCGACTTAGGGTCCTTCAAGAAAAGAGTGTACCAATTCTCGAAAGGCCGGCAACGCACTTGCGAGCCCTCTGGCATTGAGAGTGTCCATGGGCGGCGGTATCACTTAACATCAGCTGAGCCTCCTGCCCGTTTGCCCCCTATTCTATAAAAAAAAACGATGGCTAGATGGCGTATTACTCAAATTAATAACAAAGTTCTATTCTATCTATATTTAATTTGATTTGATACAGTGGTTATAAAATAATCGTTTGTATTTAAGGTGTCATTTTTTACTTTTGAATATCCGATGACTGATGAAGTCAGTGCACACGATGAAATTAGTTCAACTCTAACCAACGCGACAGGTGGTGTATTTCTTCCAATAGACAGACTTGATAATTCGGTGAGTAAAACAAGCTACGACCGTTAATAGTCTTTACTATGTCAAAAGAAATAGGTAGTAGTAAAAATAGTAATATAGTAATATAAAGTAAACATTCGGGTAACCAATACCATTTATGTAAGCTTTGTAACACCTCCGACGACTACATAGTTGGAGAATTATTTGGAAAACGTAACAATACAAAAAAAAATAGCCTTTACTATTGCTAACGAAATATAATACATAATATAAATAAATTAGTGCCGCTACGACCGTTTTAGGTCTGGGCCTCAGATGTCTGTATCTGTTTCATAACCAGTCAATCTAATATTAGGAGTATAGCATCCTATGCGTGACACACGCCGTCGACATTTTGGGTCGGTTTCCTTACGATGTTATCTTCACTATTCGAGCGAATGTTAAATGCGCACATAGAACTCCATTGGTGCACAGCCGGGGATCAAACCACTAGGCCAACACTGCTTTACAATAATAAGTGTTGTTTAGTATATTTCGTATACAGTATATATATGTACCTATATGTAAGAATACTTTGTGTATTATGAAAGTGTGAATCCGTTCAAGAGCTTAACATCATGTGAGCCTTCTGCCTATTTATGCAAATTCTAAATATATGTGTATTTATTACTTCTTCGTCAAATATTAGTAATAAAACAGGTGTCTCAAAAGAATGTTTACATTTATATAGCTTACTGCGTGAAGCCATCAAATCCGACAGGCGCAGGGGTTATGTCAATCAGTAGCCCGCAGTGTAGATAAGATCAGAGGATTTCCCCCTAGATTTAGGGGTTTCTTAACCGAGTTAGAGGGCAGAATAGGGGAAAAAAATATTTGGGGTTTTTTTAAGGGGAAATTTCAGAAACACAGTTTTTTGCTATTGTATATCACGTTCCTAATTTTGGAACTAAAGAACGAACACATCGTAAAAACAGGATGGATATAGGAATAGGATAGGACGTATGCTGTAGCATAAAAAAATAAAAACAAAAAGTTTTGTCTAAAAATTAAAATTTAAGGGTGGGACCACCCTTAACATTTACAGGGATGAAAAATAGATGTTGTCCGATTCTCAGACTTACGGAATATGCATAAAAAATTTCATAAGAATCGGTCGAGCCGTTGCGGAGGAGTATGGGAACGAACACTGTGACACGAGAATTTTATATTAGATGTATTTTTTAAACTCCTAAACTTCCGGTATACTAAAAAAAAATTTGTAAATATTTTAATCTATTACTGTTGAATATTGTGTTGTTTTTTCTATGTCTTCGTGGGCATATTTGGAACTAAAATGATACACGAACAAAAATCAATCACGAGTTTTATTGATACCTGTAACCCATTTAAAATAATGTATATGTACAATTATTTACAGGTACGTCGGTACATAAAGGACGAATTAATACATAAAAGGATTCCTGTGGATACGAAAGTATTTCATGCGGACTATGAGCCAATAAGCGTGTTTGGGGTAATTATTTTTCTCTATAATTAATCGTATCGCTTATAAAGTTACATGGTAAGCCAGCGGTTTCGGCACTTCTACAGTAGAGCATTAAGCTGTCTACACACCGAAGCCGCCGGCCCGCCGGCACGGACCCGGCGGCTTTAGATGAGCCTGACAATTTTCCCGGCGGCACGACAGTCGCGGCATGCAGTGTTCACAATTAGTGATTGCCAAGTGCTTGCTAGTGACTTGTTAATTTTTTTATTTTTCTCTTCACTTCATTAACGGATTCCATAATGTTTAGTCGATAAAAAACACTGACCCGTTACTATTTCTTAAAAGCCGGTGTGCAACCGGTGGTGAAGAGCAGAGTGAGGCGTGCCGCGGGGTAGATCGCGCGGGCGCAAGCCGCCGGCAACATCGTTAATACCAAGGCCGCCGGGCCGGCGCGGCGGCTTCGGTGTGTAGATAGCTATAGTGTCTTTTAGACGAGCGTTTTTTTTCGAGATGACATAAAAAAACGAGTGGAGCATGACATACAGACTCTAGCGGTAACGCAAGTTCGGCTCTGTACATCGAGAGCAAACAACGTATACGGCGAGAGAACGTTGAGGTATTTGCTACTGCGGGTAATAAATGTCTACCCAGTCAGATAAACTACATTTATATGCATTTGTCGCGCTCCTAAACAAGACTGCTACGGTTACATTAATACAAACCACAGCGGTTTTCTAATGTTACATAGTGATTATATTATATTATTTTGTAAAATAAAGAAAATATAAAAGAAAAATGATGTTTTCTGTAGGTATGTCAATTTGTTTCTTGCAAATATTGCGACCATAAGCTACACTAAATCTGCCCCAAGGATGAGACCTATTAAGTGTTGAGGTTTTAATTGATTTTTATAGTTTACAGTGGATAAGCAAACAGAAGACTATAGTATTATTGTAATTGGAGATGGAGCTGAATTGTTATCGTTAATTAATTATAGGAATGAGTCTATAGAATATACGAACATAACTTTGTCTAAATCTGTGGTGAGTTTATCTTTACAAAAAAACTTTTAAAATGTCAAAATACATTTCGATATTATTAACGTTGTTTCGAAATACATATATATAATATTTAATATACAAATCTGGATGAATATATTAATTTTTATGTAAAAGAATTATGCCATCAAAACTTGTAAAAAATACCAGGTCTCGCTACTCAGTTCTCGTTCGTAAAAAATTGTGTGATGCATGTAATACCAATTCAGTTAATTTATTCAGTCCCTACTTAAGGGAGTCTCTGTCTTATGGTATTAGCTAACCTAACAATATTATATATCATATCAATAACTTTCTATGTTTAAAAAATAAAAATAACTTGGCAAAGGTTTTTATGCTGTCGGTATCGAAACTGCAAATATTTTTCCTTGTTTTATACACAGAACTCTAATTTTGTTCTAATTTGATGCTTCTATATCTGTTAAAAATACCTTAGAGTTTTGATTATTGGTCAATCAGTTAGTAATTAGGAAACTTTGACGAATTATAATTCTCAAATTGAAGGTATTTTAAATATAAATATATATACAATTCAAGCTTCTATAACGAACTTATAGGGGAAACGAAAATTGCCTGAACTCTTTCTAGAAAAGTATCAGCCGCTTTTTGCTATAGATGGCGGGGTACTAATCTACATTCTAAACATAGAATTTGGATCAATAATTTACAAATTTTATTTACGAGTTGGTCTTTAGTTTTATTTTTACATCGAAAATAATAAATATTAATATTTTCATACTAAGATGTGACCGATTTTACGTAGCATACTTTGGCCATTTAATGGCATAGGTAGACTCAATACTTTGTGACCATAAATAAATTATAATAGGTATTTTCTAGCCTTTCCGTAGGTCCCTTGAATGATGTATACAATCATGTCAGTGAATTTTAATGATGCTTACGAAAAAACAATTCTCTCATATCAGACTAGATGACCACATAAAAAACGACGGGTTGCACTGAAAGTTCCGGCAGAAGTGAAAACTTGAATATTAACGTTGTGCATTTTTTATATTTTGGAATGGTTAGGGAATAATTTTGCACGAATTGCTTTAATTATCAGTATAAAAGTACTATCATTTATGTGGTAGAATTAATTAATAAGAATACAATATTTATTTATTGCGCTATCGTACACAAACATGACAATTTATATTACATTAAATACGCCCCGCCAGCTGTCTATAACTCTCCATCGGTCTTACGAATTTTCGATCAGGTCACGCGTCCTGACGCGAGTTTATTTTTTTTTACCCATTCCAAAAAAAGTGTACAACGCCGCTAAATAAGTTTTCACTTCAAAACACGCTGCATTATAATTATATTAGTTGTATGGTAAAACTCGATTTAAACATTTCAGGTCATGGGCGTATTTAATGCTAGTACTGGTTTAAATTTCGCTTATGTCACATGTGACGGTAAATGCCAAGTTATATTCAGAGCTTCTTCAAAACTGAGATTCACACCTGGATTTTCTGCCGAGCCACCGGTACCTGGAAGCAAAATATCTGCTTTTCCACTAACATGTAGGTCGAATAATAAATAAACCTCAAAAATAATAAATTGTTACGAATTGGAAATTACCCGATTTCCAATGTTGTTTTTGGTGTATTAGTTTTGGTTGTTACATTTTGGTAATTCATGTTTTGTTAGGAATTTATAGAATCTTGTGCAATATGTATTTAGATGTTAATGTATGGAGTTCATGCCCATTCTTATCCATATGAAACTACCTTTTGGAAGGGGCAACTAGAGTCATTTTTTAAAATATTTTTAACTTTCAAATGTGCTTTTTAATAGGCCTAGTTGAAATTAATGATTTGACTTTGAATGCTGGGATTAGTTAATACTGGATAACTATTTTTGGTTTTTAAATTAATGATCGGTAGTGTAGGTATATCTTGTCAACTAGCTTTTTAAGCGTTGTCGACGATGAATTTAAAAAATATGTGATTTCTGAATTTAAAGTATTGAGGCAATCTTAACAAGCATTAAAATAAACCTATAAGGAGATGTACAACATATTATGTTACAGACAATAAATCGTATTTATCAATTGAAGTTAAGAAATGCTATGGAAATATCGATATATTATCGGCCGAAGTATATAATCAAAAGAATTGGTCCCAATCACTCAAAATACACAAGATGTACGATAATTTATACTCTTCAGATAAACCGATATTATTTCCAAAAGATCTAATTGGAGTAAGGGTGAGTATGCATTTCAATAAGGCATCCTTAAAATCTTGTCTATTTCGATAGTGTGTTAGGTCTAGGTTAGTTGAAGTCCAGATTAATTCGCGCAAGTATTTGTTTATTCCAAGAATTTTATAAAACAAAACACTGCTTTCAACGAGTTTCTTTTTCCCAATTTAATAGACAACTGTGTCAAATAGGGGCCTTATAATAATATCTTATTAAATGGCAGCTAGGTGAGGGGTACCGGGCTCGATTCCCGGTTCGAGGGCAATCTTTAATTTAATTTAAATTTGTTCTCGGCCTTTGAGAGGGTTGTGTGGTGCCGGGCGAGTGCCTTAAACCGTACATGGAGGACACGGTCGAATTTCTAAAGACAAACATAAATTATAAAAAATCCTATACTTGACGCTGGCTAATGCACAAATCGTGCCAGAGCCATAAAGGGGCGTTAAAATTAGCGTCGTCTGTGACAGCAAGCCCAGTTTAATTTGTTGACTTATTAATTATAAATATACACAGGCAAAGATGCGAGCACCCAAACATAATTAAAATTGTATGTTAACTAATGTTCATCGCGTTCATGACCTCACTTTCACACAATACAGCCGAATTAGGTATTACTTAGTTACATGAATAGATTTTTTTCTTTTGAAAAATTGATTTTTTTTTGTAATAGAAGGCAAACGGGCAGAAGGCTCACCTGATGTTAAGCGATACCGCCGCCCATGGACACTCACATTGCCAGAAGGGTTGGAAGTGCGTTGCAGCCTTTCAAGAATTGGGTCTTTTCTTGAAGGACCCTAAGTCGAATTGGTTCGGAAATAGTTCAGTGGGCAGCTGGTTCCACATAGTGTGATGTGGACGTTGAGGTGCTACGGATGGTATTTTATATTCTGCCTTGACGTGCGATAATGAAACTCTGTAAAAATGTATTCCATCTTTGGATTTATATTTTATATTAACTGTAAGATTACGAAACAAATAATTTATGTATATATAACTTTAGGATTGAGCAGTGTTGGCCAAGTGGCTTCATCATGTGACTCTCATCCCTGAGGTCGTAGGTTAGATCCCCAGCTGTGCACCAATGGACTTTCTTTCTATGTGCGCTTTTAACATTCGTTCGAACGGTGAAGGAAAACATCGTGAGGAAACCGGCTTGCCTTAGACCCAAAAAGTCAATGGCGTGCGTCAGGCACAGAAGGCTGATCACCCACTTGCCTATTATCGACAAATGCTCATGAAACAGATACAGAAATCTGAGGCCTAGACTTAAAAAGGTTGTAACGCCACTGATTTATTTATTTTTTAACTTTTAGATTAACGGAGTCATAAACGAAACAGATGAAAAATTTACAAGCATCTACCCGCGATTAATTTCACCATTTGATAAGAACGGTAAGAATACTCGTACTATGTATTATAAGTGTATGATATTGTATTTAAATTGGGTATAACTACAAATATAGGGGGTCTCATAGCCTAGCGGTCTTATTAAGTGGCAGCTATGTGAGGGGTACTGGGTTCGATTCCCGGTTCGAGGGCAAGTTTTAATTTAATTTAAATTTGTTCTCGGCCTTTGGGAGGGTTGTGCGGTACCGGGCGAGTGCCTTAACCGTACACGGTCGAATTTCTAAAAAGACAAGCACGAATTATAAAAGTCTTATACTTGACGCTGGCTAATGCACAAACCGTGCCAGAGCCATAAAAAAAAACTACAAATATACTGGGCTACTCAACTAAAAACTCAAAATATAATAATAAATAAGGGTTTATATTCAACAATTATTCGTTCATAATACGTCTGCTGATACTGTCTGCTTCTTGAAAGTACACGAATATTTTAAAGCGCCTACTATTGAGTTATTAGCAATAAGTACGTAAACTCAGTAAGCTCGTAGCAGCTTTTAAATATAATTTTTAAAATGGCATCTTTTGATTTTGTTTGTTTTTATTTGAATTGAAAACATTTATTTGAATTAAGTTATTTTTTTATTAATTATAGTTGTATAGATGAAGTTTAAGATTATCTAATATTTGCAACATTAAAAAAAAAAACAGTATTGGCCTAGCGTGCAACTCTCATCCCTGAGGTCGTAGGTTCGATACCCAGCTGTACACCAATGGACATTCTTTCTATATGCGCATTTAACATTCAATCGAACGGTGAAGGAAAACATCTTAAGGAAACCTTGCCTTAGATCCAAAAAGTTGCCATAATGTGTCAGGCTATTGACAAACTAGCATGAAACAGATAATTAATATGTGCTAAATTATACAGATTTGGAAATAATAACAGTGAATATAACAATTGGAGATCATTTGACCATGGAATGTTCAGGATTAGACGGTGAATGGATTTTCTATTCTTCCAGGCAGAGTCCAGCATTGTCTCTAGATACCGGGTATGTTATACAGAATCTAATATATAAAATTCTCGTGTCGCGGTGTTTGTGGTTAAACTCCTCCGAAACGGCTTGACTGATTCTCATAAAATTATGTGTGCATATTGGGTATGTCTGAGAATCGGACAACATCTATTTTCCATCCCCCTAAATGTTAAGGGTAGTCCACCCCTAAATATATATTTTTTATTTTTAGATATTTTTTTCTGTTTTTATTTTTTTACAGCATTGGAAAATACATACAACCCCGAACTTTCACCCCTCTACGATCAACCCCTATTTTTTTATTATAAATGATATACATGGCAAAACGACGTTTGCCCGGTCAGCTAGTATGTTTATAAATACCATAAATGCTTGAGCATGTGCATCTCAACCCTGAGGTCGTGCGTTCAAATTGACACTTGCATGGTGAATGACAATTTCATTAGGAAACCAGCATCACTTAGACAAAAAATCGTGTCAGACACAAAAATCTCAACTAATTGTCTATGAACAGAATTCTGAGGCCACGAGGTTTTTTTATATTTTTTTTTTATGTATTGCGAGGCTTATAAGCTAAACAATGTTTACACAAAAGGGTAAAGATACAAGAAAGAAGTGGCTATTTGATACCTTCTTCGTTCCTTCTATCTTTGTAGTTTGTCACATAGACGAAAGTTCTTTGTTTTAAAATTGTTACAAAACAAGTTTTTCTAATACAGTTTAAACTCTTTATAACGTCATCCGTTATAACGTAATAACGTAAACATAGTTACATTAAATGTTTTGTTTGGATTAGCACAAAACCCATGCATTAATTCATTCTTTTTAAGACAGCAACCGCTCTCTATAACGATGAAATATTGTCATATTGAGACATCACCAGTAATCATCATCATCAGTAATAACATTAGAAATTACTGTAGGTAATTGATTAAAATTGTGTTTTTTTCTCTTCTATAACGATAACTCTATATAACGAAAAAAATCTCGGTCCCTTGAAATTCGACATAAGGCGATTAAACTGTAGTTGTAAATAAAACATAGCAATTTTTTATTTAACAAATATTTGACGTCCAAACGTTGAGTCTCAGTTCAGAATATACTTAACATTATATTCAATGGGTGTCTACTATGGGCTGCGTGGACTGCCCTTTTTGGTCGTCCCGCAAGCTCGTTTGCCCCCCCTATTATATATAAAAAAAATATATATACAAAGCAAGTTAAAGGGTTTCTATTACTGTAATAGGGCTTACATTAATAATTTGTTTAAAAATAAAAACACAGTATAACTTCATACACATTAAAAATCAATCAATTTCAACTAACATTATTTTAAAATGTAAACACTGAATAGCCATATAGTCTGATCTTCAGCTAATTGCATTAATACCTTTAAACCTTCAGGATACAGTATTTCAAAATAAAACGGGCTACACTTGAAGATGCTGGCTTATATATGTGTAGAAAGAATGATGCAATCATTACGTTATATAAAGTACAAGTGCAAGGTAAGTGTGTAGAACAAATTTGCTTTCTTTGCTTACCAGTAAGTGGCCATATTAAAGATGTTTTTTTTCTATTATCTTCCTTTTTCTTAAGAAATAGATTACCCAAATTTTTAAAGCTTAATTTGTTATTATTTACTTTTGCAGTGTTTGATTAAAACAATTTTACGATTTCCTCAAATCAATTCGACTTAGGGTCCTTCAGGAAAAGAGCGTACCATTTCTGAAAAGGCCGGTAACGCACTTGCGAGCCTTATGGCGACGCGAGTGTCTATGGGTGGTATCACTTAACATCAGGTGAGCCTCCTGCCCGTTTCCCTTCTGTTATATAAAAAAGTCTATATATTTTTAATATACTGATTCCAAATTGAGCTTGGACCACAATAAGTTTGATACTTTGATAAAATTGAACCATGGAGCAAACCAAAAATAGATTGTAGATCCATGACTATTGACTATACTATTATTATTTTTTCTTTCTTAGTACCACCCACTATTAGCAGAGTTAGCAAAAGAATGATAATCGCAATGATCGGTGATCCAGTTGTAGTGATGCCGTGTCTTGCTACTGGCAGCCCTGAACCCAACGTAACGTGGTCGCTTAATGGAACTATAGAATGTACGGTAGTATAGCTGTTTTGTAGCTTAAAAAAATGATTACTCCTTACGTACTATGTAAGCAAAAATAAAAATAATTTAAAGATAAGAAAATTATTTGAAATTATATAACGTAACAAAAATTACAATGAAATTTCCATATCGCTTTCTAAATTTCAAAGCTCTCGTTAAACGTAAATTAATCAATAAAACTTTTCATAAATTTGACGAATATTTAAATGATCCTAATACCTTGGGATTGATTTGCTCCAGTTCAAACAAATTGTATGACTCAAAACTTTGCGATTAAAAAGAGTGGCGGAAAGTTTCTTGCCACTTCTTCTTGCCCGCTCTACGCCCTTGACTTGCGAACTGGTAGTAAATGTAAATTTAGAAATAATCTATTTCTTCTTCTCTGAATAAAGTTATTTTGAGTTTGAGTTAAATGTACATTTATATGGTATGCAACTTGTATTTTAATTATATTTTTATCTGTATACTTGTTAAAATTTAAAGAAAAAATTGCACTTACAGTATTGTTCACATTTTTCTGATGATTATTTCAGGCACCAAGTGTACAACTGTAAATAATTCTTTGGTTATACATAATGTAACAGCTGATTCCGCTGGTATATACACATGCAAGGCACAAAATTCCCTTGGTTCAGCGTGGGAATACTATGTTCTTACTGTGCAAGGTAATTGTAAAAAAAATGACGAACGCTCGTTCCTTTTTCGAGTTCTGGTTTTTTAAATGTTTTTAGTACTAGGACTTTGTAGGACCTATTTTTCGGGTTGAATTCTACACCTTAGTAAACATGCTAATTAGAAACGAATGCTTAGTGAAGCTGCTTGATTATACATACTTAATTGCCGAATAGAAGCATTGGATAGCTAATTGTTGTTTGTATGAAGGATTTAACATTCATTCTTGATAAATTTTCCTTCGTAATTCTAGAGTTACTATAACTAAAAGTCTTCTATACGTACCTATGGATCGCTTACCTGCTACTTTTAATGGTCCATTAAATAGGCTATCTCGCTCTTACAACTTAATTATTAACCTTACTAAATAAAGTTACAGTAATATTGTGTATCACGCTCTTAATGAGGTTTGAGTTTCTATTAATTTTGGTTATATTTTATTTTGTGGCATCTTGTTTAATTTTTTCTTGCTAGTATGAAATTTTTATGTTTTAATATAATTGATGTTAAACATAAACATAACATTTATTACGAACGAAACACACACACAGAAACAAAATAAGGTACATTTAAGTTTGTAATGTGTGTGTGTTGTGGTTATTACTAGCCCTGGCTCAGCATTAAATTACTCACTGTAACTTCGCCATATTACCGATTATAATATATACCTGATTTATATATTTTAAACTAAATTAGATCCATTTTCTTTGATTTTTCTAAAGATCGCTGTTCTCTGAAGTATACATTTTTTTAGGAGCACCTTCGCAGTTATACATACGCAAGACTTTAGTTATCATTAAGGATAGAAAAACTAATATCCTCTGTAACATAACGCATTCGGAAGAAGACACCCTGAGGTGGTATCGAGTAAGTTTGTAGAAGAGTGACAACCACATGATAAGTTTATTAAATACACAAGACTTCTTTGCACTGCTAATTTTTACTATCATTATTTTTTCTACGAAGTATTATTATTACATTATTTTTTCCTTTTTTGCGACTCAAAGAATAATAACGCCATAGCTATAGGCGTTAGTAGGCTTCTTATTTCGGCCATAAATTGCGCGGAGGCGACTAGGAGAAACTTGGAGAAATCGTGGTCACAGTCGGCAAATCAGGCCGTTCATAACCAGATGCACCAATCTAGTGAAAGACTCATCGCCTTCAAAACTAAACACTGTTATAAGAGAGGCGCTGGACAGACATAGGTGGAAACAGATTGTCCGTTCTAGATGTTTCCTTACTGACCACACCGCCCAGACATAAGCTACCGACTGATAAGATAGAGAGGTTTTTTTTTTATAGAACGGGGGGCAAACGGGCAGGAGGCTCACCTGATGTTAAGTGATACCGCCGCCATGGACACTCTCAATGCCAGAGGGCTCGCGAGTGCGTTGCCGGCCTTTAAGAGAGGTGTTAGAAACGTGTATATTATCAGCGAGTTTCACTTTCTAGTCTTTCTTTCTAAGACTTAGAATGGTGATGATGAGGCGCCGGTATACAGCCGGCTTAATCTAAATAAGAGGTGACATAGTGTTTTGTTTTTTTCCAGGATGGACACTTTCTTATGAATGGAAAGCTAACGCTATATGGACGCTTACAAGATTCCGGAGTGTATACGTGTCGAATTACTAAATTAACCGGCATGATGGATTATACAGTTAATTTGACTGTCTGTTCACCACCGCAGTTCCTTAAGCCAGAACCTTCAATTGTTTTCATTTCTACTCGTACTATATTACGCTGTCATGTTATTGAATTTGGTGAAACTAAGGTGAAAGCGTTATGTTATTTCTCGACTTATTAATAATGTGTGTGTTTAGTGTTTCCGGAAAAACAATCTTTGTCAATCAGTCAATCAGTTTAAAAGCCTCAAAAGCTATATACTCTTGTTGTCTGTATGTCTGTAATTTTCTTATTATTAAAATATGTAACGTGAGACATGAATAAGAATTATATCGCTTGCTCCGGGGAGAAAAGATGTAAAAGCAAATCTAATTTTTCAGAAAAGATAAAAGAATTACTAAAATTGTGCCCATAATAATTTCCGTAGCATCCTCGTGTTTTATTAATAAAATGTTTTGCAAAAATTCTGAAAAAATCACCCAAATATGTCAACAATGAGAAAACATTAAAACAGTTCCCTGGGGCCAGCGATGTATAGAAACCTATCCGGTAGGTAGTAGTGTTGTATAATGCTTCACAAAATAATATATATTTTCAGTTTACTTGGACAAAAGATGGCCATAAATTGAATGGAAATCAACCGGAGTTGTTTGCGGCATATCCCGGGTCATACATTTGTGAAGTGACGTCACATTGCGGAAGGATATCACGCCGATTTGATGTTGTTATAGGTGGTATGTGTACTGTATACTATAGAGCTTAACTTTTGCTTTCCAATATACTATTACGGTAATAGTAATAAACTAAACGTGTAGAGCTTAACTTTTGTTTTCCAATATACCATTACGGTAATAGTAATAAACTAAACGTGTAGAGCTTAACTTTTGTTTTCCAATATACCATTACGGCAATAGTAATAAACTAAACGTGTACAAGTCGTCGGAAATATCTGCGAACCTGGCTTAATGACGTCATACAAACTGGAGAGATAGCAAAAAAATTGAAGATGTAAAAATAAAAAATATTTTATTTGTGTACTTATTTTTATTGATACTCGTACTTACTTGAAATTTACAAATACTTATTATTTACATTATTTAAAATTCAAATTATTTACAAATTTACAAATAATACAAAGAAAAAGTAGAGAGGAAGAGAAAGTGGCGAAACTATTCTAGAAAAGCCTCGACACCAGACATGGTAGCGCTGTCGTTTTCGTCATCTTCTATATTATCACTCAAAATGTTGTCTTCGGTTTCGCTGTCACTGTCTTCTCCTCCTAATGAAATTATTAATTCGCGTTCTTCATGTTCATATAATCTGTCATTATGCCAAAACTTATCTCTTAAGCGATCAACATGGTTGCATTCTTTTTTCCAATCTTCCGGGGTTATACTTTGGATCGCTGCCTTTGTTAACCTTTCTATATCTTTTTCTGATTGGTCAATATTTTTGTCTGCCACCCTTTGTTTCATCAAATTCCAAACATACTCAATAGGGTTGAGATCACAGTGGTAGGGTGGCAGACGTAATACCTCATGTCCATGAGCTCTAAATATTTCATCGATGAAATATACCTTCTCAGGTTTATTTCTTTGAATCAACATATACAGTTCTCTTTTAGTCATTTTGTCATCAAATTCGATGTTGTGTTCTTGCAGCCATGTTTGCATTTCGTTTTTTACGTGCACTGAAATTTGGCGGCTTATTTGCCTGCTTACTGTGATAGGGCGCGTTGTCCATGACAATTATTCCGTTGGGTGGAAGGTTCGGTATCAATTTCTCTTTAATCCATTTGGTAAAATTGGACGCATCCATTTCGTCATGGTAATCACCGGTTGTTGATTTACACTTATATAGGAGCTCGGCTCCTTGTATGAAACCGTTCTCATTACCTGCGTGTACCACAATCCAGCGCTGACCAGGAGAGTGATTTATTCGGACACTGGAATCACTACTATTTTGCCAACATTTTGAGACAGTATAGTGTGAATGTATCCAGGTTTCGTCGATAAATGTAACTGGTTTTTTTTCGGCACCACGTTCGTCATTTTCTTTCAGTCGCCTTAAATATTTTGCTCTCCAGGCTGCTATTTCAGGTCTTTGCACCAAAAAATCGCGTTTTCGTTTACATTTTTTAAAGCTGTACCCCAAATCATTTATTAGTATGTTTCTTAGGGCGTCTTTTTGGCCGGGAAAGTTGAGCTCCCGTTTTGCTATTGTAAGAATATTTTTTAAAGTAGGTATTTCTTTTCTTGTGGTATAAAAACTTTCAACCAAAGAGCGTATCGCGCATAAATCAAAATTATCTAGATCTATTTTCTTTTTTGTATTTTTTTACGCTTTTTCCCTGGTGTCGAGAGCTTGATAGTGTCCGTGGCAACTGAAGCTGAAGTACTAGGTTGTGGATGCTCACCATCTTCGAAGGACGTCATGTCTTCCTGAACATTCGCTGCTCGCGCTGTTTCTGTTTGTATTTTTTTTGCTTCACGTTTTATTGTCATTATTGTCGTTTTAGATAAACCAGTTGCAGCACAAGCCCTTTTTGTTGCTTGTTCAACCGGCACAGTGAAAGAGCCGTGTTTTTTTTCATTTTCAAAGAATTGGATTACTTTGAGCACTAAATTCCGCTCTGCACTATGTATAGTCCTACCCATCTTACATACAGCACTAAATAGGTAGTTTATGTAATATTTCACCAAACAGAGAAACAATAAACACTAAAATGCGATTACGAAAGCAAGAATAATACACGTGCGTCGGCGATTGCGTTGGCAACGGTACTGGATAGGCGAAAACGGGGCGGGGTGCGGGGAAGCGCCAGGGGAAGCGCATTCCAGCGAGGTTCGCAGATATTTCCGACGGCTTGTAGAGCTTAACTTTTGCTTTCCAATATACCATTACGGTAATAAAGTAAGTCCGCTAGCAACGTAATTGTCATATTCTTACTGCCCTGTATTCCATACTTTGATCCCAGGATGCCTATGTATTTTATATAACTTCCATTTTCTTGGCTCCAAAAACCCATCCTATCGGACCTGTGATAACTGTTCCCCACGTATGGGGCTTTTTTCAATTCCTCCTTCACTGTCTCTGACCTCGTTGAATAATTCATTATGTAATATGAAAATATGTATGTATGTCTTATTGTATTTTGTGCTTATATTTTTATATTTAGTATTGATTTTACTAAGTATACGTATAAAGTAGCGAAGAAAGAGGAGTAAAGATTAAAGAACGAATTATAATATCGCTGATAATTCACCGTCATCAAAATGTTTGAAAGAATGTTACTGATAATAGTTTTTGTATTTCGCAGGCTGTATATTGAATGTTGACAGCGACTTTGATGGCGTAAAGCCCTTTATTTTGAATTCAAAAGGAAACTTGCTCTCTCCAATGTATAACACTCTAAACGACGCTGTTTATATTGAATTTGGAAATTCGGTACACTTTAACTGCGGTTCAAACATAAGTCTTTACCATGACAAGGTTATTTTATCGAACAATTTCGTCCAAGGGAAATGCGTAAACGGTTCTGTTTTTGAAATTGATAAGGTTTTGTATGATTTTAAAAACTTATCCTGTGAGGGAAGGTTAAATAAAATAGTGCGCAATGACGAAGTTAGATGTGGTTGGAACAAAACATTACAAAATATTAATTATCATTTTGGAAAGATCTGTGTACATTTATACGAGGTATGTGCGACCAGGTTGGAAACTGTTTATATAAGACACAGACTAAACAAAGCAAAGGCCAATAAGATATCAACGCTTGCAGGTATTTATTAATTAAAGATAATCAGCTAACATATTACGTTAATTATGTGCTCTTTATTAAAATGTATTTTTATTGATGAAATTTTGAAAAATAAATTATTCTTAATGATTCTTAAAATACGAAACTTGATTTAAAATAAATCAATAAAGAAATTAATCAATAAAGCGTTTTATAAATTTGAGGAATACTTAAATGATCCTAATCAATCCCAAGGGGGATTGATTTGGTCCAGTTCAAACAATTTGTATGACAATACTTGGCGATTAAAAAGAGTGGCGGAAAGTTTCTTGCCAGTTCTTCTTACCCGCTCTACGCCCTTGACTTGCGAACTGGTAGTAAATGTAAATTTACAATGAATTTAACTTGACAATTCAAAAGTGTACTTGGTTACCCACTTGAATAAAGATATTTTGAGTTTGAGTTTGAATATAAAAATAATCCTAGCAATGCGAATGTGAACTATTTTTCTATTTATTTGACTTCATTATTTTATTTTATGTATAAATAAATCAAAAATGTACATGACTATTTACTCTAACCGAATTAGATTTTTTCAATTTCGCTTATATTTATTCAACCAATTCTTTGCATTATTAATAAAATTATATTTTTTAGATACGCCTAAACTGTTCTACAAGCGCCAATCTCTCGCAAATAAGTATAAGTGTGATTACAATGATTCCGGCTATTGCTTTAAAAGTAGACAACTACTAAACGCAAGGGATGTATATCCTGGCCAAGCTTTTACTGCAACATTTTCTAATTATAATATAGTACCTGAGTGGAGACAAGGATGGTCTGTAAGTATTTATGAAATTTTCAGTTAAACCACTTTCCTTAATGAGTACATGATACATTTAACGGCTAGTATTTCAGTCAATTAAAGTCAAACCATAAATAATTATATACTAAAACGTTCCTTATAATTACATTATCTATTGGTGCTAACTGTATCAAAATCCATTCTGTAGTTTTGGAGCAAATGCCGTTTATATACGCGTAAAGATTTTTCAAAAAAAAAACAAAGACACAAATTCTAATTGATAAAGTATAAAAGTCTACCTTCCTACATTCCGTGTAATTCAAACGCGTACGTAAAGAGCAATTATTTGCTCGTACAATGAAAGAAACATCGTAAGGGAAGTATGGCTTATAAACCAATATAGACCATATTTTATCCGGTCCCAATAAGCCGAGGAGATTGTGGTGTACCCTTTATTTGATGTCATGATTTGCCAAATTTACTATAGGTACTTGATGAATAGAAATCGTACATTTAGTTACTCTTTTGTTTGTTTGTAAGTTTCAGTACTCTGCTCGGTGAGCGAGAAATGAAAAGCCCGGAGGTGAAGAGCTAAACGATTCTATATTTAATAAATTGTTTTCTTTAAAATAATAGTTAAGGACCTATCCTATCGCCAAACTCCAAAAAAGTACATTGTTTCTTTCCATTTTTCGTCATCGTTTCTTGAAGTAGGGCGAATGGAAAAAATATATGGTGGAGTTGAGTAGTTTATGTATCCATTTTGAAAGATCGATACACGATTTAAATAACTTCGCTCGATAGAAAAAAAAATCCAAACATAGCCAATTTTTAACACTTTGAATTCATTTTATGACGAAAATGTATATAGAACATAATTTTGAAATTTACACGATATATTTAATCGCAAGCCAAGTAATCCATTTCAGAAAAAAAAATGATAAGATTACATTAATTTAATGTTTTACATAACTAATTGTTATTACGGGCCGACGCGACGCGCCTCTCCACTGCGCACCGCAGTCCACCCCGAGACAGTGACATAGCAATTCGTGCTGGGATAGGGCCTTAAGATTAACAAAAGATCTGCAAATACAACAGAGTTGCCGACGCTGATGGCGGGTTCTTTTGTGATTGCATGACCAGCGGATTGGGTAGCTCTGCTTAGCTTGTTGGTGATGGTGATCGGGTTTTTTTTTTTTTTCAAAAGCAGTGTTGGCCTAGTGGCTCCAGCGTGCGACTCTCGTACCTGAGGTCGATCGATAGGTTCGATCCCCAGCTTGCACCAATCCTTTCTTTCTATGTGCGCATTTAACATTTGCTCGAATGTTGAAGGAAAATATTGTGAGGAAACCGACATGTCTTAGACCCAAAAGTCGACGGCCGATCACCATTTAAAATGATCATGAAACAGATACAGAAATCTGAGGCCAAGACCTATAGAGGTCGTAGCGCCACTTAAAAAGTGAGAGCTAGCGGTGAATCGTAGTTTTCGAATACGTTTATAGATTTACCATATTATTCAGACAACTAGTTTTAAGAGAAGCTATATCAAAATTATTTCTTTCTTTATTAATATTTGACCTTCAGCAATAAATAGGGTACGATCAAAGAGCTTGAGAAGGAGGAGTTTTAGGTTTCATAACTGATGAATGCTATTTGTTTTCAGAATTGGGAAGAGCTAGAAAAGCGCGTTCGAATGATACCAAATTCACTACACAAAACTGCTGAGGTGTATGTTTATAATGGTGTGATTCACACTAGTAATTTAAATGCAAAACTTAAAAGGACTGTCACTATGAAGCACAATTATACAGTCACTTACACCAATAGCAACAACAAACAAAATATTCAACTCACACCAATGTTTTTGTTCAAGGTAATTTCACACCAAATCTCTTTTATATCCTATTTTCATTACATCATAATAAGTATATATCTTATAAATTTACAGGCTGTACACTACTTAACTGAGCGTATGGGAGTAGCGTTTATACAATTAAATATTCCCAACGTGACAAAGGAAGAAGCTGAAAAATACGTGTTTTGTGACGACATTTGTAAAGATATAGAGTGGTTGGGAAATGGAGATTGGAAAAACCCAAAGCGGGGCTATATTTACTGTTGTTCTATCAGAGAGTTTAATTCATTATTTGGCGATGTAGTTCATATAAAAGGAGTCTTAGGAATCTTAAGAAAAATTTAAAATACATTATCAATTCAATATGATCCATGTTATCGCCGACTATGATTGCTATAAAACAATGAAAAATTCGAGTAATGTAATTCATAAAATAAATTTACGATTCTATCCGTTCTAGAAGTTTTATTTAAATGTGGAGATAGCAAATAATATGAGAGCCCACAAGAAATACGGCTCAACCTTCTTTTTGCGTAGCGTTATCATCAATTATAATATTAAAAAAAATGTTTGTCAGAAATAGCGAAAATCCGAAAGATTACTTAGAATTGAGAAACCTTAATAATTGAGGTGTAAAGCGTTTTTCAGCACGCATTGACTTTTCCGTTTTGCAATGATTAAAGGTCGATTCACACATATCAGTGAGCCCACAGTTCCGGCACAGTACCGCATCAGTGATAATTATTCTTTCAAACATTCTCTATGGATGTATTCACACTTGTCAGTGTCAGTGTCGTCTCAGTACCGTCAGTGTCATTGCCGGCACCGGCCATCACGGACGTGATCGGCGACAACGATATTTTATCTCGGATCACTGACGCCGCGTTATTATTTGTTACATTTTATTTATTGCAGAAGAATATTGAAGCAGCTCTCTGACATTTTAAAATATTTTCTTTAACTAATTCTTTGTATAATATGATGAATTCTCCTTCCGTCTCTCTTAATTGGCATGCTTCATGCACCCATTTTCTTTTTTTTCCTTGATGCTGCTCTTCTTCTTCATCTAAAGCAACAGCTATAATTGCTAGCTCCGTAGTATTGAATAGAGCCATAATCACGTTACTTGACAACGCGACGGACACGTTTTCACTGAAGCTCCGTAAACTGAGTACTGACATGTGTGAATTGAAGCACTGACGCACCACTGTAGCACGGATACGGAACTGTAACGGTACTGTGCCGGAACTGTGGGTTCACTGATATGTGTGAATCGACCTTAAAGAGTTTTGCTGATCGGTAATATATCAATATGTCTGAAAATTATTGGACGTGAGTTAATTTTGGTGCGGTTCGAGGATATTCAAATAAATGAAACTTTTTGTTTGAACCTTGTTATCAACTTTAGATTAGACTTTAATCAATTAAAACAACGCTTATAACATACAATTAAGGATAGTGGGGTTACGATGCTGGACTTTGTTAAAACTAGGTGACACATCTGTTACCTATAAAAGATATACGATGTCGACCTATTGTACATTATCGGAAACAAGAACAATTACAATTAATGAGTGTATATAGGGTTCATATATTACTGGCAAAACTGACGTTTTACAATTTATTGTCTTCAAGTATGTCATGATTGTTAATATTAATTGTTCTACTACTCGTAACTAAAATATATACAGTCAAAACTGTTAACGACCACATCGTTTATAACAACATATCGGTTATATTGACCAAAATCCCGGCTGAATTCTATTGTATTAGGCACTTAATGACAACGTCATCGGCTGTTACGACTATCGGTTTTTACGACCAAATATGGGTCTTCGATGTCGTTATAACTGATTTTGACTGTAGGTACAGGTAACTTAACTTATGTTAGCTCAGAAAGTTTCGAACTTCTGAAATTATTTAATAGTTGTTCTATATCACGTATGATATTACAAGCAAATTAATAAGTTGCGTTCCTCAAATATATGATTAACAAAGCGTTTCTCTTAATTCGCAAGCGCAAATTCGGCCCCACATGGAATGCTGTTCTCACCTCTGGGCGGGAGCTCCTAAGTACCAGCTCCTTCCACTTGACCGTATTCAAAAAAGAGCGATTCGAATCGTCGACGACCAGTCACTTTCCGTGCGTACCATGTAGAATGTTCAGAGGAGTTGTTCGGTCTAATACCTGCAGCTTAGTTTCATTATCGGACGTCAAGGAAAAATACAAAATACCATCCGTATCACCTCGACGTCCGTCGTTCCACAACTGAGCGTTTTCAAAGGCAGTTTTTGCTGCGCACCACCACTATGTGGAACCAGCTGCCCACTGAAGTATTTCCGAACCAATTCGATTTAGGGTCCTTCAAGAAAAAAACGTACCAATTCTTGAAAGGTCGGCAACGCACTTGCGAGCCTTCTGGCAGTGTGAGTGTCCATGGGCGGCGGTATCACTTAACATCAGGGAGCCTCCTGCCCGTTTGCCTCCAATTTCATAAAAAAAAAAACTGAAGATGAGGAATTTAGTAAATGGCTGAAAAGGAAACTGGGATAAAATTTAATAAAAAATCGTTTTTGTAGCATCACAAAGTCTGAATGTGAATTTAATCACTGAGACTCAAAATCGTCGTCGAAATCTTTCTCCGCATCGCTTATGGGATTTCGCCGTCTTCTATAAAATAAAACCATTAGTGAACCTTTGTAAAATGTTGTGTTGTGTATAGGCACGTCTGAGACACAGCCTGGTTTGTCATAGCACATAAGAAAGTGTAATCAAGGAAACAATAAGGAACTTGAATTACCTGCATAATTCGCCAATGTTTCGGGTTTTATCTAACTATGACACCGATTATGAGGATATTGATATTTTCCACCTCACTAAAGATGTGAGAAAGTATTTGAAGAGGCGGGAAGACTCTGATTTTGTTTAAGCAGTAATTTGAAATATTAAGTGTTATTTGTTGTTTCAAATTTTAAATTTCAGATTTCTTTAGTTTTTTTAGCTATTGCATAGATTTTATCGCGGGCTCTGAGCGCGGCGACCGAATCAAGTAATTCCGTAACGAAAATAAAAACATAACACACGATGACGTAATATAGGTGCGGCAAATACGCGTTAGAGTGGGACAGACTATATAGGCGTTTTAGTCTGAGTCTGGTAGAGTGGTAGATTACCATAATATCAAAGAAAAAACTTGAATTAAAATCAAAGAAAAACAAATACTGCATAAATAAAAAATAAATAAATAACTGCATATTGCATAAGTTTATAAAAAATGTTTGTAACACCTTTGGTCTATAAGGGTGAGAATGAAAAATAAAAGATGAAAGTGTACGTTCCGATCGCTTACAATAGTATTTCTAGTCTAACATGCGTTGCCTTAAGATGCTTAAGATGCTTATTACATCCGTATAAACACATATTAAAGTACTGGTTTACTTGGCTACAAGGTATATTTAAATCAGTGGCCCTACAACCTTCTTAGGTCTGGGCTGCAGATTTATCTGTATGTTTCATGAACATTTGTCAATCTAATAAGTGAATAACGTCCTGAGCCTGACACAAGCCGTTGAGTTTTTGGGTCTAAAGCAAGCTGGTTTCCTTCACCGTTCGAGCGAATGTTAAATGCGCACATAGAAAGAAAGTCCTGGTGGCTGGGGATCACTACGACCTCAGGGATGAGAGTCGCACGCTGAAGCCACTAGCCCAACACTGCTCCAAGTATACAATTTACATACATAAAAAATAAATAGCTTTAACAAAATAATTTCAAAGTCACGGAGTTGCAAGATTTCACAGGCACAATTAGTGATCATTATAATTATTTTCCAGTCGTGTCAAATATTACGCAATTACGATTTCGTCTTTGTAGGTTACCAAAAACTCGGGGCATAGATTTTCATTTTATTTATTTTTAAATTATTTTTATTATTACTTTGTAGGTTAAGAAAATTGTAAATACTGTATTTTAATGAGCTATTCAAATATATTTGCGTTCTAGAAGAAAAAAAATTAATTCACATTTTAATATATAATTGTTATAATGTTGTATCTTAAACTAAAACTCTTTTCACGTCTTTAACAAAGCAAATACCGTTGAATTTTTTATGGAATTCTTGGTAAGTGCAGCAATATGTGTAGCCCTTCGTGTAGTCTTTCCAATCAGGGTTTTTCAGCCAACTGACACCGTCACAAATGTCTTTGCAGAGCACGAATTTCTCAGCATCTTCCCGTGAAGAGATTTCTGGACTATTCACTTGAACTATAACGACGCATGCCTCCTTTTCCGCATCGCAAACAATCTGTAATAATTATTATTAACTTTGATAGATATCTTGTATATTTAAATGTATATGCAGGTCACATATGTAAAATTATTTGTATTTGTTTTTTATTCACTAAACAATTTAATTTATAACATCAAGTTAGGATTGCATAGAGAAGTTTTAAAGAAATTAAAACGTTCATAAGGAAATCTTTATATTATATACTATACAGAAGGCATAAAATGCTTTATACCTCACATACAGGTACATAAAGTTTAAGGATCTTAAATTACTTTAAAAATAGAAATTATTATTTTTGTATGAAGAATAATTGTCAGATTTTCAATAGGATTCAGGGCATATACGTCTAATAGTTAATTATTATTTTCTTATGTAGCCAAGTCCACATTTCAAGGATCGTCATGCTCGCTTAAACGTCATTGCTTGTGGCGGCGTCCATGCGTCGGGTTATCTCTCTCCCTAAAATATGGCGAGCGGGCCGATGGCTGGCCATGCGTCATACTCGTGAACGGGTGCTACTTGTGGTGACTGGTCGTACTTGAATTCGTGTATGCGGTAATGTTACTTATTTCGACTATGTGTTTGCGTGTTGTTCCCACAAGAATGTAAGTGCGTGCTCCTATTTCACCATGCCTCCTGCTGATAGAGGACAAGTCTTTGTTTTTAATTTATGTTATTATTATTAATTACTTAAGATGACATGTGGAACATGGTGTAATGGTTGCAGCTCCTTACAAACGTTGTGTAAAAAGAAAATGGCGATTAAAAAGAGTGGCGGAGAGTTTATTGCCAATTCTTACGTTCTACGCCCTTGATTTGAGGACTGGCACTAAATGTAAAGTTAGAAGCATTTCATATACATTTCTTTTTTTGTTGACGATCATAAGTGTACAATGTGTTACCTATATGATTTAATGATTTTTGAATTTTGAATAGGGTTGTTCCTAGTAAAAGCTATTCTACACTACTAACACAATGATATTGGAATTTAAACATAAGGGAATACGAAGAACAATAAGTTAAAATAAACACCTAGAGAGCGTTAAAACTTCGACTTCTACAAATATTTTTCCTCGAAAATTACTAAACAGCATTGATCATAGGATTCCAGTTTTAATTTTTATTAAAAATTATTTAAAAAACCTCCTAGATCAGCTTCTAAAATGAAAGCAGTTTTTCTTATCTCATATAAACATAATTGTATAGATGGTTAAACTTTTCGTGTTAAAAGTATTTTTTAAATTCACAAGCCGACTTGTGATGTTTTATTTATATATTTTACCACTTTTATACTGTTAAATATTACTTAAATTTTTCAGAATAGGACATAACAAATCCACGTACCTTCCAGAAATACTTTGGCACTGCTATTGAACGCCCATATCTATCAGATATAGCAATATTAGTCGTAACTCCAAACGAAGTAGGCAAGGACAGTTGTCCTGAAACTCCACTCCATACAAGAAGTCCGTGATCCAATGTCTTTTTCAATTCAAATACACGACGTTCAATTTCACCCCAATTCTGAGGAAATTAAAATAAATAAGTATAGAGAGCAGTGTTGGCCTAATGGCTTCAGCGAGCGACTCTCATCCCTGAGATCGTAGGTTCGATACCCGGCTGTGTACCAATAAATTTACGTATATGTGCGCATTTAATATTCGCTCGAACGGTAAAGGAAAACATCGTGAGGCTTCTTCGAATCGGCTTGGCCAAACTCAAAAAGTAGACGGCGTGTGTGTGTGTCAGGCACAGGAGGCAGGTGGTTCCACATAGTAGTGGTGCGCGTCAAAAACTGCAACGCTCAGCTCAGCTCAACGACGGACGTTGAGGATACGCATGGTATTTTGTATTCTGCCTTGACGTCCGATGATAAAACTCAGCTGCAGGTATTAGTCTCAACAAATTCTCTGAACAATCTACATGTTGAGTGCTGTAGATGCAGAGATCTCCATATCTCTACGCAACGCCAAGGGAGCAAGCCACTCGGAAAGTGATTGGTCGTCGGCGATTCGAATTGTTCTTCGTTGTAAGCTGGAAGCTGGTACTGGGAGGCTCTCACCCAGAGCTGAGAACAGTACATCACTACCGCTTGCAACTCTATAAAGCGCAAATTCGTGCCCGCATAGAGTACTGTTCTCACCTCTGGACGTCAGCTCCCCATTACCAGCTAACTAACTATAGATAAATTAACTAGCAATAGATTAATTTTGTCACAACTAATTTATGTCTTTTTTTATTATTATTATTTTAGAAATATTCAATATCTCACCACTTTATAGTGACTCCATTGAGGCTCGACGTTTATATATTTGAAAGCAATTGCTTGCATTCCGGGAAACAAATCCTTGGGATTGACCATCTGTTGTTTTTCAAAACATCCACCCTTTCTATAAAAGTCCGTCCAAGTAGATTTGGATATAATATCGTTCTTTTGCTTGTCACAGTCATACAAGGAATCAAAATCAAATTGCATGTAGCTATCGCCTTCAAAGTTTATAGATGGCGCTACGTTACTGCAAGATTTGTGTATAAAGTTTCGAATATATATCGGCACTCTTGTGTCTATGTTAAAGCATACTTCATAGATGGGCAGAAACTGTGTGTTTACTTCATAACCAATCATAATTATTGTATTTCTTCTTGAGGCAAAGCTGCATTTGATGCGCGTGTTTCTAAAAGAGGCTTTAACGGGTTCGTGACACTTTACATCTCTATAGTCTATGTCTTGATTAGTGGTTTTAAAAATGGAATCTTTGTCACATACTGCGTTGATGGATTCACCCAAGTTTTTTCCGTGATATTCGACGTAGCTGTTTCGGCAGTGCAAGAAAACAGTTTCACTTTTGGGTATGTTAACTTTATAATCGACAACATCAAATCTTGGTATATATCTTGTTCTGGTTAACAATAAAGGTTCTGGTTTCGCAAAATAACTCCTGACATCTAGTGTACAATCTAAAAATATTTTTTTCGTATTAGAACATGGCAAGTTGTATTACAACGATATTGGTCTCCTAACTTAACCTTCATAGGTAATGTTATTATTTGTAAAGTAACTAATATGCTACAATAAAAATTTATAGTTATATATATATATATACATATATATAAATATAAATTTATGTATATATATATATATATATTTATAGTAGGTAATAATTTAACTATGTATAATAATTGAAATGTAACAATTTCTCGCTGTAATTCGAAAATTATACCATCATGGAAAAAAGCACCAGCTCTAGGGTCACCAATACAAAACAGTATATTTTTAAAGACCCCCTTCAATACTTCTTCTTTTACTTTCCAGTAGACGAGGTAATATGTGAAGAAATTTTCATACGACAATGTTTAGTTCTAAGGTTTTAATTCTAATTTTAAATTAATATTACTTACTAGGAGCTACAATGTTAAAAGTACGCGTGATTTCTCCAAACGCATTCCTCACTTCACAGGTGAATGTCCCGAGATCTTTTGTATATATATATTGATCCGTCTTGCGTAATTTTCGGTCATTGTGATACCACACCACCTAAATAATTTTGTTGCATTAAAAAATATTTATGTATAAATATTTCTTCAAAATACAAAAAGGGTTCATCGAGTTCATTCATACAAGTTTTGAATTTACAAGTGTTACTCTATTACTAGATTAACACAGAGCAGTGAGGGCTTAGTGGCTTGAGTGTGCTACTCTTGACACTGAGGTTCAAATCACGGCGTATTTAATATTCCAACCGTCATGGTTTGATACAAAAATGTGACTTTCTACTTGCCTATTAAGAAATAATTATAAGATTGTGGTGAAAAATTACTCGGTGGATATTTTCAGCAACTCCATAGAGACACTCTCAAAGCCAGAGGGCTCGTGAGTGTGTTGCCGGCCTTTAAAATTTACCTGTGGTGTAGGGTAGCCTATCGCCTTACAACTAAGGAACACATCATTGTTTTCCACGTAATCGATCGTTGTAAGCTCGTTCGTAGCAAACTCTGGAGCTGAGCAAACAAAGATCTTGATTTGATAACTCTTAGAGTCAAGAAAATTGCTGACTCTGCATGTGTATACGTCTGATTCGGTCAGTCTTCCAAACAAACTCAAAGTGGTGTCCGGTAGTAAACTTTTACCCTATAAAAGTAATAATAATAATAATTGGATTATTAAAGCAGACAATCATAAGTCAAGGCTGTTATTGTGTTAGTTACAATATGGTCCTAAATATTGTATTATTAGGTTTGCTTTAAAGTAAATTTAAACTCAAAACAACTTTATTCATACAGGTTACCAAGTATACTTATGAACGTCAACAGAAAAGATGTTAAATTGAATCTAAATTTACATTTACTACAAGTTCGCAAGGCAAGGGCCTATAGGAAAGAAGAACTGGCAAGAAACTCTCAGCCACTCTTTTTAATCGCCAAGATTTGAGTCATACCAATTGTAATGAAGAACAGCCATAAATATTTGAACTGAAGCAAATCAATCCCAGACTCACTGTTGACGCCCTCTGCCCCATCTAGGGGTTATAGGGCATTAAGTCAAGTGAGTCATGAACTTGTGGGCCACTCGCCAATTTATCATATTAATTACGTACCTTATACCATCGCACTAAGTCCAATTTACTATGAGGCAATTTACATTCGATATCACTTATTTTGTCTTTATTTATACACAGTTCGTTTGTCGTCACTTCTAGCTCTGGTGATGCTAAAAATAATTTTAAAAGTGCACTATTATGTTTGATCCTTAACCATTGAATAGCTAGAATGATTTATATGACCCATTGGTGCTATACTATGTTGTATAGGTTAAAAAGAGGGTTTAATAACCTATATACATACTACATAGGTTTAATTTTAGCCAATTGTTCTAATAGGTATCTACATAATAAAGAGCTTTAGGGCCGGCGCCCATTATCGGCATCGGCAAGGAAAAGGATCCTTCGGCATCCTACATGCAAGCGCACACTATCGGCAATTATGCTTTGGCATGCTGCAACGTTCTTAGGGATGACGAAGCGTCCTTAAGGATGCCGCACCGTCGTGTAGCTTGCCGAAGCGTCTTAATATCGTATTTCTCATCATAGCGCCGGCGGCGTACCGAATGTTGCCAAAGGATGCCGAAGCATCCCGAAGCATTCTCAAGGCTGCCGATACACCAGCCTCAAGCATACCGAAGCGGTATTTTTGTTATTACGACCACATATCACGGAAATTTCTACTTTATTGCCATTATGTTATAGTATATTGCTATTTGCCACCTAAAATCCTCAGTCGTACCGATGCCGATAATGGGCGCCGGGCCTAAGGCATGATAATCTAGTAGCGCTGGGGTGTGGATAGAGAACCTATGTAACAGTAATTCTAACTAGGGTCTGGACGGTATAATATTATTTGCTACGAGTCATTTAATTTATTAATAATTCTTTTTTTAAATACAATATCGAATAATATAATTTAGCATTGCTGTGACCTTATACTCCACGACAGTTCTCTTTCCGTGCTGAATCAACAATATATAGTTAAGAGTGTTTTATTGATTTAATATAAATATCATAACCAGTCTTCTGATATATTTCTCCGATGTTTCACGGTATGAACAAATCGGCACAGTCAGTATTTGAACGATCGACGTTAGGGTTGATCAGCTGCTTTTGCAATCACTACTCTGTAATTTTGTTTACGCACATTTAACACATAGGTGAAAAGTTGAAAAGGTGGGAGCTTGTAGTTTATTGTTTATCAGAATGCCAAATCATAAAATGACTGCTTCACGACTGATTTGAGAGCGACCGCCGATGCGAAAACCGCTGTGTGAGTTCGAAAAGTGAGTTACAGAATCGCAAGGCTGCGCAGAAAAATTGTCTGCCACCATGGTAGTGCTGTTTTTCTAATAAGAGCGAATCAAAAGCTAACCCAAAAGAAATAAAACAAAACTTACTTAAAACGTCAACTTCAAATGTCTCACTTGCACTCCCATACTTGTTTGTCGCTATGCAGATCAGACTACCCGCAAAAGCAATATCTATGTCTCTCATTATTAATGTTCCATTTTCGACAAAATAATTTGTACCTGTATTTAAAAAATATGACATTTTTCGATCTTTCAAAAGCTTTTAAACTTTCAGGTAAGTCTGTTAGGCAAGATGATGAACCTAGCTTAGAAACTTATAACTTATTAAGTCAATATGTTGCCTTAAGAATTCTTTGTTGTAATTTTTTCATTATTTCTTCCCTATTCTAAATTAGCATAGTATGCGCGAATATAAATACTAATAATAAAATGTTTTTTTACTGTTTGGATTTATGTTATTTATCATGTATATAATAAAAACTTTATTCATTTGTTTCAGGTTGTGACAAAATTCATCTATCGCTAGTCCCCACACTAGGGAGTCCCTGTGTTGTGGGTAAAAAGATAACAATTATTCCGAGTTCAATGGTACATATGTAAACAGATTTTTAGTAGTTCTGTTTAAGTGTTAAAACTAATAAAACACAACTCGTAAAAGACATTAAATATGGGTGAATGTGTGCGTATGTACAAGTATATATCGTGTGAATTTATATCGGGTTAGGCTGTACTTTTTTAATTTGATACAATTACAATAAATAAATATTACCTAGAGCAAGAGGTAATCCATCTTTCATCCATAAAATGTCTGGTTTCGGATGTCCGGAGGCGTTACAAGGTATTTGAAAAGATAAATCTCCAACAACAGCCGTCAATTTTCTCGAAATCAAATTATTCACAATCGATGGCGGAGCTGTTATATAATAAAAATTATGTCATTATTACTTATACTTACTTGTATTTAATTGTGCTTTTGTTTTTTTCTGCCCAAACAAAATGGGAGCTAACTTAGTGTTTATGGACGAAGGAAGCTGTACTGTTATTCCAAGCTTTTATTTACAACCGGGCAGGAGGTTGAGGATCATCACCGGACGACAAGGCAGAAAATACCATCCGTATCACCGCGACGTCCGTCGTTCCACAAGTAAGCGTTTCTAAAGGCAGTTTTTGCCCCGCACCACCACTATGTGGAACCAGCTGCCCACTGAATTATTTCCGAACCAATTTGACTTAAGGTCCCTCAATCAAAGAGCGTACCAACTCTTAAAAGGCCGGCAACGCACTTGTGAACCTTCTGGCAATGTATGTCCATGGCCGGCGTTATTACTTAGCATCAGGTGAGCATCATGCCCGTTTATAAAAAAATGGAAGTATCTCAAATATGGAAGGAATAAATAGTCAGTTTGGAATCTATATTACCTTCAACATAAACTTCATAGTATAATTTGACATCGTCTTTGCTGTTCTGTGCTGTGCAAATGTAATAACCCGCCTGTTCGACTAACATGTGGTCCATCGCATATGTATTATTATCAAAGGTTGCGCTGAAATCATAAATAAATCTATCAAATGTGCATTTGAAATAAATTATCAAGTTTTATTGTAGTTATGGTAGACTATTTGGCTATAATGATTTAAGGCACATAAGATATCGATATACTGTGGCGGACTTTTGTGTAGGACTTTTTAAGATAAACATTTTCATCATACATTACATATTATGTGTAACTCTAGCGGTTTTGGCAGCGCACGCCAGAACAACTCGCGGATGGTAGTGTTTTTCCTACTTACTTGATATTTGGACAATTCACACAATATCTTTATAAATTGTAGCCTATGTGTTATTCTGATGTATAAGCTATATTATTGTAAAGTTTCATTAAAATCCATTCAGTAGTTTTTACGCAAACATCCATCTATATTTACAAACTTTCGCGTTTATTATATTAGTAGGATATATATACGAACAAAAGCTTAATTTCAAGTACCTTATTATTTTCTCACAGCAACCAAGGAAAGGCTTATACAACCATTCGACTGTTGGTTTTGGTGTACCTTCGGCGACACAGTCCAAACTTACGCTACTTCCGACATCCAATTCATAAACGCGTGTAAGAGGTGACTTTATTGATGCTGGAACTGCGGAAATTCAGATGTTAACTTATTCAGTGGTATTTTATTACTTATTATTTAATAGTGGTATATTATTAGTGGTTATAATATAATTGTTAATCTATAGGGCTACATACTTTTCTTGGCCGGTAAGAGCGTTGCTGTCATATTAGTATTGCCAGTAAATAATAATTAACAATTATATGGGGAATAATTTTAAGTGTAACTTAATAATTTATTGAAATGTCTTAGTAAAACAATGTATACTAGTATCTAGAAAATACAGTTCTAGGCTTAAATAAATGTGACACATACAGGAACAACTGATATGATAGGTTTTGTTACCTGTACTATTAATATAATATCTTTTAAGTACCTAGCAATCAGAACCGTTTTATAATTAAAACTTTGTCATTGTAATTAATAACAAAGGAAAACAGTAAATACTATTTAGTACCATTTTCAGTCGCCGGCCAAGAAAAGTATGTAGCACTGTATATTATAATAGATATAAAAAAATGGGTATATATAAAAATTAAGAATTTAAAAAGTTTGGTCCCTGTGGCAGTGTCCTGTAATGCTGGCAGCATTTTCTCGCTGTACTAAGTATTTTTATTTCTTTATGTTTCACTATAGCGAAATATATAATAATACTTTATACATATAACATATACCTCGATTTTTAGTTTAACTTTCTTGGTAGGTATAATAATTCTTGGTATTCTCAATTAAATTCTAAATTAATTCTATATTAAAGATTTTACTCAAATTAAATATGAAACTTTTAAGTATTAAATAAACGATATGTAATTGTTTTATTTTCTAACGGTTTTAAAAGGAATTTTATAAATCTGTGTCTTTAAAGCCATCCAATTATGTATCTCCTTCCATAATCTAAATTTGTCATAAAGTCAAGTTTGTCAAGAGATGACATACTTAATTAGCGAAATTTGTGTATTAAAAATTAATAATTATTTTATACAGGGAAAGTATTTTCAGCGTAAACTGCGTCTATCGTTGTTCTAAAGGAAGTTAGAACACAATTAAAAAAATATGTGATCGGACCATATTGTAGCTAAAAGACCACGAGAGGGCCTCAATTAACTACACCACAGAAATTCTTAAAATGGCCGACAATGCACTCGCAAGCCCTCTGGCATTGTGAGTGTCCATGGGCGGCGGTATCATTTAACATCAGGTGAGCCGTTTGCCGTGTGTGTTCAATAAAAAAATATAATAATACTTACTAAAAACGTTGACATCCACATGCACCTCTCTATTTGCGTCGCCAAGGCTATTCGATGCTTCACATTTGTACGCGCCCGTGTCGCTATCAGTTGCAATGAAACTAGAACAATGAATTTGTACAAAATATATATTCCCACCTAAAAGTAATTAAAAAAATTGTATATCATTACTTCAGCAGTTGTGTAAGATACAATTGTGTTTCATAATAGTACAAAATGCAGTAAAATATTTTAATGACGTATACCCACGTATTATTAGTATTTTTATAAATATTTACACTCGAAAGCAAAGGTAATGCATGTCAACAATCATAGGAACATTACGAAAACAGTTAAAAAAATCAACATGGAAAAATCCATATTACTACTATTACGGTCCAAAATATAAATACAGTATCATCGAACGCGGAGGCAAAATATGAAATTCCGTTCGACCTCCGTCGTTCCACAACTGAGCGTTTTTTAAGGCATTTGCCGCGCACCACCACTATGTGGAAACAGCTTGGTCGAGGTATTTCCGAAGCACACCTTACCACTTCATAAAAGGCCGGCAACGCTTTCGCTCTCTGGCATTGAGAGTATCCACGAGCGGCGGTATCACTTAACAACAGATGATATTTCTGCTTGTTTGCCCACTCTTGTAAAAAGAAATCGATAAATAATGCAATATAAGTTCACCTTAACGTAAGATTTCTGTAAATGTTGTACCGCCCACCGCTTGTGATTTCCCGCCCTTCGTATAACCATCGCACCTTGGGTGAAGGTAAACCACTAACATCACAGTCTATCGTAACAGGCTCTCCGACTATGACAGAAACTTTTTCTGAAGCCGTGCTGATGTATGGGGGATCTAAAATGTAATAAAAAAACATAAATCAGTGGCGCTTAAACCCTTTTTAGCTCTGGGCCTCAGATATCTTTATCTGTTTCATGATCATTTGTCAATCTAATAGGCAAGTAGGTAATCAGCCTCCCGTGCCTGACACGGCTTAAGGCAAGCCGGCTTTCCTTTCCACGATATTCCTTCACCGTTCGAGCGAATGTTAAATGCGCACATAAGAAAGAAGTCCATTAGGGCCCAGCCGAACCTACGACCTCAAGGATGAGAGTCGCACGCTGAACCCACTAGCCAACACTGCTCTAATCTATACTTTATTGAAACGCATATTTGAGTATTTTTTTGATTGATTGTTTAGTAATAATATAAATAATAGGTATTTTCGTTAGAAATATACAAATCAAATGTTATTTAATTATAACAGTAACTATGTTATGAACGTCAATAAAAAAAAGATTTAAATGAACATTTACCTAAAATGATGAATATATGTATATATAATTAGTAATACGTATGTCCTTTACTTAAGTGTAATATTTTAAAATCATAATTAAAACTTACATAGGACATATACTTGTATGTCGGCTGAGTCGAATCCTTTCGGATTATTAGCCTTACATTTGTATAAACCAGTATTGCCCATACCCAATTTGTTTATATGAAACGTTTTTCCGGTAGTGGGCAATTTCGTAAATTTATTCGATGATGGATGTTTGTAGAACCATGTGATTGAAGGCTTTGGTTTTCCTTTTGTGACCCTGTAATAGATAATATATTATATTCACACGAATGTCACATACACACACATTATGACATCAGAAGAAGAAAATACAGAAGTAGAAGTTGAACAGTCGCAGAAGGAAAAGTACAGTTTGAAAGCATTTTATGATAATTATTTTATCAGATATGTACCAAAAATGTGCATCGAATCTTCATCAAAATATTCATCTGACTCGTTTTTTATTAAATCCATAGCACACGACTATACACCTTCACTATTGTCAGCTAAATTACTTCTGAATTTGCATGCGTGTCGTGGTGTCGCGAGTTGGTAATGTGCACGATGGACATCGGGTGTCGAAATGTTGCGTCGCGTGGCGTTTTAATAATGTGTTTCCTTTATAGTTTTTATGTAATTGGACTTTTACTAAAGGTGCGCTTACACGAGGGCAATAATTGCTCGGCGATACGAATGGACCGATCTGGAGCAATTTCAATAAATTATTTCGGCGATATTGCTTCTAATTGCTCCAGATATTTCATATCGCTCAATGTCGCAGATACGAATTGACGAATGTCCAATGGACTTGGAAATTCCTAGCAATTTTTGTATATATCTCTTTTGCACTTGTTTGTTTTGCGGCTTGCCGTCTTGCTTCCGCGGGGAGAGCAAATAATAATAATTTCTAATTACTTTATTCAAAAGTAATTCAAAGTCTGGTGACATTCTAGTAAATTTTGCGAATAATATATCATCATCTAATTCTTTACACAATGAAAATTGCGGCCTCTTTGCCAAAAACGATCGCACCCAGATACGCCTATTACTTTTCTTTATTTTTTTAGTTTTTGATTAATAATAAAAAAAGCGCTACAAGCCGCCGCAGCAAGAACAATATCGTCCATAGCGAGCGAATACTGAAATGCTCGTGTAGGACAGTATTGCCTAGTTGATGAAGTTGCGCCATATCGCTCAATATTGTATTGCGCAGTATTGATGCTTGTTGCCGTTGCCGTAAATTGCTTGATGTAGTCGTGACGTCATAGTTGACGAGTATTGACTGGAATTGAGCTATTTTAGTTGCCCGTGTAAGCGCACCTTAAGACGTGTGTATAGGACAACGTCTGTCAGATCTGCGAGTGTATACATATATTTTTAAAAATTTCTATTTATTTACTTTCAGTGTCCAACGGCATATGTGTTATTTTAATGTTAAAATCATCATAAAATTATGATCAGTAAACTTATTTAAATTTTTATTATGGTGGTTATTATTACAAAGAATAATATTAAAATAGTACATAAAAACATCTATCGTTAGTTATGTAAATCATATTGTCAATTTCATCACCCTTTTGTTATCTAATATATAAAATTCCAAACTCCTCCGAAACAGCTCAACCGATTCTTATGAAATTTTTTATGCATATTCAGTAAGTCTGAGAATCGGTTACTATCTATCTTTCAAACCCCTAAGTGATGAGGGGTGTCCACACTAAAATAATAGTTTTTATTTTTTCGATATTTTTTTTTATGATACAGCATACAAAAATACATACAATCCTTAATTTTCACCCCTCTACGATCAACACCTATTTTTATTATTGTAGATTGTTATTTTTATTAAACAAAAAAAATGTTTCCTAGACATAATATACATGGCAAAACAAACGTTTGCCGGGTCAGCTTGTTTTTCTCTACAAATAGTGAGTCCTAACCCTACAACAAGGTGTTTACTTAAACGTTAAAATACCTGCAAAATATGTCAAGACTTTGCCCCCTCGCTTCAAAATACTCATTGATAGATGTATCGATCTTCGGAGCTTCTAACAAAGTTTTAAAATCAATCGATTTCTCGTCAAGTCCCATCGAATTAGTTGCTTTACAATTAAAAATATTGTCTTGGTCGTTCGTTGTTTCAAATATACTGACGAATGATGATACGTCGATTGATATTTTCTGTAATAATATTTACTTAAATTATATCACCGGGAGTCGAAGACTCGCAATGGAAACACTAAAATATTATGTTTAATATTTTTTGGAATATACAGACATGAGTAAAGTCTAAATACTTGTATTTGTTTAAGTTTTTAAACAATTTCTCTTTTTCTAAATTCGTTTTATGGAAATAACAATAATTTAAAATAAGAAAAAATTATTTTACAAAAAAAATGTATGACCTTTTATAATTTTTTTTTTCAAGTACGAGGACAGTTTAATAAAAAGTAATAAAGCTATAAATTCTCCTTGAAAAGAAAAAAATAATATCAGACATTAGATACAATAATAATACAAAAGCAATGAATTCTCTTCTGTTCTTAAAAAAAGAACTTACATGTTTGTTTCGGGAATGTCTTCTTAAAAATGGATAAAATTCGCGAGGTAATAAAATATTTGCAACATTTTTTGAAAGTCAATGGATGGTAATGATCGAATACCTTAATCCACTACTACGAGGACTTTAAAGCAATAACGAAGAGGCAAGCAACGGCGTTTAAAACTTACTAAACTAGTTCTAAAAAGACTTGAGGTCCATCTTCATCATCATCAATTGATGGAACCCACTCTATATTAATTAAACATTGAATTTTATCTTAAAACAACCTATAGACAAAGTTCATAAACATACCATGACCACGTCGCAAAATAAAATAACATTTAATATAACATAATTGCGTCCTACTCATTATCACTACATTGAACAGTATTTTTTGTTTTTTGAGCAGTGTTGGTGGAGTCCTAGTGGCTTTAGCCTGCAACTCTCATCCCTGAGGTCGTAGGTTTGATCCCCGGCTGTGCACTAATGGACTTTCTGTCTATGTGCGCATTTAACATTAGCTCGAACAGTGAAGGAAAACATCGTGAGGAAATCGACATGTCTTAGACCCAAAAAGTCGACGGCGTGTGTCAGGCACTGGGGGCTGATCACCTACTTGCCTATTAGATTTAAAATGATCATGAAACAGATTCAGAAATCTGAGGCCCAGACCAAAAGAGGTTGTAGCGCCACGATATTTTTTATTTTTTGGTTTTAGGCATACCGGGTCCTCACGATATTTTCCTTTGGCACGCATAGAATGAAAAATCCATTGCTTTCTGACACTACCTGAATCCTACTTTTCACTGCCATGATGACTGACAAATCATGGCAGAGTCGCGTGCCACACAAAATATCTTTTCGAACAAAATCATTAAACTTACATTGCCAATATAAAAGACGCCAGCAGCATCAGACAGAAGAATATCGGGTTCAGGAAAACCTTCAACATTACAGGCTATTTGAATTTTTGAGTTTTTCTCATCGTTTGTGATCTTCAATTCCTCTATTATTGGCTTAACTTCTTTTTCACTGCCAGCTCCTAGAATCCATTGAGGAAAACTGTTTTAAACCCTGACCAATAAAATTTCGAACTTTTCGATTGATTGATTTATTTCTTTAAGTTGATGTCATTGTCTAATTTTGTGGATATTGTGAGTTGTGACTATACTTAGTGTTGCTACTATCATCGTTAATTTAGTCGGGCTTAATAAATGACGCTGAAACTATTGAATGCGTGCGTATTCCACACGTATCACCTCGATGTCCGTCGTTCCACAACTGATCGTTTTTAAGGCAGTTTTTGACTCAGAAAACCACTATGTGGAACCAGCTACCCACTGAAGTATTTCCGATCCAATTCAACATAGGGTCCTTCATGAAAAGAGCATACCAATTTTACAAAACCCGGCAACGCGAGCCCTTTGGATTAGTGTTCATGGGCATTAGTATCACTTAACAACAGATGAGCCTCTTGCCCGTTTGTTTGCTTTATATTAAAAAAGAGATGTGTATAATAAATCACTCTCTTCTACTCATTATCACTTTAAATTACTCAATGCTTAAACGAACTTAATTTAAAACCAATTAAATATCTAATCAATGTTAACTAACAATTTTTTTTATATTTTAACTTATGTACCCGCACTAGTTTTTTTGTTCCAAGGCTCAACAGCTGTTATGGCATCTCTTCTGATGTTTTCTTTTGTTGATGTAACGATTCCATTTACCTTTAAAATCAAAGATAGTTATTAGACGCAACGATGCAAATTTCTTAAGATGAGAGCTTCAATTTGACACGGGTACTCCAGTACACTCGCGCATTCATGTTGCAATGTTGAACTTATCAGCAGATTCATTTTATACGTTATTTTAATACACTTTCTTGAAAAAAAATCGTTAATATTATAATAATGGTGAATTTATTTTTCAACACTTGTGGCAAATAACTTTGGTGCAAAAACGGAACACGGTGGAACGGCAACGTCTAAAGCGCTTTCTGAAGAGCTATTTATTTTAAATTAATGAATTGTTGAATACATGAATTTTATATATAAAGGGTATTATAAAATAATTCCTATTGAATATATAAATGCTTAAGAATATTTAAATTAAATAAAGAATATAATTTATCAAACTCAGTACTACAGAGTACAGATATATTATATAATAAAATAAATAATTAATACGTATTAATAAATTAATCTGATTTACCGGGGTTTAAATATATTTTTATCTATATAATTCATCAAAAATACACTTACAGCGATTCTAAACATGTGACTTGGTGAAATAAACTCGTCTGTCACATAAAAGTTGTCTCCCTTTTTAATTATGCGTAGCGGCTTTTTTTCTAATAAATTTCCTTTCAAGTCCAGTATTTCGGCCGATTGTAATTCCACATCATTTCCATTATAAGATAACTCTATATTTAGATGTGTTTTTTCACCTAAAAAAATATTATAATTCATTTAATAAATCTAAGGTATTGAACCCTAGACCTAGATTAAAGCATTTAATCGTTTAGGTAAAGCAGGTAATCCGGTGAAGATAATTTAAAAGATTTTATTCAAAACAAAATTCTAGTTAAAATTATTCTGACGCTAGTCCGCACACTATGTTGTGGGGGACTACGGCTCTTCCGTGGTTTTTGGCTAATAGCAAAAACTATAAGCAGCATTGAAGAATACATTTTTAAGAAAAGGAATACATGTAATTAAATAACCCAATAAAGCGCAGCATATAATACTACAGGATCGATGGAACGATGTATGATAGGAAGGAAATAACAGATAAGATAAAAAACATCATTATATAGAACCTTCTTCCTTAGTAAGTAGCAGATGTCAAAAATATATAAACGTAAGTGGAAATGGGCGGGCACGTAAGAAGAACAGAAAAGTGGAAAAAACGCAAAATAGGAAGACAGTTTAGTAGCTGGATAGAACAGATTGAGGAAACAGCACGTGGTACATGGCAGAGAGTGGCACAGTGCAGACAGAAACTGTGGCATTTGTTGGAAGCTTTTGAGAGAGTGGAATGATGTAACAAACCTGCTACGGGCCTAGGAACAGCCTTTTTGCAATCTTCAACAGTTGTCGGTGGTATTACTAAAAATCCATATTGAAATGATACGTCAGTAGATGCCTTAATATCTAGAGTTGATTCGCCGGTGCTTTCTATTACAGCTGTAAAATCACCGGGCACTGCTGGACTCATTTTAATTATCTAAAATTTTAATATACTAAAATCTTTTTGTAACCGGTTTAATTAAATAGGTTAACATTATCTGAAATAATAAGAGGTCTGCAAGTTATAGAGGTCCAGGTCAGATCTAAGAGGAGAGCCAACGGGAACTAAAGAAATAAAATCTTAATAAAAGCTAGACAACTTTTTATTCAACGGCCTGACCTCAAGTCTTGCTAGTCAAAGAAAATTTGTCCCTTTAGATGACGTGTGCGAGCTCTTCAACAGCCAATTCACTATATGCCGTTAAGATTTAATTCTGTGCGCCATTTGAGGAAACATTCTTAGCGAAAGCTGCTGTCAGTGACAGCCATTCCCTCTGAATCCAAACTTACTTTTTTTTTTGAAGTAATACTTTTTTTAGCGCGTTAGGGAAAAATTATGAGAGTAAATTTTTAACGATTCGCGCGCACACCGTCACAAAAAATCTGAATCTGAAGTTAGGTATTGTAATTTTAGTTTTTTCTAAAAACTTTTTGAAAAGATTTTTATCTTGTTACGCCAAAGAAGTATAACTTCTAACTCGTGTACATAAGTACACACACTTTTTTTTGTATTTAACCATTTATTTGTTTAATACGTATAGCACAAATTTGGTTTCCGTCGTTATCTGATAAATCTATTTTAATAGCTATTTAAAAAAAACATGATATTTAATAGCTGAAGTAATCCGTAAATACTAAATCACAGCTTATCTTTTCAGTCATTTCCGCAGATAGCATTCGTAACTAACCTTCAAATGTTCAAAGTAAAATTAATATCTATGATTCATTCATATAAATAACATACTATTCACAATACACATACTGTTATTGGTTCTTTACCGATATATTATATAAAGACAGATTTTTTATAGAACTGTCTCATGGACACTCAGAAGGCTCGCTGCGTGGTTGGTCTTATAAAACGTGAACGTGAACGTAAAAAGTGCGTTCTCGTCTTGAAGGTCCTAAGACAAATTGGTTCGTAAATACTTCTAATTAGATGACTTACTGTAATATATATTTAGTTATTTTTTACTATTTACACTAAATACATAAAAACAATGTTTAATAGGAAAAAATAGATTTAATTTGATATATATATTTGTATTTGTAATGTACTTAGTATCCTAGTAATAATAGCATTAACTTTTAATATTCCTGAAATAAAACGATTTTGCTTTCACGACTAAAGAAAGCCCCCCCCCAAAAGATATATTATTATGCGAAATATTTAATTGCTAATTACCATGAAACGAGTATTAAATGAATGTATTGTAAATGTTGAAGAGAGTGTCTGCGTCTGGCTGTACTCTCGGGGCGTAACGACGATTAGAGAATCGCCACGCTTATAAAACTAAGGAAGCCTGCTTGTACTGCTAGAACGAAATTAGTTTGACGAGAAAGAATGTGGCGCATTGGATAAATGCATAGTTCAATAATAATAAAACCGGATAAAACCGAAAAGGAAGTATACGTATATAAAAATAGCACTTTCCTTAAAGATTAGCACAGCCTGTTACAGAATCTTGAGTAACACTGGTGCAGATTCTGTGTTTTTAGTGTGCGACTCTCATATCTAAGGTCGTAGGTTCGATGCCAGGCGGTGCACTAATAAAATTTCTTTCGAACGGTGAAGGAGAATATCTTGAGCGGCTTGCTTAGAACTAACAAATCGACGGCGTGTGTCAGGCTGATCACATACTTACCTATTTGATTAATAAAAGGTAGTGGCGCCGCGCTATTGATTTCAATTACAGAATGCTAATTTAATTATATATACGGTTTAACTTACGTAAGTTTCCTTAGAATCCATAATAAGTTCTACTTTTACTTCATTTCCTTTCGAATCTTTCACAACAATATGAGCATCCTTACCCACAAGAGACAGTGTAAGAGACTGCACTTTGCTATCAACTGAAAACTAAAGAAATATTATATTAAAAACAAAATAACGTGAGTTGTTAGAACTTTGAAGTATTGATATCTTATACCGTGTAGGAAAATATCGTATATTTAGGACGCGTGCAAAGATAGATGAAGTCATGTACAGGCTGATCACCAATTTGTCCATAGCTAAGTTTATATAACACTTTTAACAGCCAATAAAGAATATAATTTGATTCATTATTCATTTTACGCAAAAAGCTTATTACACAAAGACCTGGTTTGATCCCTGGCGTAACAATTATTTCGGATTTATTACGCACGATCTACGTACCTTTAATTTATTAGTACATAATACATGTATAAATTTGTCTAATCCATAACCCATTAACGAGATCTAATAAATAAGACATAAATTAAATGGTTTTGTTAAATTTGTATTGTGGGGCTAGTGAGCCTACGGGACGCCCAAAAAGGGCTGACATTGCAGCCCATGGACAGACATTTTAGTGGGTGCGTTACCGGCCTTTGAGGGAGGAGTATACTCTTTCTTCTTCTCAGTTGAGCTGTATATTTTCTCCCAGAATAAGCGGGACAGTCGTATTGTTATTTACATTTAAAAAGTAGTGTTTTTACTTACAGGCATTTGTTTTGTTATTTTTTCATCATCACCAGCTGGAAAGTTTCGATTGTAAAGTTTTACTCTCTTATCTTTAATTGATTCAATTACAAAGTTCAATATCTGAAATCAAATTCATTTTCAATATTAAATCACATGGTTTAAGACTCACTCATAAAAAGTAAGTCAGACTTTTTAGAATATTATTGCTCAAGACGGATCAGTAGATCAAAATAATACGGCGAACATTGACTCTTCTGTGGATCAAATGTGTGTATTAATTATGAATGTAAGGAATATAAGAATATATAAGAAATATAAAAACAACAACTAACCTTAAATATAATAACTAAAATAATAATAATTAATTTATATAATTTTCAATGGATATAAATACATAGTTGAACAAGTTGTTTTGTTTTGTTGTTTGACAAAACTCCAATAGCGATACAGATAGCAATCCCGATTTCAAGGGCAGGTTGTTCAACCATTCGATTCCAAGGTTGCAATATCAGCGCTACGGATGTTGAGGGAAATACAACGTGCAAACAAAACGTCGGGTTTGGTATTTCTTTCGTTATTGGAAGTTACACCGGTGATTATCCTAGATGGAGCCATAAAGCCGGTTGGAAATATTTTTTGAAGGTTTTTTTTAAAGCTAACACATTACACTGACTCATTCACTCACATGCTCACTCACACACACTAACGCGTGTTACGCGTCACGTCATGTTTTTTGTTAAAACAAAATTGGAAGATGTTTTAAACAGTTAAAAACAACAAAATTGTAATTGATAAAAGCTGGGAACCTTGCCACGGGTATTTTCTACTTAAAAAGGTTTCCAAACCTCGCATTTTTTTTTAGTCAAAGAAATTTACTATCACTTCATTTGTTTTATTACAATCACCTTTTTAATACCATACCACCTTCTTACAGTAACAAATCAATATTATTTCTCTATTTATCTATTTCTGTTCCTGAATAAAAAAAAATATTTTTTAGAAAATTTTCATATACTTGATTTTGTTACTTGACAGTCCCACTTTAGGGCCACATACATATATCATTTAATATAAAAAATACTGAGTCTCTACTGGCCGAAATACTTCCTTGTTAGATTCTAATTAGTAAGGTATATACATACATTTTGTACTTCGTCCTTTGCGATATTGAACACCTGGCCTCCTGTGGCCTTAGCGAGTTTCTTGTATACATTGTAATTAGGACTATTCCTCTCATTACAATCTCCCGTCAGTAAGAATGTTACCTTTTGATTGTAAAAGAACGTCATTAGGAGGTAAGAAAAGTACTGGTGTCTAGGCAGAAAGAGAAAAAGAAGCTTAGCAGTAAATAGACTTATTTTTGTGTTTTGGTTATATTTATAGTAGGTTTATGCCATCCAAATGCTGTTTTGTGAAGTTGTATTCTTTCCAAATACATCTTTAATAACCTAATACTTAGTCTCCGGATTTTTTCTCTCTCTCTATGACTATAGCAAGCAAAACTATATTTATTTATTTACGCGTTCTAAAAATGTGTATGCCTAAACCCTACAAGAAAATAAGACATCACAAATTGAACACACATACACATTAGAACACGAGCAATCTATTAAGGTAAACTTAAACAAACAACGACAAATAAAAATAAATAAAACAATAATTAAAACTAATAACTATGAAAACTATGTTAAGCTTATGGATATTACTGACATCTTTCTGCTAAAAGGGTAAGTGATTTGATAAGTAGATTGTTCTTAAAGTGTGATCATTGAGAGAAGAGAGGGTTTGAATATGTATTAACAAGATGTATTACATAAACTATGGTAGTACCTGTATGAATTTCTTTAGGGCTTTTCTTTGAACCTCGTCATACAAAAGTATGTCTTTCGCAGTAGCATCAGTGAAAACATAAAACAGTGAGTATGGCCTGCTCTCATCAATCCCTAAGCTTATTCCTGTCAATGACATCTCAGGGCAATCATCGCCCCCATGAACAGAAATATCATTTAGTCTTGCTCTGAATACTTTTTCCTCTATTGTTTTTGTTCTTAGTTCAACATCTGTAGAATAATAAAAGTTTATTTATTGTGTTTAGCCTTAAATTATTTCCTGATGCACTAATATCTAATTATCCTATAAAATAAATAAATAAAAATAAAATAAAAATCATTTAATTCAGACCATTAAAAAATCCATATTTTGTTAGTAAAGTAATCCTTATAACTATCCTATGTGTTAATATTTTTTTTTTTTCATCCGTTCATCGATTTTTTTATGTCATAATCCCATCAAGCGTAAGGTCTGCCTCTGTATCGTTTGCCTGATGGGACTCTCCATGTTGTTACTGTTTTCGTCCACCTGTGATCTGTGAGGCGCGCTCCGCACCCGCCCACTTCCACTTCAGTTTTTTGGCGTGGCTTAGAGCATCAATTGCTTTCGTCTCTGATCTTATTTTTATGTGTCTTATCTTGTGTACATTTTTAATGTTTAGCATGCTCCTTCCAAGCCTCGTTAACATGTATTTATATTGTTTTTTGTTTTAGGCATGCATATGTCAGACAGAGTAATAAAAGTAATGAGTAATAAATGCGGACGAAAGCACTTGGGACATTCTTAACTCTGGCCGTGCAGGTATTTTTAGGCTAGTTGCCGTTCAGTACCGTGACAAACTTGTGTCAGAAGTTGAAACTCTAATACGTCTAGGATTGATTGGGGTTGGAGTTAAATCTAGTCCAATTCAAGACACAAAGACACAAGTTTGCACTTGTGGTGTGTTTGAACTTTTCTTCGGCTAAAAAAACACTCTTTGTTAGCGACATCTCTCTTTGATGACATGCTCCTTTAACCCTCGGCCAGCATCTCAATATTAAGCAGACGTATAAAATGATTTTTAGATTCGCGGTTATTTGAAAGGAAATGCTAATTAACCACTAATGAGCTTGGTGTGCTCAGTAACACGAGATGATACTTATTTTTTGGGCACCGCTTGCAACTTTATAAACTATAAATAGTACTGTTTTCACGTCAGGGCGGAAGCTCCCCAGTATCGAACCTTTCACTTGACCATATTCAACGAAGAGCGATTCGAGTCGTCGACGACCAGTCACTTTCCGGTTGGCGTGATCCCTTGACGCTGCTGAGAGATAAGGAGACTCTGCATCTTCTAACGCATTTACCTTGGATAGTGTTCAGTTTTTCCTCATCGGACGTCGAGGCAGAATATGAAATTCCACCCGTGTCCCCTCAATGTCCGACGTTCCACAACTAAGCGTTTTAAGGCAGTTTTTGCCGTGAAACACCACTATGTGGAACCAGCAGACTTAGGGTCCTTCAAGAAAAGAGCGTACCAATTCTTAAAAGACCGGCAATGCATTTGCGAGCCTACTGGCAGTGTAAGTGTTCATGGGCAGTATCACTTATCATCAGATAAGCCGTGAACGGGCAAGAGCCCGTTTGCCTGTTGCATGGAATAAAGAGTATTTATTAATCTTATTTGTTTTAATCACAAAGACTGACCTGGATCGTTGAAAGTGACCAAAACGAAGTCCTCAATTTCTGATGCCTTCGAATTCAGCACTGCATTAAAAACATCACTAGTTTTAATTTTAACTTGATTTATGTCATCAGACATGGAATAAGTATCATCAATCACAAATGTTAAGCTCCTTTTCAAATCATCACTCAACACATGGTGGAATAGGAATATTAACGTGAATTTTGCTACGTAATTTTTAATTACCATTTTGATGATTTCAGCTCAAAAGTGTCGATGAGACTGACTATCGTGTTCCGGTTGCGCCAGACTTAAAATAACATGAGTATTTTCTGCACTTATTATTGAATGTGCTTTATCAGTGGATGAAATTCCGTTTCCACCGGTATCTTTGTTGGGCGTATTCTCTGAGGATTTTCCTTATACAAATATATTTTTTTTAATAGAAAAGGGGCAGGAGGCTCATCTGATGTTAAGTGATACCGCCGACCATGGACACTCTCAAAGCCAGAGGGCTCGCAAGTGCGTTGCCAGCCTTTTAAGAATTGGTACGCTCTTTTCTTGAAGGACCCTAAGTCGAATTGGTTCGGAAATACTTCAGTGGGCAGCTGCTTCCATATAGCGGTGTTGCGCGGCAAAACTTGCCTTGAATCAGTCGTGGAACGGCGGACGTCGAGGTGGAATTTTATGCTCTGCCTCGAAGTCCGATGATGAAACTTAGTTGCAGGTATTAATCCGAACAACTCCTCTGAACACTCTCCATGGTAAATGCGGTAGAAGATGCAGAGTGACCCTACATCTCTACGCAACGCCAAAGGATCAAGCTGCTCGGGAGGATTGGTCGTCGACGATTCAAACCGCTCTTAGTTCAATACGGTCAAGTGGAGTGGAGCCGAATTTGCGCTTTATACCGTTGGAAGAATTGGCCCGGAGTGAAGTACCGTCTTGCCTTGCTGAGCACACCAAGCTTTTTGGAGGCTAATTTAGCCTTTCCCTACAAATGGCCGCGAAACTGAACGTCGTTCGATATGTCAACGCCAAATATTCCGATACTGGCTGTGATTTTAAGAAGAGTGTCTTCGAAGAGAGGAGTACCGACAAAGGGTGGTTTTTTGCGGAAAACGCGCAAACTTGTTCTTGCAATGAATGTTGCTAAGTTGCAACATATCATTGATATACAGAAGAAATAGGGTCGGGGATAGAACACAGCCTTGTGTTTTTAAGGGATAAAGTCGGGCGTGCTCCATCGATGACGACCTTGATGCTCCAATTGGGCAGAAAGCTGGAGATCCAATCGCATAATTTCTCGGGAAACCCGTTGGCTGGAAGCTTCGAGAGCAGTGCCACACCCGATCGAAGGCTTTCGCAATGTCCAAACTAACCGCTTGTGCCTCCCCCTTGGACTTAATTGCCTCTGTCCATCTATCTGTAAGGGATACAAGAAGGTCACCAGCCGAACGACCACGACGAAAGTCGTACTGATAATCGCTAATCAGCTGGTGGCCCTCTCAAGAGCTGGCCATTAATAATGGATTCCATTATTTTCGAGAACATGGAGGTTATAGCTATCGGGCGATAGTTGGACGGATCAGAGCGATCGCGTCTAATAGCAGTACCAAAGTATTTCTGGAAGGTACGTGGATTTGTTACTTCCTATTCTGTAAAATTAAAGTAATATTTAACAGTATAAAAGTGGTAAAATATACAAATAAAAATTCACAAATGGGCTTGTGAATATACTTTTAACACGAAAAGTTTAACCATTTATATAATTATGTTTATATGAGGTAAGAAAAACTGCTTTCATTTTAGAAGCGGATCTAGGAGGAGTTTTTCAATAATTTTTAATAAAAATTAAAACTGGAATCCTACGATCAATGCTAAGTTTAGTAATTTTCAAGAAATAATATTTGGAAGGAAAGTACATTGGTGTACAGCCGGGGATCGAACTTACGACCTCAGGGATGAGAGTCGCACGCTGAAGCCTCTAGGCCAACACTGCCCTCACACCCAAGCACAATAATACATTTAAAACATTACCAATTTATAAAACCAATAGATATATATCTCAAGTTTATCTACGATCGGAGACATTTTGGCATGTCACCTAGACAAGGAGACGTGCCAAAAATGAAGAAACAATTTGTATTCACAATAGAACGTGATAATCTATCAATTGTAATGACGATCTATGAAGGCTGACCTATGCCCCGAGATTTTGGTAACTTACAAAGACGAAATCGTAATTGCGTAATGTTTGACACGACTGGAAAATAATTATAATGATCACTAATTGTGCATGTGAAATCTTGTATCCCCGTGACTTTGAAATTATTTTGTTAAAGCTATTTATTTTTCATGTATGTAAATTGTATACTTGGAGCAGTGTTGGGCTAGTGGCTTCAGCGTGCGCCACTCATCCCTGAGGTCGTAGTGATCCCCGGCCACCAGGACTTTCTTTCTATGTGCGCATTTAACATTCGCTCGAACGGTGAAGGAAACCAGCTTGCCTTAGACCCAAAAAGTCAACGGCTTGTGCCAGGCACAGGACGTAAATCACTTGCCTATTAGATTGACAAATGTTCATGAAACAGATACAGATAAATCTGCAGCCCAGACCTAAGAAGGTTGTAGTGCCACTGATTTAAATATAACTTGTATCCATATTATACGGATGTAATAAGATGACGCATCTTATGTCAACGCATGTAAGACTAGAAATACTATTGTAAGCGATCGGAACGTACGCTTTCATCTTTTATTTTTCATTCTTACAAAGTATTAAAGGTCTCAAATATTTGTAAGACTAATTATGCATCTTGTTTTATACTTAGATAAACAACGTCTTTTCAACTCTATGCTGAAACAGAAAATTCTTATTGTGCATCAATAGCTTAATTATAAAATGTAAGAATGTGTTATGTAGAAATGATACTCAAGTACCGTCAACATGTTTAAAGGAAGAGACTGACTGACACAGGGAATCCTAGTGCGGGGGCTAATGAACTTTCTTTTTACCTAAATATCCTTTTGTATTGTGTATAGTAAAGTTTTAGGCTTCTTTAATCTTTCTTTTCTACAGTTAAATATACTTTTATTAATTGAGAAACTCAATTGAAACAAATTTGTTTTATTTACTTGTATCATCACGCTGCCGATCAAATTTACGCAATACATAGTATGTATTTTATAATATTTTACGCGGACGTATTTCACGTTTGCATATAATACTTTATAAGTTTTACTATTAGATGTTTTATCCTACATATACTTAAATATGTATTTAAGTACTCTAGATATTTTGATAATGACTCAATGAGTTCCTTTTTAACAAAAAATAGAAAGGACTCCAAAATGTGAACACAATATTGTATTACTTATCGTCTATTAAGATGTGTTTTATAAACAATGCTAAGAAAAATTGAGCAGGCGTTTATATTTAATAAGTCAGGCAAAAGTATTTTTTTTAACTGGCAGGTTTTTTTTTGCTTTGTCATTGAGCTTTTCCTAATCTGTCTTTTTAAATGCTTACCTATACTTACTATACACATTGTAAATACATATTGTACACATTTGTTCAAATTTAAAAGTTATCTTAGAATAAATGAAGAATTTTAAAACAATACACGTTAAGACACTTCTGACATAATTAACATCTGACATTAATAACGAGATTTTTAAATTTTTAAATTTTATATAGTTTTTTGGTGTTTCTTCAGAAGTTGTTTTAAATTATAATATTCTTTCATTAATATTAATTAATAATTATTATTCTTGTATAAATATTTTATTGTTAGATCATAGTGTTGTTATAATAAAACGATAAAATTGTATATTATGAAAAAAATGAGTTTTTCATTAATATAATTCCAAACTCAATCATTTTGAAAATGAAATATTATATTATAATAAATGAAAATATTTTATATAAAAAAAACTATACCTTATGTATTACGAAACGAATTATATTGATTAATTTATTGTACCTTTTATGTCTCGTCAATTAAATATTCATAACTTTTATGTCACAAAATCTTGCAGCTATCATAAAAATATAATATTGTAATAGCTTTGACATTATATTATGTAACATTAGTTATATAATAATAAAGGTTCTTTATCGATATAGCGAAAGTTAGTAACTATTCATAAATTTGTATATAATAATATGTATAAACTAGTAAAGTTCAATTTAATACATATAGACTTCCTCATGATATTACTACAACGAAAGGTCTAGTGTTAATAACAATAAAAACTCTTGACTATCAGAGTAACACTGCCGAGTTTCTGTATTTTTAGTTGGTGTCTATTAATAGGGCTATAATCTCATTTTCTTAATTGTTATATAATTAACGTCCTACCTTGCCATTATGAGCATTGTTGGCCTAGTAGCGTGCGGCTCGCATCCCTGAGATCGTAGGTTCGATCCCCGACTGTACTTCAATGAACTTTTGTATGTGTTATCACTCGCTTGTGCGGTAATGGAACAAATTGTGGGGAAATCGTGTATCACAGAATGGTGATTGAAGACACAAAAACTACAAACAAATAATCATGAAATATATGTAGAAATCTCAGGTCAAGAATTTTTAATTTTTCTTAATACCGTTTGAATTTTTTTTATTATATATTAAACTGTCGATATATATGCTCATCACTTTAATCTATTAAATCAAAACGGATGCGGTCAGCGTCCTTCACATATACCCTTTGCAAGTGTGAACTTTGAGAGGTCTCAAGGCGTGGTGTACATACATAAACTCCCACGCTATTTAATAATATAGTACACAAAACTAAAATTTGTATATTGCATGTATATATCATGTATATTGATTGTAATAATGACCTTAGTTGAAAGTCATCTGGTACTAAAATATGCGAGCAAGTTGCAAGTTGAACACGTCATAATAACATCTAGCTTAGAGCGTTCTGCTTGTGAAAAAAGGCAGGTTTGCACTTCTAAACAAAAGAGAGGATCAGTTGAACTGACTGGGTAGCAGTAGGTTCCATGAGGTTTTTTTTAAAGGATTCTCGCTGATGGCCTGAAGGCTCTTGACTCAGCTCGGGCTCTCTTGGCGAGTTCGAGAATATTCGGTCTTCTATGACTAGCACAAGAGTGCTTTCTTTGAGACTTGTATCTCGGTTTAGGCTTTCGTAGCTTAAGTCGTTTATTTGACTAACTCAATTAGTCAGTCAAAAAACCAAAGCAAAAAAAGTAAACGGCACAATTTATGGAAACAAGTTACTAACACTCATACTTAACCGAACTAAAAATCTTGTGCGTACTAAAAGAACGAAAAGGATCTATCAATGTTTCTAAGTTTAATTTTTGACTGACTATCAGGCAAATAGTCAAAACCCCAAAACAAAAAAAGTACACGGCACAATTTATTCAAACAAGTTACTTAACTTACATAATCTTAACTTAAAATGCTTTATTCTTCTGGGTACTAGAAGATCGAAAAGCATCTATTTATGTTTCTAAGAATTATTTGACTGACTCAATCAGTCAATTAGTCAAAAACCTAAAACAAAAAAAGTACACGGCATAATTTATTCAAACAAGTTACTTAACTTACATAATCTTAACTTAAAATGCTTTATTCTTCTGGGTACTAGAAGATCGAAAAGCATCTATTTATGTTTCTAAGAATTATTTGACTGACTCAATCAGTCAATTAGTCAAAAACCTAAAACAAAAAAAGTACACGGCACAATTTATTCAAACAAGTTACTTAACTTACATAATCTTAACTTAAAATGCTTTATTCTTCTGGGTACTAGAAGATCGAAAAGCATCTATTTATGTTTCTAAGAATTATTTGACTGACTCAATCAGTCAATTAGTCAAAAACCTAAAACAAAAAAAAGTACACGGCACAATTTATTCAAACAAGTTACTTAACTTACATAATCTTAACTTAAAATGCTTTATTCTTCTGGGTACTAGAAGATCGAAAAGCATCTATTTATGTTTCTAAGAATTATTTGACTGACTCAATCAGTCAATTAGTCAAAAACCTAAAACAAAAAAAGTACACGGCACAATTTATTCAAACAAGTTACTTAACTTACATAATCTTAACTTAAAATGCTTTATTCTTCTGGGTACTAGAAGATCGAAAAGCATCTATTTATGTTTCTAAGAATTATTTGACTGACTCAATCAGTCAATTAGTCAAAAACCTAAAACAAAAAAAGTACACGGCACAATTTATTCAAACAAGTTACTTAACTTACATAATCTTAACTTAAAATGCTTTATTCTTCTGGGTACTAGAAGATCGAAAAGCATCTATTTATCTTTCTAAGAATTATTTGACTGACTCAATCAGTCAATTAGTCAAAAACCTAAAACAAAAAAAGTACACGGCACAATTTACTCAAACAAGTTACTTAACTTACATAATCTTAACTTAAAATGCTTTATTCTTCTGGGTACTAGAAGATCGAAAAGCATCTATTTATGTTTCTAAGAATTATTTGACTGACTCAATCAGTCAATTAGTCAAAAACCTAAAACAAAAAAAGTACACGGCACAATTTATTCAAACAAGTTACTTAACTTACATAATCTTAACTTAAAATGCTTTATTCTTCTGGGTACTAGAAGATCGAAAAGCATCTATTTATCTTTCTAAGAATTATTTGACTGACTCAATCAGTCAATTAGTCAAAAACCTAAAACAAAAAAAGTACACGGCACAATTTATTCAAACAAGTTACTTAACTTACATAATCTTAACTAAAAATGCCTTAGTCTTCTGGGTATTAGAAGATCGAAAAGCATCTATCTATCTTTCTAAGAATTATTTGACTAACTCAATTAGTCAATAACTTAAAACAAAAAAAGTACACGGCAAGTTTATACAAACAAGTAACTTACACTCATACTTAACTTAGATGATCTTAACTAAAAATGCTTAAAACTTACTAGAGTATTAGAAGAACGAACAGGATCTATCTATCTTTCAAAAAATAATTTGAAACATATTTATGATAGCCGTAGAATATAGACAATTAGCTAAAGACAAATCGTATCGAAAAATAGCTCATACAATAGCTCATCCATACAGCCAATTGCAGGTATTTTATTGTTAGAAAATATTTCATGAATTCATCATTGTTTCGTTCACAAGAACATTAGATTATTATCATATCCTATTTTTCTATAGATGTTCCAAACAGTTTGTGAAATTGAGGCTTTGTGAAATGATATTACTTAAGAGGCCTTTAATTAATATTTCGCATATTAATGGCTTGTTTTTAAATACAGATTTTTAGGTAACATTTTGATCTATTACAAAGTGCTAAATGGTTGGTTTTTAATACAAAATCTAAGCAAATTATTATCTTATAAAATCAAGAAACAAAGGACTGGTCGCCTCTGAATATTGTAAATTATAATATTACCGATGTATCTCGCGAGACGCACAACACAAATATCATTTTTAGTAAGGAAAATGTATACAAGAAAATATAAGAGATGGAATAAGTCCCTGGGCACTATAGCAGAACGGAAAGAAATAAAAATAATAAACAAATTACTAATATTCTGAACCATAAAAGAGAAGAAGTCCATAGATATTTAAAAAACAAGTCAAACTGTAAAGCTCCTTATCTTTGGGGTTTTCTAGTGAGTTAAAAATTATATTTATTCAGATTTTAACTATGCAATAACTCGTAATATAGACTATTTATAATTAACCTACTGTTCTCAAAGCTATACACACTATATTCATAACAAACACCTTAAATGCCAAAGTACAATTTGCATAGAAATACAATTAACGTATAAGATTACAAAATACCTCATAGATAGTTATAATTTTGACAGTTATTTGAGAACGAACATAAAATATTGGATATTATTCGTAACAAGAAGCGATGTGCAAATTTTTATTGATGTTTCGCAGTCTTTATTGTTTATAAGTTACTAAATTTGCACAGTAGTTTCGAAATATTTTAAACAAAAGACAATCAGTTACAGTTGAACTGAAAAGTTCTAAGCTAAGGTTAAATTCGATCCGTATCACCTCGACGTCCGTCGTTCCACAACTGAGCGTTTTAAGGCAGTTTTTGACGCGCACCACCACTATGTGGAACCAGCTGCCCACTGAACCAATTCATTCATTTCCAAACCAATTCGTCTTAGGGCCCTTCAAGAAAAGAGCGTATCAATTCTTAAAAGGCCGGCAACGCACTCGCGACCCCTTTGGTTTTGAGAGCCCATTATATTTGTCTTAAAGTTTATAGATAGCTGTGCTGTGCTATACTAATACAACATAAATAAATATGCCGTATTCCAAGCCTTTATTAACCGATTTTAAAAGAAGTAACTTATTAGTTCGACCTGTAGGCATGTGATATTGTTTTCTTGTTCCACTGGTGCCACTTTTTTACTAAAGGTTGGATGTTAACAACATGAATTTCCGGGTATCTTGCGCTAGTCTAAAAAGCTCCTCGGCGGATGTAATTCCGGTCGTACGTTCCGCAACCACGACGTGTTCCTTCTACCACCCCGTCTCTTGCCTTGAATTTTGCCCAATGTAAGCTGCAACAAGTCGTATCAACGATCAAAACGTGTCCGTGACGCAACTTTTTTCTTAGTCTTTTTTAATAATGTGATATTGTAAGATGGGTTAATTTTATTAATATTATTTATGGTCTCACACATTAAACGAGGACAATCAATCACTTTTGAATTTTGTAAGAAATAAGATATATAAGTATAAAAATGACATGAGAACTTCCGTATTAGGCGCAGCGCTAACCAGATCCACGCAACTTCCTCGCAATCGAGTAGCCCGATATAGCAGCACACAAATCCCGACTTTTTATGTCGAAGAAGTCGCATGGGTCCTAGAAGAATCCGTGCATTTATCACAAAACAATGGATATTCATAAAAGAAATATAATAGTAAATAATCTAAATGATGCCAAATGAGCATTTGTATAAAGTTCCAACCGCCGTCCGTGGAGTAAAATTTTACGATGCGCGCGCACCGTGACACAAAATTAACAGAATGAAGTTGCCCAAGGAAGATGCTACGGCATTGGACATAATTTAAAAACAACATTCGAATAATAATCGAATTTATGTTACACTTAATGTGAGAGAATAATAATAAATATTTATTTATTTAATTTCTCAAATGTAAACTGAACTTTATTGACTATAATGACTCCTTTTCCAGTCTTTGATTATTTAATGGTAATTAATTATTTGCATGCAATCAAAAACTATTTTTAATAATGCCAAAGAAGTATAACTTATTACGCGCGTACATAAGTACACGCACTCTTTTTTTTTACTTTGGGAAATGCATTGCACATACCCTACCGAGGCGCAACTGCTTAGTGCGGGAGGGTTATGTAGGTCTCGCGATTGTGCATACCCACTACAACCCCAAGGCGCCACCAACTATCACCTTAGGCGGAACAGCAGAGCCCTATCCGCTTCCCGACATGCGATACGGCGGTCGCGTCCGCCTCTCCACGCCCGTTGTTGGTTTGTGAAGATACTTGACACAGCAAGTATCCTTCACAGACCGGGCCATACGCTTTTACAAATAGTTAGGGGAGATCGGGTCCAGTACTTGCAGGGATGGTTCACCATCCCTTCTTTTGCTCGTACGGTGAAGGAAAGCATCGTAAGGAAACCAGCAAGCCTTACACTCAAAAAGTTGACGGCGTGACACTTGGCTATTAAGATACATAAATAATTATGAGACGGATACAGAAATCTGAGGCGTTTATAGAATAAAAAAATATTCAAATACAGATAAACAGGTATCGAAGTCACGACCTCAGTGTTGAGTGTCGCAGGCAACACTAAGCTTACATTATTCATTTTTAATAATTTTTCATCATTCTTAAGTCTTTAAACAGTCCGTAATCTTAGAAGACACAAAACTTTGGGATCCTTTTTATTTCTTCAGTTCCATTTAAATATAAATATAGTTTACTTTCATAAGTGATGTATGTTCAAATAGACAATTGCAAAAGATTACTTAGAATAGAAAATGCAATCTATTAGTGGTCAAGTGATAATTGAAAATACATTGAGTGTACCGATGCTATCGTATAACAACTTGCTCAATTCACGAAGAACATTTCCCATTGTGAGTGAAATATCGTGATACTAAAAAACAACTTCTTGCAGATAATAGGAACCATATAAATATACACTGAAGAGCATAAAGCTAGTGAGAGACTATAAAAGGTTCATAGTAAACGAAATATCATACATTTCAACAATATATGTCAGTTAAATTACTAAATATATATTGGTGAAAACCATATACAACGTAAAATATGATCCGTCCGCACTTTATTTAATCGTATATAAGGGACAATATCGCGGTATGATACTTCGATGCCGAACATTTTATTCCGGCAACATGCTATCCGCAAAGTTTTAACCCCCTTGTCCAACAGTCGAACGGGCCTGATTGCATCTCCCCAAATGTGCTGCGTAATTATGCGCCTGAGTTGGCTCCTGTCCTAACACGCCTTTTTCAGTACTCGCTCGCTGTCCCGAAGTGTTGGAAGACCGCTTCAATAATCCAATCCCTAAAAAAGGCGAACGCTAATCCATCCCGCTATCGCCCAATAGCTATAACCTCCCTGTTCTTCGAAATAATGGAAATCAGCCAGCTCCTGGGGTACGGCTTGCGTCGTGGTCGCTCTGCTGGTGACCTTACACATAGATGGGTAGAGGCTATTGAGTCCAAGGGGGAGGTGCTAGCGGTTAGTTTGGACTCCACGAGAAATTATGCAACTGGATTTCCGGACTACTCGCATCAAGATCTACATCGATGGAGTATGTTCTGACGGATTAATACTTGCAGCTCAGTTTCATCCACGTCCATCCATCCAGAAATTCCACTTTTAACACCTCCACATCCGTCGTTCCTCAACTGAGCGCTTGTTTAAGGCACTTTTCATTACATTATATTGTGGCACTAATGAAATAATCACGGCAACACTCCAACCTTTTGGGATGATTACTTGCGAGCCCTCTGTGTAAGTGAGTCTGAGTTTCCATGGGCGGCGGTATCACTTAACGTATTTTTTTAATAGCGATATTAGTATGTAATCATCTTTATATCGCAATCAATGTTAGCCGGGTCAACTAGTATCAATATATTGAAGACCTCTCTTTCGTGTTATAAGTTAAAAAATCGATTTAATAAATTTTGAGTAGAAACCTTGACCTGTAATGATTGATTCGATACATTTTGATACTTCATTTTTATTTCTATCGATATGTCAGTGCACTTAACGAATTTAATTAACTGAGAAAAAACGTGTTCAATTAATTACACGGAACAACAGGCCTAATTCTTAACTTAATGCAAGGTAATGTTTACTAGTAGTAACAAAAAATCAATATTCAATGAAGACCTCGTTCATTAATATCATAGATATTTATCAACTAGAAACGACTTTTTGCATAATTTCCCAAACTATTATTATTCTATATAACAGCTTTAAAACCGCATATTAAAATTTATTTAACCTTGACCTAACCTTAACACATAAGCTGGATAATTTTCCAGATCTGCCTTGCGATTCTGTAACTCACTTTTCGAACTCTCACAGCGGTTTTCGCATCGGCGGTCGCTCTCAAATCAGTCGTGAAGCAGTCATTTTATGATTTGGCATTCTGATAAGGTGGGAGCTTGTAGTTTTGTGAGTTACAGAATCGCAAGGCTGTTTCTTCGATAAATTTCGTATTAGACAAGTCGTTTTGTCGAACTTTGAAACGACCTTTCGATCCACTGTATAGGTGAAAACAACAGCCACCAGTTTTGTTACCACGACAATTGACAATAATTGATATGTACTGATTGACTTTAAAGATTTATAACTAATGCCGAAACGGTGATGGATTTCGCTTTATTGTGATTGGTTGAAACGATAGTGGCTTTTTCGTGTTTGGGTCTTAGATAGCTATTGGCCAATCATCAAATGCATAAAAAAGGTACGTAAATCTGCATTATTAAAATTGTTGAATTAAAAACTTAGAACTGCATCAAGATAAAGACACGTGATTTTCTAGGATTTTAGCGTAAAAATCAGTTCAATATGTTAAAATTTTAAGTTGACATTGAATACATAATTTACATGACTATTCAGAAGGTGAAACACAATAAACACTAATTAAATTATTTATATTTTAATCTATTTAAATTATAAACAAATAAAAATAAGATTTAAATATGTATTAAATTTTAATAATAGGTCACAGCAAGAACATGTTCTAAGAACTGGCGCCATTAAATTTTTTAAATCTAATACGTTGTTTTGCTGTAAACATATCAAACAACATTTAAATTCAAATCGCTTTTGAAAATACTTTAATTTAAATTTGTTATTTGCTCTTAGAATTAAATAAAAACGCACTAGTATTGTGCTGTATGGAAAGTTGTTAACCTTGGATCCCAGAATTATAATTGATGACTCTAGGTCTATTTTCAATTTTATGTCACATCTCTATAATTTTTTTAGGTTTTAAACGTGAAACAAACTGAAAAAAGTTGAAGCACAATGCAACGATGCGCAAATATATTCCGAAAAGTATGTCCGAAGTGTATGAATACAAAACTAATTAAATTAAGTATTCATTAAATTAATACTTAATTTTAAATATATTGCTTACAGTGTAATAAGTTCTTTTATATTTTTCACTATTTTGCACATTTTTAGCTGTTTAATTTGTATATATATGCGATGTATAAAGAACAATTTCTGGTCGTCTGAATGACTGCTCTATACAATATATATTAATGTTTGTAAATCCGGAATGTCCTTAATAAATTATATGTTTAATTAATGCGATGAAACTTAAGTGTTTTGGTTATTCTGGTTTTTCCTTATATACTACGTTTGTTTCTAATCGCTTTTTCTAAGGAAGTCTAAATAAAATAAAGAAAAAAAAAATAAAATATGTTTATTATGGAACATAAGATACATGTATCACTTATTCCACGTCATTAAATTTGAAGGCATCCCTACTCATCGGCAAAGAAGACAGAGGGTGTAGGCCGAGAGAAAAAGCCGGCGTAAAAAAACTCTCGGTACTCTTTTAAAACAGCAAATCATCAAACAACACTTATTTAAAACAAATATCGCAAATTGATTAGAAGTAGCCTGTCTAGCACTAGTCCCAGGCCCTTTTATCAACTAGATAATCGTTGACTTTATAGTAAGCCTTTTTACACAGCTTTTCTTTAATACATTTCTTAAATTTATTGAAAGGCAGTGATAAAAGAGCCTCTGGGATTTTATTAAAGAAGAGTATCCCTTTCCCCAAAAAAGAATTACTAACTTTAGATAGTCTAGTACGGGGAAATTGCAGCCTGCGTTTGTTCCGTGTATTAACATTGTGCGTATGTTCTATTCTAGTAAACTTATCACTATTTTTGTATACATACATAATATTTTCATAAATATATTGCGAGGGAAAGGTAAGTATATTAATTTCCTTGAATTTATCTCTAAGAGATTCCCTACATTTTAAATTATAGATTGCACGAATAGCCCTCTTCTGCAGGATGAAAATAGTTTCGACATCAGCAGCATGACCCCATAATAATAAGCCATAAGTCATTAAGCTATGAAAGTAACTAAAATAAACAAGTCTAGCTGTATCGACATCAGTTAGTGAGCGAATTTTTTTAACCGCGTAGGCTGCAGAACTAAGTCTCTTCGCCAATCCGTTAATATGAGGGGACCACTGAAGTTTTGAATCCATGGTGATTCCGAGAAATACAGTTGTATCATCCAGATTCAATTCCTCACCGTTTATAATTGGTCTAGTATCCATAACCCTTGCATTTTTTGCACAAAATTTAATGCATTTTGTCTTTTTTTGCATTAAGTAGAAGGTTATTCATACTAAACCAATGGACAATCGAAGACAGAGCATTGTTCACATCGTCAAAATTTGTTATTTGTCGTTTGATTTTAAAAATCAAGGACGTGTCATCAGCAAACAAAACTATCTGATGTTTTCTCTCTACCATGAAAGGTAGATCATTTATATAAACAAGAAAGAGGAAAGGGCCAAGAATTGAGCCCTGTGGTACCCCCATATCTACTGCCGACCCAGAGGACCTTTTACCATTCACTTCAACCTTCTGAGTTCTTCCGTGTAAATAGGAAGTCAGAAGATTCAGTGCGGTATTCTTGATGCCATAGTGGCGGAGTTTCCCGATTAAGGTCTCGTGTTGGACACAATCAAATGCTTTGGATAAGTCGCAGAAAACACCTAAAGCGTCATGCGACTCCTCCCAAGCCTTAACTATATATCTATATAACTCAACACCGGCATCGGCTGTCGAGCGACCCTTGGTAAAACCGAACTGATTATTATGTAATAATTTGTTTACGTTAAAATGACTTACCAGTTGATTTAATATAATTTTTTCAAATATTTTACTACAAGTAGGTAGTACGGAAATTGGTCTAAAGTTACTGGGGTCGGACATACTACCTGCTTTAAATAAAGGAATAACTTTACTATGTTTCATTAGATCGGGAAACTCGCCACTTTTAATACAATTGTTGAAAATTATAGCTAGATGGGGAGCAATTACATCAATTATGCTACTAATTATTTTTACAGAAATACCCCAAAGATCGGTAGTGTTCTTAATATCTATGGTTCTAAATATCCTCACTATATCGTCGGCACCAATGGGTCGGAATGAAAAACTGACCTTGCACTCGTTTACATTATCTTTGAGCAGCGATTCGGCGAGGGCGGGAGATGATTGAAGAGACTTAGTAGTCGAAATTGGAATGTCAGAAAAGTACTTATCAAAAAATATCATTTATATAATCATATAGCGATGAAGACTCCGTAACTTTTAATAAAGTCTAAACTTAAATTAAAGATATAGAAGTTAGTCCAGCCTAGAGAAAATATAATAAGGATTAAAATATTTTTTTCGTAAAATTATTACAAATTCTATTTGGTCGTACCTACTACAAATTGGTTTCTATTACCCAATATGATTTACTACTTGCGTCGTCATAAAAGATTTCGTAAAATACTGGTTATGTTAACCGATCCCAGCCACGCCTATTATATGTGCGAAATGATAACATCTTGGCAATAGAACAATTAATGACATAATATAAACTAATCGAAAACAAAGACCCTCACTATATTTCTGTGTATTTTCCTTTGTCATACACAGACACATTTTAGAGAATAAGAACGATGATATCATTACGCCGTCGCATTTACAATAAAGCTACAAAATTAGATTTGTGTGGTTGGTAGGTACAGACAGGAATTTACTCAAATAGAAATCATGTTTCAAATAAAATATTTGTTTAAATGATTTTTTAGCAAAACTTCTATGTAACTCATGATCATGTATATATGTCACCGTAAAATTGTAAACACCGTTAGATTGTAATCTATCTCGCGAGATTGTAAACTGTCGAAAGATTGTGAACCTCAACGAAGTGCTTACAATTTAACGTATTATTATTCGGTAGATTGTAATCAATCGAAGTGAAACCGTCAAATTGTGAAACGGATCGCTCCTCGCGCGCTGTTTGGTTGAACGGAATATGCCCCGCGCCACCATATTTGTTTGTTAATTCGTTTGTTGTCGAATGTAACATCAAACACAAATTAGGTTAGTATATTAATATTTTTTTTATTAACATAATTGATGTCAAACTTCACGTTTTAATTAGTGTAGGATTCCAAAAAAAATTTAAAATTATCTTGAAAAAGCAATGAAATTTTCTTTCATTTCATTTCCAACACTAACTTAGTTATCATTCAAACTTCTTTGGTCAATCATAGATTAATTTTACTTCCCAACAATTTCATGTAACTAATTCTAAAGCTGTGAGTTACTTTCAACACGACATCAATTTACATTTATCAAAACAATCAATTTACATTCGACAACAAACGAATTAACAAACAAATATGGTGGCGCGGGTCATATTCCGTTCAACCAATCAGCGCGCGAGGTGCGATCCGTTTCACAATTTGACGGTTTCACTTCGATAGATTACAATGTACCGAATAATAATACGTTGAATTGTAAGCAGTACGCTGAGGTTCACAATCTTTCGACAGTTTATAATCTCGCGAGATAGATTACAATCTAACGGTGTTTACAATTTTACGTTAACATATATAAGTATTAATAAAATATAGTGCTATAGTGTTAGTAAGCTAACTTTTCCGATGTTATTTGACTGTAAATGGTGAAACACATTATTTCTTTTTTTTTATAAATATTTTATTTTTAGATTGGGTATGAAAACATATACATACAGGATTATATATTCTTAATTTTTACCCTTCTTCCGCAAATTATTTATAAATAGCAATACTGTACTATAATCATTAAATGGGAACACAACGTTTGTCGGGCTAACAAGTATTATTGAAATATATATACTATATATTTAAAACAATTTTTAATTAGGTTAAGAACTGCGCTGTTAAATAATGATTTATGTATTAAAGGGTTGTAGCGCCTCTAAATTTTATAAAGCATTTTATTAAAATTTTAATTGATTGATATATATATATATATATATACACCACAAAATATGTTGCTAAGCGTAAAACTCGAAAATGCCTGGTCCGGTTTGAGTATTTTTTTTATTTATTCGTTGAACTCTGAGGAATGTTTTTAAAAGATACAATATTGGAAAAATATTCAAATTCCATATGTTGGTGCTGAAAAGGTCGGCTAAGTAAATCTAAATATACAAAACAAAGTCGTGTTAGTTACACCACTTATACCTCAAGATCGGCTGGACAGATGTTAGTAATCTTTTTTTTGGTGGATTATTCTCCGCTCCGAATAGCAGAGAATAAGTAATAAAATATGGGATAGTTATCGAATAACAATATTAATATTTTAATTAAAAATATTAATATTGTTAATGAATATATATGACCCTTGGCCCGTGGGGTCCTAGCGCTTTAAGGCTTTTTAAAGAAATATCAAAAAGGTTAGTCGACATCACAGGAGACCGAAGATCTGGCAGCTACCTCGGACAAAGAATTAGTCTAGCGATTCAAAGGGGGAAAGCTGCCAGTATCTTCGGAACCTTGCCTAAAGGGACTCCTTTTAATAATATATTTTAGTTATTATATGGTAAGGTTAGTTATTTATTTCAATGTATATGTGATTTATAATTACTATTTTAATAGTCAATAAATTTATTAAAAATTAATTAATTAATTTTACGAATGCAAACAGCATGTCATCTGTTGAAAAAACGCATCATTTTACATCGAATTCGTGTCGGTTCAAGAAATTCCGATCTTGAGGTGAATGAGGAGATGCTTATGCCACCAGGCTTTGATTTTGATCGAAGACAATATGTGTTACATCATAAAAAAAATTTGTATATCAGAAAGTGCTTTAATATGCAGTATCGCAATATTGGCGCTAGAGAGAAGAGGCCTAATGTGTAAAACTGCCATTCTTCTTTCGCAATGGCAAGCAATAAAACATTTCTGTATTTGCAAATTGTATTAATGTTATTTATTACCTTAATGAAATCCTAAATTAAGTATAACTAAAGTTAACACCATATTATTAGACTGTTAGGCGGAACGAAATTAGCCGTGTCAGCTAGTAAATCATATTAGGGCGAAACGAAGTTCGCGGAGGACGCTAGGTCATAACATTTTTAGTCTTTAAATAAAGCTATTGCTGATACTCAAGGTCGAAGCCCTCTTATTACAAAAATGTAACCTGGGAGTGGTACTTCCGATGCAAGGTGTACCGAAAAAATGTATGATTAATTTCTCCATGACACACATTTTAAACACTTTATTCTTAGTACTACAAGTTTTTAATCAATGACGACTTGGTAAATTTTTTACCTTAGGGTAAAAGCCGGATAGTTGCCTCGGACGGATACATGCCCCGGTGTTTAAAAAACTATGTTAGGATTATAAGTTGTATTGGCGCTTTACTACAATAAGTAGTGACTGCCCCTCAGGCCTAAATGCCACGTAAGCCATCGGAATAGGCCCAAGTGTTTTGTCCGTGTGAGCAAAAATCTTCCGCGGCGAAACTTTGACAGCGTTATAATTATATTGGTAAGTAATTTCTATTGAATATTTTTATTACTGATCGTGGTTTCAGTCAAATTTTTGTTTCTTTGCATGCATTAGAGTTTAAATTACACTGTTTATCATGTTTTATTGCTAAATAATTTTTATTTATTTCGCAAATAAAAAGGGCAAGTATCCGCATCAAAAAGGATAGTTGCCCTACTTATTGTCGCGGATAGTTGCCCCTAGAGTGACTAAAAATTTCTTAACAAGCAAAGACGGATTTTATTTTTTTGCTGTTTTTTTTATGTTTATTCGAATTTACTTTGTCTCTAACTTGTTGTAAATTAAATAAATATCTACTTCACAGTTTTATATATTTATTATAGATAAGCAAAAGCCTCACCAACATCAACTGGACAGAAGATAGCTTAGCACTTGCCTTCGAAAAATTGAGACATAGTTGGGATTAAAGCACAACTTTATTAATGAGAGTAAAATGGCTGGACCTCAATGGCTAAAAAGCTTTCTTGAAAGAAATCCTGATATAACTTTGAGACAAGCTGAGGGTTTATCAATTGAAAGAGCGTAGGGTCTCAACAGAACAGAAGTTGCAAATTTTTTCAAACTCTTAACAACTATTTTAACTGAGAATAATTTGCTGGATAAGTCAGATAAAATATTTAACATGGATGAAAGCGGTGTCCAACTCAATAATAAAATTGGTAAAGTATTAGCTAAGAAAGAGGAGAAAAAATTACTGTTGTTTCTTAATATTTCAAATTGTACTTAATAAAGATCTCAGTAAATTGAAAAGACTGTTAAATAAATAATAAAGATTACTCTATTTGATATAAATTTCTTTCTATCCAAAATAAAAACGCACGAGGCAAGTATCCCCCGATGCATTTTCTACGCTAGGCTACTATCCGCCATAGTAGGCAACTATCCCTTTTCTGAGAGGTGAAATAAAACGGTATTTATTCAAAACCATTGTTAATTATGTATACAAAAATAGGCTTTTATAGAAGATAAAAGACCTATGTTGCGAGATACATACTGAATAATTTTCAGCAAGTTCATATTTAAAAAATATAAAGCTTTTTCGAAAAGTGGGGCAACTATCCGGCTTTTCCCCTAGAATTGGATAATTCCTTAATAAGAAATTTCAAAGTCAACGCTTTATTGATTTAATACAAATGTGAATTTCACGATACACTAAGCAATCCTATTTTGAGTACAGTCAAAGTCAAATCATTTCTTTCAATTAGGCCTATTAAAAAGGTACGTTGAAAGTCAAAATGAGGTTAAAAAATATTAAAAATATGACTCTAGTTGCCCCTTCCAAAAGGTATCATATGGAGAAGAATAGGCAAAATGAGATACTTTCTCTTTTAAAATAGTTTTTACAATATTTATATCAATACAGATAAATTATATCAATTGCTTATTAATCGTTTGCAAGCCTTGATAATAAATTTAAGTTCTTGATTAAATATAATGATTTTTAAATGTCATGTCAAAATCTTACAAACAAACACCATATATTTTACGTTTACGCACCGGTAAATCAATCATGAAACTATTGACTGACTTTGTTTTGTAGAATATTTTTTCTAATTAGAAAGAAGAAAGAAAGAAAAATCTCTATTATACACAATAAATATAGAGGATATTTTGGTAAAGCACTGTCCCCCACACTAGGATTCCCTGTGCTGTGGGCAGCCAGTCACACACACACAATAACACAAATTTATAATTAAACTATTTTTGCACAATAAGAATATTTGTTATATAATATTTTAGTAAATGTACGAGAGTTTAATCTATGGAATTAATTCATATATTAATTTTGAAAAGCTTTTCAAAACGAAACATATTGCATAATATATAAATCACAGACCTGAAGGGAAGACCAAATTGCGCAATTCGTAATCGTTAAAATTACTTGTGATTTATGAACAGTAATTTTGAAGGAATTTACTTTGACAAAGTTACAGTAGGCAAATACTATTATTAGTTTGTTATGTGTCAATTTTCAACAGGTATGTGATAAAACAGACACAACACAAGTTAGACACATAAAAAACATATTGCCTTAAGGTTCGGGAGTGATTTTTACAGTGAAACGAGGTTTCGTGAATTCAATTTTGTACAATTATTTGTTTTGAATCAATATTTTACAACTGCCATTTTTTGATGATTTTTATCGTTTTAAAATAATTTCTAGTTACTAAAAATAAAAGCTTAGCAAGTAGTATTAGTGATAGCTTTGCAAAAGTAGCTAGTTAGACACTCTATACTAGAAAGATTGCGAGTGCGTTATCTGCTTTAAAAGTATCTCGACGAAAAGCTCCGTCCTTTTAAATTTCATTTAAATTGGTAATTCTCTATGTTGGGTGTGGCGCTGAAAAATCTATATCATTTATTTACTTATTTAGAAACTCTTGCAAATCGTTGAAAAAATCAGTAGGTACCAATTACATAAATATACCAATGCAAGCAACGTGGGGCCTTATCGCTTTCGAGCATTCTCTTTCAGTCAACCTTTTAAAGATAAATTAGATTCTATACGGAAAAAATTACGTAATATATACTATAACTAAAACGTAAAAAAAACAATAAAAAACAGATATATGATAGCAAAACAATCTAAATTAAGTTAAGTAGAACACATTTTTATAAGTTAGGACAATTGAACACGTTATAAGCACATACATAAGGGTTAAACGGCGCAGGTTAAGAAGAGGCCTCTCTAGGACAAACTTTGTATTTAGTTTAAAATAAGTCTCAAGATCTTGCAAAACGAAACAAGCACTGCAATTAACAGACCACTCATATGTGGCATTTTGAGTGTTTTACGATCAAGTTTCGACGCTCTTCGCGATATTTAAAAAAACTTTTGTGTTGTTTTTATATGTTTGACCTCACAGTATTATTATTTTAATTTTATTTTTGATATGATTTTTATAGTAACGATATTATTAAGATTTATGGTCACAAATATCCGGATTTTAATTGATCTTCAGATACATAATGAATATTCAAAAATTAAAAATTAATTAATTTTGATTGAAAATATACTTTAAATATTAACGCGAAATTTGTGGCAATAACTTGTAAATGGTTGTAAAATCAAGAAACTCTTTTTCTAAATTCCTTTTTTTACCATCCATATATTAAACCACAAAGTTTGTACAAGATACAAGTATTTTAAAAAAGATAGAGTTATAATACAATCATTCATAAAGACATCAAAAATCTGACAACTCGATTCCTGAAAAGCACTTGATCGTTACACAAAATTAAACAAATCATGGCGTAGTTCTATAACATAGAAACATATCGATTTGGTTCTGAGTAACTCAACAAAATGTTTATCCACATCATTTTTAGACGTTTTTACCCGAATCTAACCTTCCGACAGAACCTTTGGCGGTGATGTTTGATGTCAGAGATTTTTTCATTTTTCAGCCTTTTTCAGAGCGTCATTAAGGTTATTCTTTTAATACCTTACTTTTATTTATACACACTGCAAACATCGCCGTCATCGACATCTTGTAAAGCTTCCAATAAATACACACGATTTTTATATCTCTGAGTAACATTTAATACATACATAAATGTTTTCCATTTTTGCTATTATTTATTAAAACGCGCCAAAAAGTTATCATGACAAGCGTATAAGTGAATCATAATCTGTTGATGCCATAGAGGTGACATCTGTCAGTATAAAATTACATCAGAACGCGTGATGCCGCCCACAATCTGTCAATTGTCAAATGTTCTTGAATAAAATTACACACTTTATATCACGACTAACATTTACAACCCTATACTTTTATAGACAATGTTATTAAATTTAATTACAGTGTAAACGCACATTGCAATGATGAATTAATGAATCACAGATTAGACAAAGGGTACTTTAATAGAATGAAAATAATTAGGCATAAATTATATATATTTTTATTTATATGTATAAGGTTCTCTGAATTATGTTAAAATTTTTGTTACTTATTTGTATCCTAAATTAGTTTTATATTTTACAAGACAAGTTTTAATTGAATAATAATTTTTATAGTAGGTTAATTGACGTCACTGTTTAATTTAGAACACAATTTTCATTGTTAAGACGCACCACTTAAATTACTTCAAGATATATTAAGAATAAAAACAATTACAAGTAAATTTGCGTACATCAAAATGTTTACCCAACTTACAAAACGGGTAGGTATATGTGTAAAATGCAATTAGGAAACATTGAAGAGTCCTATAGTTCCTGGGTTTGAATACCGTCGAAATGATTTCACGACATGCAACTAGTTTATTAATTATTGGATGCAAATAGCATGGTATAGGGATTGCATATTATTAAGCAATTAAAAATATGCTAAACATTTTTCTCCTGTCCTCAAAATAGATATTATTTAAAATGTACATATTTTAATAATAATTGATCTTATATGAAAAAATCCAATTAAAAATATAAATAAGGCGAATGTCTTGCAATAATAAATACTTAAACTTCTTCGTATAATTCAAGATATTTAAAATAAAATTCAAATTCATATACGTTTGTGAGCTACGCAAATTTCCTACAAATTAAAAACTAAGACCTTATGCGCTTAAAACAGTACATAGTGAATTAAATACTTTTAAGTCTTCTGCCCTAATAAAAATCGAGAAGGACTCATTGTTTCGTATTAGTGAAGACGAGTAAGGTTGCATCTCAGATCTCGTATATAAACACTTTCACTGTTCGGTCGCGCGAGTTGCGAACTGAGGATTACTCTCTGACCCCGCGTCGCGCGCTGTGATACTGTGTGTGTGACGTTAGTCGTGTTTTAAATCGTGAGAGGTGAGTTTATTTTTAAAGAATATTTTAATATAAAAAATATATTAAGACTACAATTTTAAGTACAAAAAAATCAGACAATGAAATTAAATTTTCAGAAGCTTTTGGTATTATTTATTCCAAAGATTGTAGGACAGGAATATAAATGTTATTATTAAATATGTGTAAATTAATTTAACTTGCACGTTAAGTTGAAATTCAAGTTAAAGTTTATTTTTCAAAAGCCGCAAATAAGTAGCATACAGTATCTTAATGACATGCCAAGAAAAGACATCAACGCGCGCAGATTATAAATAAATTTTGATCAATTGTGGAATAGACAAGTTTGCCAAAATCTCATTTAAATTTTAAAAATAACTTGAAATATTTCTCTATTAATTTCTTCGGTACGTAAATAATATGTTTTTAAGCATGCAAGTCGCGATCGTAGTAGGTAAAAATTTACATAGAACGATTCATCACATGAATATACTATCGTTTTTACTCATTTCCTGATTCTATAGTGTATCAAGATAATTTATCAGTCATTATTACGTCAAACAAATTTATTGAAGGTATTTAAATTGTATAACATTTCGTCGTAATACATTTTTTTAGCTTTAGTGTACTCTTTTTGAGTTGACCTCAACTCAATTTGTATATAATCAAAACTATGCACACACTACACTATACAATTTTACTTGGACTAATATGTCAATGCCTAAATTTAATTAATATAAAACAACACGACTCTCTTATAGCATCTTATAAGTATTCCTTAGCTGTCAATTACATTATCGGTTCGATGATACGATAAATCCAAAAATTTATTTAAATTGCCATTAACTAAACATCCAATTACGGAGACAATACCGTACAAAACACTAAAGCATATAGTTGCCAAGTCGTTACATTTTTAAATTAAAAAAATTAAGTTAATATTATTCCTTATAAACATTTGCAATGATGTAAAGCAGTACAATTATTTGGAATCTTCAATAAACTGGCGTTCGATATTCAAATGACATCAACAGCATTTTTATGATACAAAAGCCATAAACGTGTTGAATCAAAAATCCATTAAGTTAATGGCCTAATATTCAATTAGGCAATTAAAAGGTCACACAAAAAACGAAGATGAACCGAAGGGCAACCTTCTGAAATATTTGTAAATCATGTCTCACGTTTGATACTTATCCGATACGTGCCTTCTCTGCCCTTTAGCGAAGGTAAATAATACCATTATATATCTACTTTACATAATATGCTTGCATATTAGCTGTATAATGCAGTGAATTAATACTGTAGGTACGTGTTGTCCTACAAAATCGGTAACGTACGACTATATTAATTTAAATATCGAATTCTATTATTTTCGTAAGATTCTAAATTTTATACCTTTTTATACACATTTTACATTTATGCGTGTCTCAACCGGACGATTTTTTGGAATAAAATAATACCCTATCTGCAACGCCAATGATATTTCAAAGCTGCCTTGTTAGCTTGTACTTGTATTTGTACTTATCGAGCGGGAAGATGTGCATAAGTTGTCCTGGTCAGTACAGTTATTTATATATGGATTAATATTAAAATCTAATATATAAAATTCTCGTGTCACAATGTTCGTTCTCATACTCCTCCGAAACGGCCTGACCGATTCTTATGAAATTTTTTATGCATATTCAGTAAGTCTTAGAAATCGGACAACATTTATTTTTCATCCCCTTAAATGTTAAGGGTGGTCCCACCCCTACATTTTTATTTTTATTTTTTAGACAAAACTTTTTGTTTTTTATTTTTTTATGATGCATTTTTCAAAAATACATACAACCCTTAATTATCACCCCTCTATGATCAATCCCTATTTTTTATTACAGTAGATAGTTATTTTTACTGAACTAAAAATGCAGAACAACGTTTGCCGAGTCAGCTAGTATATTATAATATTTGTTAAGCTAAATCTTAATTTTTAAAGAAAGTAAACCGAAAGGAATATAAGGCCAAAATGTAAAAGTACTTAGTTTATATGGAATTTGGCGCTATTGAAAAAATAAATATATAATTTTTAAAGGAACGCAGACTTTCAAACGTGATATATTAGTTGTATGTAGTGAGAGTGGATGAAGGTGGTCTTAAGGGGTCAAAGTAGGTGAAAAGCTAGCATCTATGAATGCTAGGCTAGAATCCGGATCTTCATAAGTCAAGGTTATACTTAGCAAAATCGTCATTATTATTAATAAACTCTATTATTCCGTCATCAATATAAAGAAACAGGTTTAAAAGCACATATTTTATAAAATTCACAATTTATTACACGATCTTAAATTCGATGTGAAATACATAAATTAATGTTATCTAATTAATCTTATAATACGTTTCTTTATAAACTATTTTAAATACTTTTTATATATTTTTTAATACTTTATCAAAATAATATTTCAGAATTGTAACGTATAGATTTTCCTATGTAATGAACAGAGTTTCTTTTAACAAATGTACTATCCGTACCTATCAATTACTAATGTATATATTTAATAAAATATAAATTTAAATAGGTAAATATTTTTTTTATTAAAAACTTGAACATTATATACATTTTAAGTTACCATAGCCCTAAGGGGACCTAATTAACAACGAAAATATTTTCTTATTGGATTTCTTAAAGCGAAATACATGAACAAGTGAACATATGCTTTCTAAATAAAGAACAACGTACATAGATCTAGCCGTTTTGACTCGAATTAATAAAGTGAAAATACATAATTATGTTAATTCAAATGTTCTATACAAGTGCGCAAGAAAGTGATTTAATTGACCTAACAAAAAATACCTTTGCAACTTCGATGTAATTTAGTTGTATTGTAGGTATATTGTTTACTATTTTTATACACTACTAGATAACCCGACAGACGTTGTCCTATACACAAGTCTTAAAACACTTACTTACACTTACAAAAAAAAATCTTGACGGTAAGATTTTTTCTCTATATAATTCTATAATCCACTGAACTGACAGAAAAAAATCACCAAAATATTTTTAATTACCTAAAAATTGAGTTAAAATAATTACGTGACACAAAAATTCACGCTAATAACCCGAGAAGCCTTCAATAAGCAGAATATTATAATAGTTCTTATTTAAAATAATATATCGCCAGAACACAAAATATATTTAATTAAAACAAACAATTTTAACGTATTAAATAGAGTAAAACACCAAATTATTTAGTATAAAGGTCAAAAACATTTTAAAAACTTGATATTAATTAGATCATTAATATTCACATGAGATGAAGAAGCGATGTTATATTTAATTCTAAAAATTATATACCATAATATATGTATTTAATTTCTTGTGTTAATTTATTAAAAATGGTGGACTTTTCCTTTTTTAATGAATTCTTACCTTTTCTTTTTCGTAAATAATACGGACTTACGGTTGCCTATCTGTCGTGAAAGGTTAATATTTTATTTCAAAAATATTTTTTTTTAACGGGAGGTTTAATTTGCAACAAACACAAGACGTCATATGTGTGTTTGTATCATGAAAACGAAAACTATTTGCTCTTCATTTTAGTACAAAACCGTGCTCAACTTTAAATGAAGTAATTTAAAAATGTATTAAAGTACACCAATACATAGAAAGCATTAAATACTGGATATAGGAGCGTAGTTTCACATTTTTTTCTGACGGAAATTTGTAAAACTTAGTAAGGCTTAAATAATTTAGTCATTTAAAAGCTTGGTTAACATTTACATCGGTACTCCATTAAATTGATAATAAAGATGTCCGATTACATAATTTTTAATTTGTATTAATTATACATGGTTACCACCAAATCTGTGGTTTCTTAACTTGGATAATTACGACTATGTTCGTGACATCTTTTGTATAGCCTGATGAAATAATACATAAGTTAAAATAAGTATGTGTCAGCTCACATTTCATGTGATGTAAGCTTATGACATCCAGGAAAGAAATTTCTAAGTAATTATCCTTAATCTTAATATATATAAATTACGCGTCACGTTGTTTGTCCGCTATGGACTCCTAAACTACTTAACCGATTTCAATCAAATTTGCTCCCCGGGTGCAGTGTGATCTTACTTAAAAGATAGGATAGCTTACAAATATATATAATTCTACTGTATATGTGTATGTCACTGAACTCCTCTTAAACGGCTGTACCTATTAGAATAATGTTTTTGTATGCGTTTGGGTGGAGCCCTGGATGGTTTAGATTCACAAATCAGCCCAGCATATGGCGCTGCAGTCGGAGTTTCATACTTTGTTTAATATCCTAATCGCTTGAAATATGATGCAGGGCGACAACTGTGGTGTCCGCTAGTTTTGTATAAAGAATATATTATATACGTGAGTTTCAAGATTTAAAAGAAAATTTTTTGTGTCACGAATTAAGTTCGGTGGCGGTTTTTGTATGGATATGTTCAAATAAAACACTTTGTTTGAAGCTGGGTAACAACTGGCTTTAATTGTTTAAAACATGAGCTTATAACTAAGATAATATTAGGGGTGGGAATGCGACGCTGGATTAAAATAATAAATAATAAATAAAATAAAAAAAATATCTTGACTTAAAGAAGAACTCGTAAATCTAAATGACACTTATGTTATTGGACATTATAGGAAACGATAATTTTCAATTACTATTTCTGACTGTGGTGAAAACTAAAGGGATCATTTTGGCGTCAATTGTGCTTCTACTTATTTACTAATATATATAATACTAGCTGTACACGGCCACTCTGTGACACATTGCGATTAAATGGTTGAAAAATAAGAAACAAAACAAAAAATTCATATAAGTTTAATTTTGCAATACTTAAAAAAAAATGAGAAAAACAATCCTTGATGCGGATTATATATCATGCTAAAATTTCAGCTCAATCGGTGCAGAACTTTTGGCGTTTTTGAAGCGTACCCAAACCAACATAACATTCATATATATAAAGATATATATATATATATATATATATAGATAACTCAAGATTTGCTTATTTAAATTTTAAAACTGTTTCAAAGTTTTACAGGTATAAACATAGATTTACTAACAATATAAGCTAGCACACCGTAAAAAAATTATGCCTTATTATTAATATTTATTTATTTATTTCGTAATCCTACAGCTAACATAAATTATATATAATAACAAACAGTTACACTGAAAAATATAGCCAGAGATGGAATACATAATACATTTTACTACAAAAAGGTTCAAAAATTTACAAAATCAGACAAACAAAAAAACAAATTATTCAATACATTCAACTAAATAATACCTAATTTGGCTGTGTGTGATGGTGTATAAGTGAGGGTAAGTATGTGAAGGTGTGTATGTGGGGTATGCTCATGATGCAGGTGATTCTGCGCTATGGATATTCTTAATACTCCTTTTAACCATATTCCGCGACAGCTTAAGCAGGTCAAGGCTTAAATATTGGTCGTTGTATGTCCGGGCTGCGCGATACAAAACTGAGTTTTTTGCATAGTTAGTGTTAATGTAAGGAACATGAAATATAATATTAAACAACTTCCCGGTAATAAATGGTGTAACTATGGCACTATCACTAAATATTAGTAAAAAAGACTTACTTATGTAGTTTTATTGCGAAATAAACGAACATCGTTTGTACAAAATTAGGCATACACCGAAAGTAATGTTAGCTATCGCATAAGAACAACGTTCTAACATTGAATTCTCTCCGTCAGAGACCTTCGTGGGAAAACACGATTGCAATCATTACATCACATGAGAATGACATAGATCATCTTTACGGTATTTGGTATTTATACCTTTAAATTATCTGCAGGTGTTAAGTGAATCATAATTTATTGCACATTTAATTCGATTCGACAGTAGCTTTAAGGATTTCAACTGCAGTTGTATTGTATTAACACTTAAGTACACAAGTTTCTTATTACCGACTTGTCCTGGCCTAAATATTTGTTTGGAAACTTTAAAAATATTTTACACGTGCGTATTGAATTACGTAGGTTAAAATGGTATCAAGTCAAAAGTCAAAATCATTTATTCATATAGGTAACACAATGTTCACTTATGAACGTAAAAAAAGTATATATATATATGGAATGCTTCTAATTTTACATTTACTGCCAGTTCTCAAATAAAGGGCGTAGAATGGAAGAGAAGAACTGGCAATAAACTCTCCGCCATTATTTTTATTCGCCAAGTTTTTTGTTTTACACAACGTTTGTAAGGAGCTGCAACCGTTTCACCATGTTCCACATGACATCTTAAGTAATAAATAATAATAAAATAAATTAAAAACAAAGATTTGTCCTCTATCAGCAGGAGCCAAGGTGTAATAGGAGCACGCACTTACATTCTAGTGGGAACAAGACGCAAAATACGCGGTCTAGCTAATTAAAAGTGGGACTATTATAATGCATATCCGCGTTTTGACGACAGACAAACCACGAAAGGTGAACAAACTCGCCACCTAGATGAATCTTTACCCAGTGGCCTGTCTATTTCTTTGTAATCGTATCTTACATAACATCTCCGTAACACTTTCGCGTGAACCCCTGACATTCATAGTGGACAGATGTGATTTTTCCTTATAAGTGGCATTTTGGAAGGTCAAACGTTTTTTTTCTTGCAAAAGATACATTGTCTTTTATTTGTCGTAGAAGTTGAAGTTGAAATGTACTGTAGGTAATTGATACTTAAATTCAACTAGTCAGTAACACTATAAAATTCTCATGAAACTTAGCTGCGATGTCCGAAACACTAATTTGAAAAAACTATATGTCTTAAGTAATCTATCGTGAGTGACCTATCTAATCTAGACAAAGTAAATCACCATTACATAACTTAATACATAATATCAGAGGAATATAAGCAAAAGCTAAACATGTGATAAAGATAAAACTAATAGTGTTTGAACCTAAACGATAACAAAATTTTCCACTTGCATAATCGCAAATTACTTTCTAAATCGATGGTTTGAAGACATATTCATATATTACATAGTGTTGCTAAAATCGTAAACGTTGGAGTGTGTCAGTGTGTCGCCATACTTCCGTGAGACTGTCGAACAATGTAAAATAAAACTTTGTACGAATACATGAAGAACATTTGTTAACCTAAGGATATATATCGTGATATTTTAAGCTTATATCAAATGAAAAAAGCTAATTCTTCCGCAACCACCGCATTCCAGATTTCACCCCCAGCTTTTTCCTGTTCTCAGACCTAGAAAATGCTCGCTTGACAGAAATTTGACGCCTGAAACTAAAGCCTATTTTGAGGCTAAGACAAATCGTACTATATAATTAAAGATATAATAGAATAATTGTATAACCGCTATAATCGTTGTATTGCTCTCGAAGGCAAGCAAATCAAATTCTATCGATTTGATTGCCTTCAAAAAAAAAGTTTTTTCTATATCAGCCTGCAAACTTTTCAGCCCAACTTACGTTTCAAAAACTGTTTTAAATTTAAATAGACTCGATAACAATATATATGGACAAAGAAATTCGGACTCCCTCCAGTTGTAAAATACATTTTCATTCATCATTTATTAAGGCATATGACAGGATTAAGGCTTTGTAAATACTCAGCCAAGTTAAATATATATGCTTGAAAATCAGCCTAGTTCCAATTCAAAAGGGTACTACTGCTTCTTAATGATCTTTCAAGATTCAAGATTCAAAGCCTTTATTTCAACTAATACAAGAGAACAAAATATAAATGTATATAAAAAAAGTTCTAAGGTTTTGTTGCACAGCTGTCCTCGTGTACAGCTTGCCTTTGTGGCACAAAGGCCTGCTCCAGCTGTTTCCAGTGCTTCCTATCCCTGACAAGTCTTTACCACAGAGGACCAGTGGCTTTTTTAAAGTCATCAGCCCACCGCGCACATGGTCTTCCTCTCTTTCGCTTGGTGTCCATTGGGTGACTTTTTGCGACCATTTTGCTCTCTGGCCTCTGAGCAGGGTTCCTGTCCATCTCCATTTAAGATTTAATGATCTTTATGGCACTGCAAATCACTTCGTCATATTCAAACCGTGTACAACTTGCGAATAATTAAAAGCTAATTAGAAGTCGGCACTTCAATCGTTTCAGCGATAACCTCTATAGACAGATTAATACGCAATTTTAGTTAATTAAAATCTTTTCCCTCGGAAACTGTTTATAAGTATGACCAATATTAAGAGGTTTATCTTCTAGATCTGTATGAGAAATTTGGTTCATAGCAAATGTAGCAATGCTATTCAAGAATTAGTTTATTTCTCACGAATTTTGTTTTTCGACTTATGAGCTCTGACCCTGAGTTGGAACATTACATAAATGTTTCTTGTCTGAAAATAACATATTTGCATATCATCTTCATATATATAAATCTTCTGCGCGTGTATTTCTAATTAAAATTGTAAGCGGGTTTTTCATGGTTTTTTTTGTGTGAGTTTAGATTTTAGATGATGTATTTTAAAGTTCGAAATTTTTGTTTTTAGGACTTGTATACATGGCTACATCAGTCGCGTCCGCTAATACTTTCATATATTTTTTCTTGTAAATTTGACCACTAAGAAGTTTTCATTCTTAAACTTCAAATATAACAATGTCTAGTATAATCTAATTATTTATTTAATTATAAGTAATCTTACAGCTAACATACATAGTATTATAAAACAAACACTTAGACAGTACAGAAAGCCAAAACAGATTACATAGATAAACAATATTATATACGAAAAATAAAACAGATAAGCACATCAATAGACAAAACCATATCAAGAAAACTGAAATTTAACATTTAAAACAACAAATAATACTTAATATTACAAATCACAACCTAAATAAAATCAGAGTCTTCCCGCCTCTTCTCACATCTTCTTTGGTGAGGTGGAAAACATCAATATCCTCATAATTATATAAAACATAGATAAAACCCGAAACATTGGTGAATTATGCAGGTAATTCGAGTTCGTACGAGGCACATGGAACAATTTTGTGTGTCTTGTCGCAAAAGGAGAAGGAATTTTAAAAGAAATTAACGATTAATTAGTTTATATACTGACTTAAACGATATTAAAACTATCGTTTTGATTCAATAAAAATATTCAGGCGCATTCAATACAGTTGGTTACAATTACGAGCGATAAATTGATATGGAACTATGGCAAATTAAAGTATACGCGTGGGATAAACTTTTATTATCCAAAATTGCAGTGATACAATCGAATTGAGTTATCGAATCGTAAAATTATGAAATCGATATTCGATGACATAAAATCGAAAGCCTCCGACCTGTGATCTAACGCCCTTGACATTTTAATGTTTCATAATCTGTGGTAATGTGGAATTCCTTTATTTTTGCCGATCCTTAATTAATTCATATCAAGTTGTGGATAATTTAGAACAATAATAAATATCATTTTCATTAATTAACATTATTATTTTGTCTTGGAGGCTGTACCCAAATAATTACTGGTATTCGTAAGTCTTCATTAACAATAAGGAAACGGGAAGGTTGTATGAAGTAACACGCGGACAAATATTATGTGAAGTGATTCGTCTCACACGTAAAAGCGAAAGTGACAAGTTGCGACTGCGCCGGTAATAAATAGAGATTAGAATGACTTATATAAACTGAATTTTCGATATATAAAAGTTAACTAGAATTCTCAATCCTGGGGTGGAGTTCGAGTTACTGAGTTCTGGTAACGTAAAGCAAAACATCACGAGAAAAACAGAATGAAAAAACATAATTCTATAATGTGCTTGAGACACACATGCTAATGACCTACTTATCCATAAAAACAAATGCCAAGACTTTAAACTAAACCAAATGTAAAATCGTACTTTTAAAATTGTCTTTCTATTGGAGGTTGGCCGCTAAAAAGGTTACAATGTATACAAATATTCACTTCGAATATAAATAGCAAATGTTTCACTTACCTAATACTTAATATCAGTATATAATAACAAAATGTTTAATTGAAACCCAAATGTGACCAATTTCAAAAGTAATAGGCAATTTCAAATTATAGTCTGATAAAAACCGCAATTATTAATAGACAATGTCTATACAATAATTCGCATTGTTAATCAAACAATGCACTTGAAATCGGGTTCTACTTAGAGTCGACTTAGGTCCTTCAAGAAAAGAGCGTACCATCTCGCGAACACTCTGGCATTGAGAGTGTCCATGGGCGGCGCTAAAACATCAGGTGAACCTGCTGCCCGTTTGGCCCCTACATGTTCTGTAAAAAATAGGGTTTCTGGATTATTCTGGGTAAAATTAAAATGAAGAGGAATATAGACTATACGTATAAAAAGAAAACTTATAAGAAAGAATGTGGTCTGTATTTATTTCCACATTTCATAAAAAAATACATAATAATAAAACGGATTTTTGACAAGCAAATTTTTTGTAATATCAACGTAAAAAAATATATGAGATTCTAATTCTAAATACTTTGATTTCTTTGTCCTCTAATTAGCACTTAAAACTGTGTCTTCTACCCCATTAACCTTTGTAACAATTTAAAATTTCCGGTTATTTACTGAATATTTATATAAAATCGAGGATATCAAATTAAGTTATTTTGTTTTGACAGCTTATTACCTTGTAAGGATATAACTAGACGGCCTTTACTAATTTGTTTTATAAATTTACAACTAAATTTGTTCACAGCTGGAACATTTTATACATCAATTCTTTTTATAAAGTTTTTTGTCAGTTATCAGTTGACAGATTTTTCTGATTTTGTAATGAGTGTCTCTGAGTGTCTGCATGTATACTGTCAATTTGCCTTACAAATAGTAAAAAAAATAATGTAACTTTCGCGGGGAGAGAATTTACAAGAAGACGCTATGTTTTATTTTAATTGGTCGAAATAAAAATTGGAAAACGCGCCATCGTCAAATATATTGTTTTAGATATCATCCCTAGTTATTTTTAATTAAAGAATAGATTAAAAAGTGAAAAGATTTAATTCCCTTTATTTTACAAATAACATGCATAATCTATGAAGCGTGTCGCGTTCTTTATTTTTTTTATTCACGTGGCATGCTCTAAACTCTTACAGAGAATACCATCAATTCTGTGTTCTGCACTTAGAGGGTAGACTATTAACTTTTTCAAAGCTATTACTTTATTTTTGGCAACAAGAAGACACCTGTCACCAAAGATTACTCAATGTTAGGATAAATTAATTTAGTAAACGCATCATCGCCGCTTGCGCAATCAGGTTACCACATGTTTAACCAAATATCGCCACTATGTTTAAATTAACGAGTTGTTTTTAAACGCATTAGCATTAACAATGTTGTAGCTTTTAGACTTTGGTAGAATAATAGTAGCCCATAAACTATATGCCATGAGTATTCAATGCTTTATTTCATGTAAGTCGCCTACTCAATTTTCTACATAGAAAATCCATGAAAATAAATAACAAGTTACGAAAACGTCAAATCGAAATATAATGTATAATGAACGTAAAAAAATTATACTACTTAATCTGCTAGTGCGTAAAGACGTAGAACGGATGAGATCAACTGCCAATTAAAGAAATAGTCAAATGTTGGAATAAACTTTACGAATACATACTATACGAGTATGTTACTTTCTTAAAGAACACAACACACTTTACGAATACAATGTGTTACCAATGGGCTTGTGTTATTCAGTTTCAAATAATCCCCGAATTTATGTTCCCCATAATACAATTTTTTTGTATTATTATTGTTCAAAATATTATAAATAAACCAAAGGTTCAGAAAACACCAAAAGATCTCTAAGGGATTTAACCTTGGTACCCGAAGAACTACACCACAGTACAATTTTGAAATTCCTTATAAACTAAAGAGTTATAATTAATACAAAAAACTAAATGATCATTACAACAAACAGGGAGAAAAAACCTTTAGTAAACTTATTTGTGATTTAAGTTTAAAATTATATAACTACCGACTGTCCTTGGCAGCTAAAATATTATCATGTAATTTAATAAACACAATGAAACCGCGATAAAAAATTTACAAATTTTAATCATAGCCAAGATTGAATTCGTATGTAATAAATTAATGTCCAAGATTGAACCTGTGACCTTTCAGATTCCAAACCAGATGAGACCAACTTGTCACAAAAAACCACCTTGATTGTTAATTTAACAACGCAAAAGCGTTTGTTTTTTGCTTTATTACATAATATTGGCAACAATAATATATTTTTAATCAATTCAATGAATTTAATTGCCATCGTGGTAATCACATCTCTCTGTCTCTTATCTGTATTTATCACATTCTTGTCTACTACCCCGAAAAGATTTTATAATATTAATTATATCTAGCCAAGAAAAACAACGGAATCTTGATTATTTTTCATAATACGAGTATGTTCATTTGTTATTTCGAAGCAAACTCTTTCTTATTTACTAAAGAGAAAATATACATAACCCAACGATATGTATGAGATTTAGACAAGTCGCCGGTAACTCAAATATAAAGGTAATATATTTACTTTTTAGTGGATTTCAAACGTAGCAATTTTTGTGTTTACCAAATATTAAACTTACGACCGTGTGATGGCTGGCAATTTCTAATGGTGAGTTGAATGCCGTGACGATTCCAGGCGACCCATCTTAAGGGCTTGTGGAGGGCTGCTATTCAGAGGTATACCTCGCTATATACCTCTAATAGCAAAGGGCTCCGATTTTCCCAGCCTCACAGACCCGCTTCAAGACCGACTTCTGTGATGGGCGTGCAAAAGCGCAGTTCCACGATGTTAAAAAATCTAATAGTGAAAGATATTTTCAATGAAACCAGTAGTTTGGGAGTGTTTTTTTTTTCTTTATAATATTTGTATAGTCTTAAATGTTTAAAATAAATTCCATTCCAACCAAGCTTAAAAATTACGACATAAGTACTTGAACGAAGTTCGTGCTAACAAAACTTTCAGAGAACCTTGCTCAAATTTTCTATAACAGTAGGTACGTAAACTAAATATTATGTAAAGATAATCTCAGTCATTTGGTAAATATGTCGGAAATCCTCAGTACTGTCACGATTGAAGATGCAATCAGCTTAGAGTTCGATCACGAGGTGAAAGCTGGATGGGACTATTGTGTGTCTGTCAAGTCTATTTGTACTCTATGGATTAGTGCGTTATCATTTCTATAGTAATAGATTAAAGTCATATATTTATTGATATTTAAAAAAATACAGAATTTTTAATTACTTAAATATTTGAAGCTTAAGAATGCTTTTTTTTAAACAAAAATAAAATTATGGGTTAGGATTTATTAAATTGATAAATAATGTATAATCTGTCAGTGTTAATAAATTAGTATTACATAATTCCTCTGTCCACTTTAAATAAAACTGATAACAAACAAAGAACTTGTTTTGATTCTATACTTAGAATCCGGTCGACAAACCACTGAACTATTGCAACGAATTTACTATGGCATCTTCAGTTACATAATAATGATAAACGAACAATAGTAATGACTGTAGTAATGGGTGATATTTGCGCTTTCAACATTCTAATTTACACTTAAACTTACCTTATACAACTATCAATAAAACAAGTAACAGAAACTTACACAATTTTTACTTCATTCAAAAATGGAAACCAAATGTTTTTTACGTTCCAGACAAAACGTGGTCTTGAATATATAAGTCTACGTAAACGTTCTTTTTATTTCATAATTATTTTGTTTTAGGTAGTTCCTTAATATTATTAATTAGTATTTACTTTACGAGAGCAGTGTTGGCCTAGTGGCTACAGCGTGTGATCGAAGCTACTACTCCCTGAGGTCGTAGTTTCGATCCCCGGCTGTGCACCAATGGACTTTTTTTCTATATCCGCATTTAACACGTGCTGGAACGATGAAGACCGATCACCTTGTCTATTAGATTAATATATCATGAAACAGATACATAAATCTGAGACCTAAAAAGCTTGTGCCACTGATTCATTTTATTTTATTTACTTTACGAGTGAAAATTAAGGATAACATAGGGTATATTAAGAATATTGTTTACTATTTGTTAACTCCATCGTTACCCACCATAACATCGACCAAATAAACGAACAAGTACAAGCTTTCTGCGTAGACTTATGGAGCAAGTGTGCGTTAGTGAAAGTTCCACAGTACTTACAATAACAATCACAGTGGTTTGAAAATATTCACTTATTACTTCATGGATAGATGTGTTTTTAGTAGTTGGCCTTTGTCTGACACACATCCTGAGTGAAGGAGGGAGGTGAAGAAGAGAGAAAACAGTCTTAGACCCCAATTAAAGTCTATAGCTGCAGAGGATTAATGAGACTACGTCAAGAACCGTGTTCCTAATACGGCTCGCCTATTATAGGGTTACAATTCAAAAAAATACCCAAAGGTCAGCATGTAATTTGACCTTTTCGAAATATTTGCATAATGATTGTTTTATAAACGGTAATTTGTAAGTTTTAAAGTCAATTTACGCTGTCAGTCACGTTCAAGTGTTTGTACGTCTTCATTATAAGCCAGAATGATTTTAAAATACTTGCCCATGGTCAGTTTATACTTAACATTATGTAGAACTTAAATATAAGTTACAGTATAAAATAAGTTTGAAAAATATAATTGTTTTAAAACCGGACTGTTTTATAATCTGTGAAATAATTTTATACAAAGTGGCTTCCTTTAATGGGTTAATTACACGTAGTTCATGTAATTCTCGTCTTCATTCCAATATGATTAAAGTGTATTTATATTATGACATTTATTAAATAAATAGCAAATTTTAAATCTAAAAACTGGTTAGTATCCGTCTTTGTCACCTTGGTGGCATTTTTTATTTTCTACAAATCTCCAAACAATTAATTAACATTATTATCTTTTATGGTCACGTTTTGACATCATTACAGAACTTGTTTAGAAGTTCCAAATTCAAATTTACGAATATAATTTCTCGACCTTGAAAATTACATAAGCATACATTCTCTATATTCTGTAAGTTACGCGTTATTTGTGTATTGTCTGTGGCTGTGTCATAATTTAAATTTTAACGATTTAAAGAATAATTTATATTTTTACAAAAATAAAGAAAATTTTTGACGCGCTATCTAGCTAGATGGTCTTGGTAAATAGACTGAAGTTAGCTTTTCCCAACGAATATGAACTTATTCTTACTTTATTTTCCGTTTATGTATTTTACAATGTTTTTCTATGAGAATTGAGTAATTATAAAATTATATCATTCAAGTTTTCGTTACATATATACACATTGTTATAATTACATATATTTATCTAATTCATACAAAATAAAACGGTTCCCATTTTAATGTCACGGCCTCAGCATAACCTTTTAATCTTGATTCTAATTATACTTTAATCATAGCTTAAGAACAAAATATTTGACTGATTTATCATTAATTAATATCTACCATAAAACACAAGGCTTTGATTTAAGATACAATACAGAACTTAATTCATTCTTAGAAACACTTCAACGTCAAACTTTTAGCTTAATATATGATATTCTATTTTTTTTTATGGCTCTGGCACGATTTGTGCATTAGCCAGCGTCAAGTATAGGATTTTTTTATAATTCGTGCTTGTCTTTAGAAATTCGACCGTGTCCTCCATGTACGGTTTTAAGCACTCGCTCGGTACCGCACAACCCTCCCAAAGGCCGAGAACAAATTTATTTTAAATTAAAACTTGCCCTTGAACCGGGAATCGAACCCGGTACCCCTCACCTAGCTGCCACTTAATAAGACCGCTAGGCTATGAGGCCCCTCAGGGAACGATCTTCTTTGTTTAAATCACGCTGTAATTGTCATTTTTATGTTATGGTTTTTGAAATAAGAACAATTTATTAATTAAACTAGTGATTAAAATTTTCTTAGTTCCAAATTTATTTAAGCGCGCCCATACTCTATAGCCTCTGTAAATAAAAATATTCTGTACATTATGAAATGAATGTGAAGTGTTTGTTTTACTGTGATTTTAACTGACATGACCTTTTGAATCTCCACTTTGACGTGAGTGGCATCTGACATCTCATTACGAACCTCGGGTATTAATGCATTTGCCTGCCCACTAATTACTAACCAATTATATGCATTAGATGTTGTTTCGTACGATTGTAGGGTTGGCACCACAGAATCAACAAACAAAAAATGCCTTAATGTTTTTTCGCCGACAAGAGACCGGGCCGTGCTTAGCAGAACGGTGTTATTAGACTGAATTAAATTTTATGAATCTCTATCTCTCTTTTATAAGAAGAGTAGAAAAAAAGAAAATCTTGAAAAATTATTTTATTACAGGCAAAACCTTTAATGCTACACACAAGTCGGGGTCAGGATATAGGAGAACCATGGTGTTTTTTTTTGTTTTTTATTTAATAACACTGGTACATTCTGCCAACGACCCTTCAAAACTTAATTAAGCAAACGATTATTTAAAAAAAATATGAATTCAAAGAATAAAAATTGGAGCTTTGTAACATAAAGTTAAATCTGTAGATAATCACAGTAAAGACAGGGAAAAATTATTTAAATATTTGTTGTGACAACCTTAAATATGTGAATGAATGCACCATTGATACTACATAGTATATTATGTTCACGCGGTTATTAACTTATTGGAGAACAATACTGTACGCGTTGATTTTACCGTGTATTGTAATCTAGTACTGAATGCACGTTTTTATGAACGCACCTACGCCATAGTAGTAGGACATTGTTTAAATCCAAATCGAGAACGTTTTTAATCTATGCCTTTTTAAATTATTATCTATGACTAAAGAGGTTGATTAAATATTAATGTATTCGATATTCAAAAAATTCGCGGTCTACAAGACAGAACAAAATAATGTAGTTTAAAAATGAAAATGCATCACTGTAGCAAGGTCTCAATAAAACACCGAGTATTTATTGTATTGGCCTTCGTTATATTAAGACGAAAATTCAGTATCAACTACTTAAAAAATATAACAAAACTTCTATAATATTATTATAAGGATATTCTTAGTATCGTATGTAATGTCCAGCTCTGCGAAGCCCTTCAGGGAAATGTGTTATAAAACAAATTTAGTTTTTTATGATTGATTATTTATAAAGAAATAATTTCGTTGATCACCATTATCAATGGCTCTACAACCTCTTACAGGCCCTTGGATTAGTAAGTGTTGCCATCGCAATCTATATCGTGCTTCTTTTTTTATGGGGCAGAAGGCAAACGTGCAGGCACGTTGAATAAAGTGATAACCGCCGCCCATGGACATTTCCAACGCTGGAGCTAGCGGGTGTGTTGCCGACCCTTCAGTGTACGCTCTTTTCGTGAACAACTTCTTACATCTATATTCAAGGTCACAGTGTGTGTGTGTGTGTGTGTAAATTAAGTAAAAACACTGTCCAAAAATAATAGCATTCAAAAATCGAATTATTTACCAACTTTACCCGGCTACCAAAAAATAATAATAATACAAATAATATTTTCAGTTTTAAATATGTATAAATCAGACTTTCGTAACAATATTGGTGTTTTTGCGTGAGAGACAGTGCCGCCATTGTCCGAAGCTTTAAGAAATGACACAAAGTTGCCCAACCTACCCATTGTTTTACTTGACTCATTTAAATAGACGCGCCCTTGAATCGTCGAATTAATCTCATAATTTAGTGCACTAAAATGTTCAGTTCAGTTCAGTGTGAAATTTCAGGATTAAATAGATTTTTTTTTTCATACAACTTTTGTGAACTAGAGCGCAATTACATACGTTGTCTTTGCAATTAAAAAAATATTGATAAATAATAATTATCTTATTACTAGTACGCTGTTACTAGTATATGTTCATTTGACTTTCTGTCCAAAGGTTTTTTCGATCTTATGCAAAGTGACCGAGCATTTATATCTAACCTTTTTGGTTTGATGAATTTCACAGAGTAGAAAGACACAAGAAATGTATGTTACATAAATAGCCGGTGAGAGTATTTTATATATAAAGAATTATAAAAAAACTAAATGCGTGTTTCATATGTTTTTATCGTAACATAAGTATTAATGTATTATAAATTATAAATAAACCTTATTGTTAAAGTTAGGTAACATGCTAACAAATTAATTCAAACCTAAATCATAATAAACTTCACACAGAGTAATGCATGTTCATTATTTTCGTAACAAAACATCGGGTTATGCTTAACTTTACAAAATCATGGCTGTAAAATCATTGAATTTGCGAGGCAGAATCAAATGAAATATTAATATGTCAAATGTCAAAGATTTTAGCGTTGCTCCTAAGCACATGTTGCAATAATGCAAAGTTTACTTCACTATATCGTTACTATTAGTACTAATGTGCAATAAAATGATTAACTCGTGTGAAAACCAACGTTTGGAGAGGTCATTAAGGCATGACTTTTGTGTTTGTCAATATCAAATACGACCTGTCACTTTCAAATAAAAAGAATCATTTTTTTTAGCGAGCACAATATCCTAGTCTGTGGAATTTGCAAACTTTCTTACCGACAAACACCTTTAATCATATTAAGTTATATGCATATATATTACTTGAAGAATATTTTGATTCTAATTTGGTTATATATTGTTAGAAAAATTGGCGATTTAAAAAACATTACGTTTAGTTCTGGACCTCGTCTATTCTGTTCTACGATTTGAAAACTACTTAGGATATATGTTAAATTAGAATTATATTTTCTTTTGGACATTGAGAGGTTTATTTACTAATAAATAAATTTATTTTCGTAAATAAGTTGATGAGCTTTATTTGAGTTTTATTGAGATTATGTAATATTAATATTTAAACCACTTGGTCCGAAGATTAGATGCAAACGCAGTAATAATTAATGTTTTATTGTATCTCCTTCCTTCACGAATAATATGAACACAATATTACAAATCTACAATAAACCAGCCGAGTTATAAAGTACATAGATTTTGCTAGTTTTTGTCTATAAGATTAGCACCTTAATAAATTTAGTAGATTATTGCGCAATAGAAATCGTGATAGACATTACTGAATACGATGTTCACATCAAACAAAACGCTAATTTATCTAATGGCATGAGAGAATTTTCAATTTTATAACGGTGATCTTTATAATCGCGATTTGTTCCAGGGTTTCATACAATTTGATTTTAAATTGTTTTATTTGAACCTATATCCCGTGTATGTATCATCTAACTTTTGTCGAATCTGTTAATGCTAGAAATGGAGGAGACTTTACTGCACAGTATTATATTTTTAATTTAGAATACATCAGTTCGCTGCTCTTATCACCGCGATACACGAGGCTAGTTTTTGAAGCTAAAATAGCAAGCTAGTACTGTCCTAGCTTGCTGTCCTGGCTTGCTGTCCTGGCTTGCTGACCTGGCTTGAAACATAGCTAGTTATGTTTACATGAGGCTAGGATTATTTTAGCTATTAATTTTGCAGTGACTGAGGTGACCACATGTCCAAAATGAGCTACATGCGAAAAAAAGCACTATTCAACTGAATGAGTTACTTCAAAAACTGTGCCAACTCGCACTAGAATTTTTTGTAGAGCTGAATCACGCTTAGATTTGTCTTTATATCTTGGAAGGGTGGCGTTCCACAGACATTCATGGTCACGGTACAGTTGTACAAACTTTAAATATCCATACATAGTTTGGGCATCTTAAAATCTCAAAAACACGTCGAGGTGACAAAAATAAACAAAACGCGTGGTTCCTGCTTACTAGCCAACTGAAAACTAGCTTCGCCGGCCACATGAAGCTAGTACACAAGCCAGGATAGTAAAATTAGTGATGGGGGCGATACTATCCTAAAAAATCCAACTCCGTCCTATTAAAAACTATCCTGGCTTGTAAACTAGCTAACTAGCTTACTAGCTCAGAAATTAAGTTAGTTTTGTCTACACGAAGCCAGAAGTACTAGCTTGCTAGCTTACTGACAATAGCTAGCTATCCTAGCCTAAAAAACTAGCCTCGAATGACTCGGGTATTAGGGTGAAATTTAAAATCGGATTGACCGCTTTGACATCCGTGTGATGCGATTTGACATATGGGAGCCTCATGTAGAACTAAGTCTCTTTCTATAAGGTTAGGCCATTCGACATATACACACGTAGATTGAATAATGTATCTCAAAGTATTTATTTCCAATACGCAAATATACGCTTAACCTACACATTAATAATAATTATTAAAAAATGGATAAATAGACAAACAAATTTAAAAAGTTTGGTTTATGTGCTAATGCAAAAGCGAAAGGACCAGCTCTGGGTTCACCAGACCAACTTAAATCTTTAATTAGCTCGTGCACGAAGAGTATCCAACGTTGGAGGAAAGACTTATATTTAAGCCATTTATTTATTGAAGATAAAAAGTGGTAACTATGGTAACCATGTCAGGCATTAGAATTGGTTTTCGTAATAAATGAAAGTATAGTTAAACGCTTGGGAGTTAAGCGATGATCTTTACTCGGCGATTAGGTTACTTGGATGACTCTATAAAAGGTTACGCTTAGAGCAACGACATATATAGATTTCTCGTTTGCATTACTTTCATAATATCCTACTATTTGAATTTGGTCGGAAATATAGAATACGTTTTTTTTAAATTTTATTCAAAGAAACAGAGCTCAAAATATTGCAAATTAATTACTAAATTATGTTACAAATAGGAATAATCGTATCAAGTATAGTCAAAATCAAGTAATTAAGTTAAATGTCATAGATATTTAAGCATCAAATGTTCATAATTATCATTGCTTCCGAAAATAAGCAGGGTTTCGATCGCCACCATTTGTAGTTTAGTCTCTTGCAGATTATACGTAGCAATTAATAGTATACATCCTTGAAATCCTATCTCATAACTCTTCCTTTCTTGGCGAATCCTTTAAGATCTCTACAGTGGCTGCAGTCCCTAATCGCTTAGCTCCTTCTCTATCTTCCTTTAATTCTCTACTGTACCAGCATTACCTGTCCACATAGTATCCCTAACTTTCGTACTTATTGATCTGAAATTATTGTGTTTCATGTGTCCTTTTTTTATTGTCCTATTCACTGTTAACATATGTTTTTTTGTCTATATAACTAAATGTCTTATGTATTATTGAACTTCTTACGCTTACCTTATATAATATTAGATAGCTAGACATAGGTACATATTTTTTTCTTTAATTAAATTGCCAACACATACATTTTGATAACAGAAAATTCAAAGATATTTATTTCCAACACACAATTATACAGTACAATATTTAACCAACCAAAGTTTTAATTTTCTATTTATTAATTTTAATTATGTATTATGTAGAATAATAAAATAGTTTATGAATAATGCAAATATGTCTCAAATGTTCAACTTTAAAGGGGAAGTCGATGAAATTGTTAACCATTCTGTCCCCTAATACTTGCCTATGCGATATTTATTATCATTAACAAATGTGGGTATGTAATACCGGATCTTAGACCAGAGCAAAACAGCAAGGGTATGACGCAAGTACTTATTCTAACATGCATCTAACGTATGAATCAGACATTTGCAATATTATTCCTCGGAGGTTGACATTCTTACGTTTTCAACTCTTAGTCGCCTAGTCGTAGAACACTTTATGATGCGTTCATTTGTTATTTCTTTTCAAAACATTACAAGACCGAGTTCAAACATTCTCTCACGATTAGAATGCTACATTATCCCCGCGTATGTAAAATGTTCAGCACACCATGCAGGCTGCTGTCGTGTTAGTATTTTTATGATTAATTTCGAAGAAATAAGTACATATCGCCATCGTAAACTATCTCGTGCTTCTTTAATTCCTAGACATGATGGGTTAATTATTTGTTATTTCAGTTACCAAATCTTTTAATTGTAACCACGACCATTAACAAAAAAAAATATTCTAGTAAAGTATTATAAGGGTTTCCTGGAAGAGAACACTTATTTGTAATTTACTGTTAATATTATTATTCAATCCTTGTGCAAAAAATAAATAAAAAAAATTGTTGAATAATATTAATAAAGGGGAATCATATATACATAGATCGGTAGATGTGTTATTATACTACTGGCATGCGACTACTTTTCTTCTTATTTTCTCATTAAATAGACTATTTAAAAAAAAAGATAATTACAGGTATACAACTTATATTTGAAGTTTGTATATTTTACCTTGTCTTTAGGATATTGTTCAGATTATAAAGTTTAGTAATAACTAAAAACAAATTTTCTATAATTCTTATTAAACAAATTTCGATTTCAAGGATTTTCTGGTGCCAATTAAGCAACATGTTATAACAATTAAGTAACAGAAACTATAAGGAAGTGACGAATATTTAAATCATTGAACATAGTCAAGAATGCTACTAGTTTTATGTTTTTATTACTAATATAATTTGGCATATCAATTTTATTAATTATTATTGATTCTCCACAGCTGTGATTGCTTCCGTAGCTCCATTTGTTCAGTTATAATACAAAATATATAGATTTATTTATCTTAAATCACACAGATTGTTAACGAATATTATCTTAGTTATTATATTGATCTAGTATTTTTTTTTAAATTAACATAATATTACCTTTTGCCTTAATTATTGTATAGGCTAGATTATAATTCGTAAGATTTACCCGCTCTTTTGTGAACTTATTAGTTACAAAAACAAGAAGTTTAAATATATAATACATGAAAGTAAAAACAAAATACACATCTAGATAGATTTAATTATAAAAATCTATACTGAGATTTAATTACTTAATTAATATTATAACAATCTGTAAATATAAAAAAGGGTGCGTGTACTTATGTACACGCGTAAGAAGTTATCCTTCTTTGGCATTATTAAAAATAGTTTTTGATTGCATGCAAATAATTAATTACAATTAAATAACCAAAGACTGGAAAAGGAGTCAATAAAGTTCAGTTTACATTTGAAAAATTAAATAAATAAATATTTATCATTATTCTCTTACATTAAGTGTAACAAAAATTCTATTATTATTCGAATGTTGTTTTTAAATTATGTCCAATGCCGTAGCATCTTCGGTGGGCAACTTCATTCTGTTAATTTTGGGTAACGGTGCGCGCGCATCGTAAAATTTCACTGTCATCAATTTTTCATAACGCGCCTAAAGAAGTATAACATCAAAAACTTAACATTACATAATAATTTAAAAAAGTGTGTGTGTGTCAGCTACGACGCACGATTGGAGTTTACTCCTTACGAACGATAAAATGGCGATAATGTTCTGTGGCTGTCGACCATATTTTCATACTAAAGGTGGTAAGAATATATGTTTTTATAATATAAATGTTTGTAGTAGTAATAAAACGTACCTACATCATCTATGCCCAAATAGGATTTTCTTTCTGTGACCAAAGTTACCTTTATAGTAAGAGAAGAATAAGAATGAACAATCTTTTTAGTTTTAATTTCACTGACCATTATACTATTGACAAAACTCTATGGCACGCTAGACAATCTACTTTTATTTTTTACACCTGTCAACACTGACAATGTTGTAACGTGGCTGTCAAAACGTGAATTCAAAATAGAAAAGTCTGTGTAATGTATTCCATCTCATTCTTTTACACGTTCAATCCTACAGATATATATGTTTGTCTCTTTCTACATAACGCCTCAACTGTTCGTGTTACACTTGATTTTACTCCTCATAAATTTTCCGTACCGGGCCTTATAACTCAAATCGTTTCTTAAGGAGTAAACTCCAAAAAAATATTTGCATTTCCAAACTTTAAGCATAACTTTCAAATGAAGCACATCATGACATATTTTGTTCTTGCCCTTTGTAACGCAATGTCGTAAACAACGCAGACATTTAACTGTCAAAACGATTTTTGATAAAAGATAATTCGACAATCTACCAATTATATGTTAAGCCCATTGCGTTATTCTGGCGAAACAATTACTGTTTTCGTAAGAAAAATGACCGCAAAATGGCTTGGTTTATTTTTATATTTATCCTGTCTACTACTTGGCAAATTTTTCGTCTTTAAAATTACTTCTATAGTCAGTGGCGTAACAATGGGGTGGCAGGACTGGCAAAATGCCTCGGGCCCCCGACCCAAGAGGGCCCCTGACCAAGGGATATTATGTTCTATAGATGAATGTGTCTCCAATAGGTATTGGGGACTACAGACCATGCCCTCTCGCCTAACAGAGGAGGTATATGGCCAATAGTGGGACATATACAACGTGTAATTGAGTACGCTGAAAATCTCGAAGTTTATTAACATTAAATTGAGTACAGCGTGTCGATGTTTACTGATAGGACAAAAAATGAAATTGCCACGGGCCCCAGATGGTATAGTTACGTCACTGTATATAGTTCAAGCCAAGTTAATACAATGAATGATAACATTATCTGTGTTATTTGGTGTAGCAGCTTATCTTCACTACCAACTTTAAAATATTAATGTCGGAAAAATAATTATTTTTGGCTTATAATCAAATACTTCAATGCCGGCTGTGTGTAACGATATATCGTAGCGATTTCTCTGTGTAAACCGATTTACGCAGATTTACCGATCTTTTGTATGAAAAATCGTTGTAGATTATCGTTCATCGGTGGCAATTGCAATTTCGATTGCGTTTGCACGTTTTGTTTATCGTCTGAAATCGGTACGATATATCGTTACGTGTTAGTCGGCTTCACACGACTAGATTTAGTATCATTGTAGTTAGCAAATCGACTTTTTTTTACTAAAATTACGTGTTGATATTTAGAAAAAAAAGAATATAATATAATATAATTATATATATTAAAGGTATATCCCTTAATGGAATTATAAAAAAACCTAGACCAATTTCAGTTTTCAAAATTTAAAATTCAAATTCATTTAGGTCACATTGTACACTTATGAAGGTCAATAAAGAAATACTTATAAAATGCTTTTGAGCTTACATTAACTGCCAGTTCTCAAATCAAGGGCGTACAACGGACGAGAAGAACTGGCAATAAACTGTCCGGAACTTTTTAAACTGTTTAATGTAAAATGTTTATATGGAGAGAAGAAAACTTAGTATTTAGGTTTTTATACGGTAAATCGAACAGTCTCTGAAGAGGTAGCAAAATGTTCCATATGTTGGTATGCAACTAAAAAGCTAAGAAAAATTAAAATAAAGGCTAAACGAAATCCGCGGGAAAAAAATCATCGATTCTATTTAATTTTAGCCATTAAATAGAGTCGATGTGAATGTGCAGATATTATCCATTAGATATGGACTAGTAGCTCTATACAAAAGACGTAGATCTAATGTGAATAAAATAGGTTCATTGCAGCATTTTTGACAAAGCAGGTCACTTATAGTAAAATTTAAAGTCGAAACTTAGGTCTATTAAAAACATATGTTTTTAGTGCACAGAAGTCATAGACACTGTGTCTCGACTCTGAATGTTAACCATATAGATGAACAAGATCTGATAAGTTCCGAGATCCTGGAATTGTTATTAAATTTAGAGAATGCTAATAAAGCCTAAAATGGGGCCTCATAGCCTAGCGGTCTTATTAAGTGGCAGCTAGGTGAGGGGTACCGGGTTCGATTCCCGGTTCGAAGGCAAGTTTTAATTTAATTTAAATTTGTTCTCGGCCTTTGGGAGTGTTGTGCGGTACCGGGCGAGTGCCTTAACCGTACATGAAGGACACGGTCGAATTTCTAAAGACGAGCACCAATTATAAAAAATCCTATACTTGACGCTGGCTAATGCACAAATCCTGCCAGAGCCATTAAAAAAAAGCCTAAATTAATATGTTTGATTTTAGTATCAAAAATTGTATTGAAAAATTGTATTGAAAAATTGTATGACTGTTATAATCGTTGTATCGTTGTATCACACTTACGCCGGCTTTTTCTCTCGGCCTACACCCTCTGTCTTCTTTGCCGATGAGTAGGGATGCCTTCAAATTTAATGACGTGGAATAAGTGATACATGTATCTTATGTTCCATAATAAACATATTTTATTTTTATTTTATTTTATTTTTTATTTTGAAGGATATTGAATAATCAAATCAAATTCTTAAAAAAAATATGTTTCTTCTATGTAACATTTCAGCCCACGTAATATTTTGCTGAAATCCTCTGGATTGTTTGCCTTGGTCTTAAATTCAGATATCGTTATCTATTTCGTGATCTCTTAGTTAAGAAAGTGTTTTGCTTTGTTATAATAGGCAGCTTCTGTCCCGTCGACTTTTTGGGTCTTAGACCCATGTCAGTTTTCTTCTGTTAATGTTTGACGACTCATTGGTCTAGTGGTTAGTACCCCTGACTGCAAATCCATGGGTCCCGGGTTCGATCCCCGGCTGAGACGAACATCGATGTGATGAGCATTTGGTGTTGTGCTTAGGTCTTGGGCGTTTAAATATGTATTTATATGTCTATCTATCTATAATATGTATGTATATCCGTTGCCTAGTACCCATAACACAAGCTTCACCAGCTTAGCATGGGACTAGGTCAATTGGTGTGAATTGTCTTTTATAAAAAAAAAAAATTTCATAAAAGTCTATTGGTACACAGCAGCTACCTACGACGATAGACGATAGTGCAAAATAATATAAGAGTACCTAAACACAACATAACAGCTTTGAAGTAAAAGCTTTGAACTTTACGCCTCATTCACATAACCAAATTACCGCATAACCGTTTAATTTGTCATTGTCGCCCCTGACAACAGACATACGATTCTCACATTATGTAACATTCGATTCTTTGTGGCCCATATTGAACCAGTTGAACCTGTCCGAGCTTAAATGGTGACCATAGCTTTTGAGTTTAAGAGACAACTATTTTTCGATCTACAAAATATGCAGTTTTTGTGTCCTAATTTATTTTTACACAATTAACACTTCATTGTCTCTTCATGTCATTTCGTTATATACTAATTCACCAAGGCATTCCTTTAAAGGCACTTATGAATAAAGGTTACAGGTGTCAAATATATTTATTTACTTTCCTAAATATCTGTTATTCGATAATCTAAAACTTTATGAAAAAACGTTTAAAATATCCTTACTCTTCCTTTATTACAAATGATAAATGACGTTTTATTAAGACAGTATAAAACTTCTATGAAGTGTGAAAAATACACTTTTCTGGGCTAGCTTAGCTTAGTCTTTTGTTACTCGAAATTATCTCACATAACTGTTTCGCTGGGAATCAAAGCTAGCTAGCCACCAACAGATATAGTTAAGTAAAACACCTCTCTACGGGATCATGTTTATTTGATAATATTTAAAAATAATACGTTAGAATTATAACTTAAACATGTTTTGTTATCTTCAAAGCAAAGTCCAAGTTATAAAAGCATGGTCACATTGTGGGCACATCGGAATTGTGATGTCATGTCGACCATGGCACACATACATGATTCCTTGCTCATCCACATATAAATTTCGATTTCATTGATTACTTTTAGCTTTTTTCGGTATTGTCAATGTCATCGCATTTCGCAAATTTAAAAAAAATGCATACGTACTTAAAAGCGCATTAAATGTGACCCTGGCTGAGAGTTTAGGTAAATATTGCATAGTTCATGCACAAGAGAGGTCGAAGTGATTAGCATAACATTTTGTAATGAAATGTAACAAATGTGTTTTAAAAATGTGCAATGTTAATGTTAAATAATAAGGTTGTTTTTAAAATACAGCGTAGAATAGCTACTTATAACTACTGGCTAGTGGCTTCATCCCTGAGGTCGTAGATTTGATCCACGGCTGTGCACCAATGGACTTTCTTTCTATGTGCGCATTTAACATTCGCTCGAACGGTGAAGGTAAACATCGAGAGGAAATCGGCTTGCCATAGACAAACGTCGACGGCGTGTCACGGGAGGTTGATCGCCTACTTGCCTATTAGATTTACAAATGATCATGAAATGGATATAGAAATCTGAGGCCCAGTAGAACGTAAAAAGGTTGCAGCGCCACTGATTTATTTTATTTATTTTGAATACGCCTGCTACAGTTAGGTTTCAAATGCTTAGAATGGCCGATATATTTCGCTTATACTCCGTTAAGTATGGCATCTGACCCAACGATTAGGACCAGCCACATCGATTTTGAATCTCACTATTAACTTTTTCCCGAAATTTAAACCTAAGACGTTGTGATCTGCATTCGAATGCTTTAGAACCAAAGAGGCAGTAAATAAACAACGATATTAGTGTATAAGGAGTTTTTCTGTGTAATTTAAAGGCCGGCAACGTACTTGTGAACCTTCTGGTAACGTGAGTATCCATGGGCAAACTTAACATCATATGAGCCTCCTCCCGTTTGCCCCCTGTTAAAACACATCATATAATTAAACTCTACACAATCAAGACTCAACGTTAAACTCAAACTCAAACTCAAACTCAAAATATCTTTATTCAAGTAGGTAACCAAGTACACTTTTGAATCGTCAAGTTAAATTAATCGTAAATTTACATTTACTACCAGTTCGCAAGTCAAGGGCGTAGAGCGGGTAAGAAGAACTGGCAAGAAACTTTCCGCCACTCTTTTTTAATCGCCAAGTATTGTCATACAAATTGTTTGAACTGGAGCAATTCAATCCCAAGGATTAGGATCATTTAAGTAGTCCTCAAATTTATAAAAAGCTTTGTTGATTAATTTTCGTTTAACGAGGGCTTTGAATTTATTTAGTGATAATTCTCTAATTTCGCTTGGGAGCTTGTTGTAAAAACGAATACAATTTCCATATAAGGAGTGGTTATCATTTAATGACGAACTTATCAACAGATCTCTGAAGATTGATCACTAGCAAAATGGTTTTTGACCCTTGAACTTTTGTTAAACTTTGAATTATATTTATCTTTTAATTATCTCTTACTGAGTTTATTTTACGATCTACTCCCCTGCCATAGGTACAGGGACTTTTTTCCATCTCTTACCTATATTTGTGTTTCTTAGTAAAAAGATGGTTGTGGTTATGGAATGGTTCATTAAATAAAATCATATATTATGATTTTATAATGTTAACAATTATTATTTATAATATTTATGGGCGCAGTTGCTTGCAAGACCCGTTCTTTCTTTTTTGCCTACTTTACATATTTAATCATTTGGCCGCAGAACCGTTCAGGCACGGTCTGTATTTTGTTATCGCCCTGTAGGCCGTAGTATTGTTACTGTTAATTAATTTTCTATATGTTTGTACGACTCAGCTAGATAATACTTAAAAGGTTATCTAAGGGAATTGGAGAATAAGGATGAAGGAATAAAATAAATAAAAAAAGCTTATAAAATCACGATTCTAATTTCCATTATTGTGTATTTTATCGATTCATAAAATCATTGGGTTCATAGTGAATATTCAGTTGCTAGTGAGCATTAACAGAAAAAGCTATTAGCATTTTATTTACTAAATAATTAAAAGAAATAATGTTTTGCGATTACAAGCATGTCGAAATATATACGGAAACTTCAGAGTTCAAACAGTACTGACCTCACGAATACGATGCCACAATTAACGTCTTCGTGATCTGCCATTTTGATGACCTGTTATTTTTACTATTATATAGCAATTCAAAATCATTTATAGTTCATTAATAATTTTTATGTAATAAAAATTAACTAGTGGCGCTACAACCTTTTGGACCGGACCTCAGATTTCTGTATCTGTTTCATGATCATTTGTCAATCTAATATACAAGTAGGTGATCAGCCTAAGTCAGGTTTTCTCACGATGTTTTCCTTTAACGTTCGAGTGAATGTTAAATGCGCACATAGAATGAATGTTCCACAGAGATGTAATAGTAATAATATGTTTATTCATTTAGGTAACACAATGTACATTTATGAACGTCGAAGAAGAAATATATATTAAATGCTTCTAATTCAACATTTGCCAGTTCTTAAATCAAGGGCGTAGAACGGAAGAGAAGAACTGGCAATAAACTTTCCGCCACTAAACTTTAATCGCCAAGTTTTTTGTTTTACGCAATGTTTGTAAGGAGCTGCAACCATTACACCATGTTCCACATGACATCTTAAGTATTCAATAGTTAATTTATAATAATAAAAAAAAAGATTTGTCCTCTATCAGCAGGAGGCATGGTGAAATAGGAGCACGCACTTACATTGTCGTATATACTATAGTTAGAAATTATGCCGGCAACATTTATTCGCTGTATTTTTACTAATTGAGACCGTTTATACTTGGCTTTTTAACAAAAATTAGGTTTCCACGCAATATGTAATGTAATTTTTTTTAATTTCAGGTCCCCATGAAGCGGCTGTCATGCGCATAGCGACACTGATTGCACTCGTGCAGGTAATAGATACATACTATTATTATGTATTAGTTTATTATGTAATAGGTTACAAATATAATATCAAAAGTTCATGTTAATCCAAACGTTCATACCGACTTTAAGGCTTACAATTAGACGAGTTTTGTTTGCAAATGAACGTTTATACAACACTTTTACATTCCGTAAAGATTCTAAAACAGATAGCAAAAACCTTTGAAGTTACTTTTAAATCCCAAATAATTAAGAGAAATTAAGTTTATATTTCCAACATAGATTGAAGAACTTATTGGCAATATGTAATAAACATATTACCTAAAGGCCGCTAAGCTCATTATTACTATATGTTATCTTAAGTTTCATCACTTTCAGTATGTCAGAGGTCAAATCGAATGTGAGGTATGATGTAAGCTATTGTTTTCGTATGACATATTGGTTATGACAGTTTCAATATACAAATCATAAATCATTATTTTATATTTCGAATGGGCTAAAATTCAGTGAATGATTGACGGTATTTGCACTAGAACAACTCGCTTTGACTTATCGATTTAATTCATACCAAAAACTATCAAATATTATCGCAGTACGCTTTTAACATACAGTAAAGTCGGAAACACACTTACGTGTCGTGGCGTGTCGTGACGCGCCAGAAGCATATTGGTTTCATACATTTAATATGATTAGAAACATATTTGCATGTTGTGTCGTGTCGCAACACGTTCTGTCTAATCATATTAAAATATGCTTCTGGCGCGTCACGACACGCCACGACACGTAAGGCCGTGGCCCCATGTCTACGGCACGGCACCGGCTACCGTGCAACGGCACGGCGCCGTCGCCGTGACACGGTACGACGCCGTGCCGCACCACGGTGCCGCGGGCGATGTGCGCGGGGGGCAATTCTCAGTCGATATTTCGCAGTTGTTGTACTCGGACGTGGTTATCTGGATATGGATCACGAAATTATTCTCCTGATGTTACTAAGACGACGAATGAAAAAAAAACAGAAACAGAGGAAATTTTGGGTAAATCCATATATTCTTACAATGAACCAAATAAAGAAATAAAGAAATCTACATCGATATTTTCCACCATTTTGTTTTAAACACATTAAACACATGCACGCACGCCACCTGCGAAATATCGACTGAGAATTGGCCCCCCGCGCACACCGCCCGCGGCACCGTGGTGCGGCACGGCGTCGTACCGTGTCACGGCGACGGCGCCGTGCCGTTGCACGGTAGCCGGTGCCGTGCCGTAGACATGGGGCCACGACACGTAAGTGTGTTTCCGCCTTAATGGAAAGGTACCTTCTGTTTAATATATACGAAAAAATTATTTCAACATGCACTGGAGATACAAATATAATTTACACTTGATTCTTGATAATCTGTTAAAAAGTTTCTTCATCATTTACCAAACCATTTAGCTGTCATGGATATGTCGTAACTTCAAACAAACGCGCTAAAGAGACACTTGTTAATAACTGTTGACTTCATTATGAATCTTTAAACACTTTATTTGATGTCAATTTAAATATTTTAGACATTATATACCCTATAAGGATGTGTAAAAATATGTTAATGATATTATTATTAATGATATGACTTTAATAAATATAAGGGTGCGTCCACATTTGGCGAATGCGTGCACATTCGCGGCATATTTGCCAGATGTGGACGCACCCTAAGGATATCGTGTAAAAAGAGAATGATTTAGTTTCTGTAAAAAAGACCCCTTTTTTTATTTACAAATGCCTTGCCCTCGAAAGTGTGGGGGTATGTGGGACTCGACACACACCAGAATCTCTGCTGTTTAGAGATTGGGTGAGCAATACCCACTAAAACCACCTCGAGTAGTTCCTTCAAATCCGGAGGCAATCCGCTCTCGCATTCTATCTGAGCATCAACGGCATAACTCTCAAACCTCTGGTGCAGTATTCACTAGATAGGAGGTCTATCCAGGAGATGGACATATCTTCTCCTATTTACTCTGCGTCTTCTTACCCTAGGATTCATCCTAGATCACACCCTTAACAAAGACCCGCTAAGAATACGTGTGTAGATACTGAAAATCTATAATTAATTCTGCTGTAGCTGTCGCTCGCTACAGCTGTTTCAGACGAGAAAACACTTACAGCAGCAGAGCTGAACTTCCAGTTATCTGGAAACAATGCTCTCTCCCCATTTTACTCCAGCGAGAGTGATGAGACCGGTGTGACCTTCGTCAGAGGTTCCCGTGCTGCGGACTCGCCCCTCTCTCCGGATATCGATGTGAAATGTTCGGCTGACTTCATTGAAGTCACTGTTGAATTTGCTGATGTCTTTGATGGCATAATTTACAGCAAGGGACATTTGAATGACGCAAAATGCAAGTAAGTAATCAAACTGAATTATATTAAAATCAAACACTAAAAATGTATTACTATATGAAATCGAGTATTTTATTTTAAAATCAATTTATAAAATTTTCAAGTTTTATAATGAAATAATTATTATTCAATAATGGTAGAAATATTGTTTCTTTTATTCTATTCACAAAATGTCATGTAAACATTATTTGCTGATAATTGATATAAATTAAATAATTTAATTAGAAACCACTTAGACAAATTAAAATAGAAAAACTAATTTCATATTTAAAAAAAACTAAAGGGAATTTTCCTTACGACGCGTATGTGTTATTCTTTTTTGTGTAATTTCAAACGATTTCGATTAAGATACAAAATTTTAGGACAATTTAAATGATTTTGTTAACATTTTTTTTTTTTTCAGATATGTTTCGATTGGTGGTAGTCAGTCGCGTTACTCTTTCCGAGTGCCATTGAATGGCTGTGGTTCCAGACCTCTGTGTAACGCGTGTGGTACTATTGACAATGTTCTTGTCTTCCAAACCGATGACTTTGTGCAGGGCCCCAGCGACTTCGCTAGAAAGGTATCATTCTCTTACTAATAGCCATATAACATAACTCAAAGAGAACAGATATATTTTTACGTTTCATTAAATATTATTTTTCATTACCAGTTCGTATCCACCAACGCGACATAATTAGCAGACGCGAACGAAAGATTTGTTTATTTATTCACAATAAATTCATAATGTCCAAAAATAAAATATATAATAGTAAATACATAAGATATACAATATCGCTACTGTGAACTCACTCTGGGAACATATAAGTCAATTGTGTCGAAGACAGCATTCAGTAAGCGCAACGACTTTGTTAATGCGGGAATCTGTGAATTGTGAAACAAATTCTGACCCTTGTATCTTGATACATCGTTGACAAATTATACAAAAGAAATTATTTACCGATGCACAAAAAGCACTGTTCAGTACGAAACTTTAATTTCTATTTAATATTATAAAATATTAAAATATATTGCTAATCTAATATTTAAAATTCTCGTGTCACAGTTTTCGTTGCCATACTCCTCCAAAACGGCTCGACCGATTCTCATGAAATTTTGTGTGCATATTGGGTATGTCTGAGAATCGGACAACATCTATTTTTCATCCCCCTAAATGTAAGGGTAGTCCACCCCTAGGTTATTTTGTTTTAATTTTTTGATATTTTTTTTTGTTTTTATGATACAGCATTAAAAAATACATACAACCCCTAATTTTCACCCCTCTACGATCAACCCCTATTTTTTAATATAAATGATATACATGGCAAAACGACGTTTGCCCGGTCAGCTAGTATTCTATAAAAATGTTTAGTGTATATCGTACAAATATATTGCTTTTAATATATTTTTCCTTAAATCAATAAAAATACATAAATATACACGATATATGAAAATTGGAAATCGAAATTAAATTAAGTAAATTTTCACGTTAAAATCTTCATATTAAAAAATTGAGTGATATATTATACAAAATAAGAAATAATTGAGGATTGAATGTTGTTGTAGGCTTATGACTTCTGTTGCAGACTCCATAGACACACATCTATATTATAACAACTTTTCAGGTATCCTGCGCCAGCACAGCGCTGGAAGTATCCACCGGGGTCAAGAAAGAGTCTTCACACGTCCTCAAACTAAAACCCTTCATGGTTGACATGCTCGATGTGGTCGCAGTACCTGGACCTACTGGTGGCATTGAGTGCTGGATGGATATTCAAAGAGGAGAATTTCCTAAAGTTAGTACACATTGTACGGACTTAGTTTTAGTCTAGACTCTAGAGGCCATTCGCGAATCACCACCCAGTCGAATACGAAATTCTTATGATTAATACTCACCAACATTTAAGAGAAACAATATTTTATAACTACTAGGAAATGTTGACAGCGTTAAATTTAAAAATTTGGTCCCTGTGGCAGTGTACCTTTAATTTTTAATTATTTTTATTATTACTTTGTAGGTTAAGAAAATAGTAAATACAAATTGTACGTATGTAGCATGATTAAATGATTATAGTAAAACTAGTAAGATCTAGAGATAACTGTATGTGAACTCTCTTACCCGAGTAAACCAACAATTTTCGACCGTACCTTTTGAAGGAGCGTACTTGATACGATTCCCATATATTGTAACCTGTCTCAGGAGATACATTAATACAACTTATAAAAAAATCAGTGGCTCTACAACCTTTTTTATAGTCTGGGCTTCAGATATCTGGGTCATGATCATATGTCAATCTAATAGGCAAGTAGCTGATCCGAATCATGTACCGGACACGCCGTCGACTTTTTGGGACTAAAGCAAGCCGGTTTCCTCACGATGTTTTCCATCACTGTTCGAGCGAATGTTATATGCCCATATAGAAAAATGTCCATTGGCGCACAGCCGGGTATCGGAACTACGACCTCAAGGATGAGAGTCACACGCTAAAGCCACTAGGCCAACACTGCATTATATTATGGAAAAAAATGGCAATTTCTTAAATTGCTTTGAAATTTTACATAAATTGTTTGCACTAATAAAAAACAATAAGCATAGATTATATACAATGTTTATTTATAGTAAATTCTTTAACATATTATTTAAATTAAACTAAAAGCACTGATCTATTATAATATATCCTAATATCTTACAGTTGATTTTTTTTCAATTTTATTCGTAGGTATATTTAAAAATAGAATTGGCACTCTTATCTTTCAGACAACTCCCTTGGAAAAATCGATTAAGATTGGAGAGTATCTCACCATCCTTATATATCTAAGAGACGAAAGAAACAAGTTCAGCTTAAAGGTACACGACTGCTGGGCATATGATAATGAAGACTACGATAGTCCTCAAACAAGCAAAATACAGCTCACAGACAAAGAAGGATGCCCCAAGTATGTTATAACCTCTTCTTTATTTCTATACTGTTTTAAGACATTGTTAAGTACCCATCTGATAATCCGCTGTTTTGCTAGTCATTTTTATTGTATTTTTGTGTTATATATATATTTTATCATTTATGTTTACCATATCCTATATATATAAATTACGTGTCACGTTGTTTGTCCGCTATGGACTCCTAAACTACTTAACCGATTTCAATCAAATTTGCACACCGTGTGCAGTTTCATCTAACTTAAAAGATAGGATACCTTACATCTTAATTTATACCCGCAATATTAATTTATTGCAAATTATTTGTTTATTATTTGACAGTCACAATTCTAACAGATAGCGCTGTGTTGAAAGTACCAACGTTTCACATAAGCTACAATTTAATGTCATAACCACCAAAAAAGGCATAGTGGTCCCCATGACTGGTGTTCTCCTACCGTTTCCCTTGAATAGTAAACTACTATGTAATATAACAAAAACTTTAGCCACAGCAGAGCTTGGTCGAGTCTGCTATTTGTCTTATATAGAAAAGATAGCTTGTAACATATACTGTAGATCGTCGTTTGTCTAGCGGGCGGGTCGCAGTCTGTTGAAAAATAATAAATACAAACTACATATAGGAACAAAAGATACGTTTATTAAAGGAATGAATAATTATAGTGTAGCGTTATAGTCTTATACGAGTAACTCAGTTTCAGTCTTTATGCCTAAAAATAAAATAGTCGTATAAAAAATAATAAAATAAATATAAACTTGCTATATCAGACTGTACCATCATGTAGTACGATGCCACATCTAGTAAAAAATCGAATTCGAACTTCTATGTTTTGACTGATCGAGTTTATTATGTCTACCCACATTTTTGTTGCTATTTTGTTTTGTTATTTTATATACGTACATCTGTGCGCTCTAATTATTAATCTTAATTTTACATATTGTTTCTCAGTAAGTGAATTATATATGCAGTTCTTATGAGAAATAAAGTTATTCTTAAACCTATAATCTTATAGTAACGGGGTAGCAAGGCTGTTTTACTTAACTTATTTTCTTTTTCGTGGGTCGCGATATAAAAATAGTTGAGAAACGATGCTGTAGATATAGCATTATGTATGACGTGGTGAACTTTAATAAGCTAATATTGTCTTCCTATTTTTATATAATGTTATTGGATATAGTGAAAGATACATAAATTCAATTTTAAGACCAAAGAAGAAACAACAAAACACAATCTAATATATAAAATTCTCGTGTCACAATGTTCGTTCTCATACTCCTCTGATACAGGTCCTCTGATTTTTATGAAATTTTTTATGCATATTCAGTAAGTCTGAGAATCGGCTATCTATCTATCTTTCAAATCCCTAAATGCTTAGGGTGGTCCACCCCTAAATTTTTATTTTTTAGATAAAATAATTTGATTAAATTTTTGTAATGGTACAGTAATGGTACAGCATACCAAAATACATACAATCCTTAATTTTCTGCCCTCTACGATCAACCCCCTATCTTTTATTTGTTAGTTAAGAAATTATAACTTGAACTCTGAAGTTTATATAGAGAAAAATCACAGAAAAACCTAAAAAGTTTTCATTCCGGAAAACCGAACAGTCTCTGGGGTAGCATAGCAAAATTTTCCATGTTGGTATGTACTAAAAAGGTAGGCTAGGTATTAAGGAGAAACGAAGTTCGCGGGGGCAGCTTTATTGCAGTATTATTATATTATTTCCCTCTTCAATTTCAGAAAGAAGAAGTTGATTGATTATTGGCAAACATCGACGAATACTGGCAAGAGTGGTGCCACTGTAATCACTTACAGCAAAGTCAGTGCCTTCCGCTTTCCAGAGACTGACCAAGTCTATTTAACATGTAATGTTGAGGTAAGAAATTGTATACTTAAAACAAAAGCCTTCTTTGACACAACGTTTTGTTTATTAATTTATTTTTTAAACTTCGTTACATTAAAAGAAACAAATAACATTAATTATTAGGGATGAAACGGTGGCCGTATGGCAAGCGATCTCTACCAAGCAAGCCTAAGGTAACCCTAAGTAAAGTGCATAACTGACTCAACAAAAATAAAATTACAAGTCACACTGAAAAATTATAGTTACCAAACTTAATCTAGAATAAAAAATAATACAATAGGCACAAAACTAAAATCAAATCTCACGGTTCTTGAATTACAATGCAATATTATTAATTATTATTATTTTTAATTTCTAAATAGAGTGTTCCTTAATTAATCCGTGGCTCTTTACTGTACTTAATTATTTCCGCTCTTTCTGATCCATAACGTGATGGATTCCTTTTTAAAGTATATAGTATATAACATTTTAGTAACTCTTTTTTATGAATGCCTTATTTTTTAAAATAATATTTTGCATGAGAAAGAGTCCAATAACACACATCTATCTTCGGAAAAGGCTATGTTCCATTTGTAACATAATTATTTAGCAGGTAGCACTGACATGCAATTTTCATCCTTCTCACTAGGTCCATGCAAAGATATCATAACGTACCTTTATTCCTCTTATGGGTAATACGAAACCGCCAGATAGAACAGGTTCATTTTCAGTATTTTTTATAAAAATGGTTTTTAACTATTTTTCAAAGATTTATCTAGCCACATTGCAAGACGTGACAATCCGCTCACATTGTTATGTTATTAATACTTATTTAAGTTCCGAATTTTTAATTTCCAGTTGTGCACAAGTGACTGCCAGTCAAACTGTGAAGGCAATGAAATAACAACAACATTCAGACCAGAATTTAAATGTTACCCCGGTTCAAACGATGCCAGATGTGGAGTAACAGCACCTCCACAAATAGTATGTGGACCTGATTCTGAAGACTCTCGATGCCCAAAGCCAACAACTCTATCACCTCCAAGATGCTTCCCTGGAAGCCTTGATCCACGTTGCCCTTCACCAACTACTCCTGAAGCACCAAGATGCTTCCCTGGTAGTAACGACCCTCGTTGTCCACAACCTACTACACCACAGCCACCTAGATGTTACCCAGGCAGTTCCGATCCACGTTGTCCTCAACCAACTACGCCACAGCCTCCAAGATGTTTCCCAGGCAGCACAGACCCGCGTTGCCCCAAACCAACTACTCCTGAAGCACCAAGATGCTTCCCTGGTAGTAACGACCCTCGTTGTCCACAACCTACTACACCACAGCCACCTAGATGTTACCCAGGCAGTTCCGATCCACGTTGTCCTCAACCAACTACGCAACAGCCACCTAGATGTTACCCAGGTAGCACAGACCCACGTTGCCCCAAACCAACGACACCAGCTCCGCCCAGATGTTTCCCAGGCAGCACAGACCCACGGTGTCCAAAACCTACAACACCTAAACCAATTTGCTATCCAGGCTCCCCAGATCCCAGCTGTCCTCAGCCTTCAAGCATAGCAACCTTAACTCCAGCCACGTATCTACCTCCATCAACAACAGAAAAACTGCAATGTCTCCCAGGCAGCAGTGACCCACGTTGTCCACAACCCACTACACCATCTCCACCAAGATGTTTCCCAGGTAGCACAGACCCACGTTGCCCCAAACCTACGACACCTGAAGCACCAAGATGTTTCCCAGGCAGCACAGACCCGCGGTGCCCCAAACCAACTACTCCTGAAGCACCAAGATGCTTCCCTGGTAGTAACGACCCTCGTTGTCCACAACCTACTACACCACAGCCACCTAGATGTTACCCAGGCAGTTCCGATCCACGTTGTCCTCAACCAACTACGCAACAGCCACCTAGATGTTACCCAGGTAGCACAGACCCACGTTGCCCCAAACCAACGACACCAGCTCCGCCCAGATGTTTCCCAGGCAGCACAGACCCACGGTGTCCAAAACCTACAACACCTAAACCAATTTGCTATCCAGGCTCCCCAGATCCCAGCTGTCCTCAGCCTTCAAGCATAGCAACCTTAACTCCAGCCACGTATCTACCTCCATCAACAACAGAAAAACTGCAATGTCTCCCAGGCAGCAGTGACCCACGTTGTCCACAACCCACTACACCATCTCCACCAAGATGTTTCCCAGGTAGCACAGACCCACGTTGCCCCAAACCTACGACACCTGAAGCACCAAGATGTTACCCCGGCAGTAGTGACCCACGTTGTCCACAACCCACTACACCATCTCCCCCAAGATGCTTCCCAGGCAGCACAGACCCACGTTGTCCCAAACCTACTACTCCTGAAGCACCAAGATGTTACCCCGGCAGTAGTGACCCACGTTGTCCACAACCCACTTCACCATCTCCCCCAAGATGCTTCCCAGGTAGCACAGACCAGCGTTGCCCCAAACCTACGACACCGGCTCCGCCAAGATGTTTCCCAGGCAGCACAGACCCACGTTGTCCCAAACCTACTACTCCTGAAGCACCAAGATGTTACCCCGGCAGTAGTGACCCACGTTGTCCACAACCCACTACACCATCTCCCCCAAGATGCTTCCCAGGCAGCACAGACCCACGTTGTCCCAAACCTACAACTCCAGAAGCACCAAGATGTTACCCCGGCAGTAGTGACCCACGTTGTCCACAACCCACTACACCATCTCCCCCAAGATGCTTCCCAGGCAGCACAGACCCACGTTGTCCCAAACCTACTACTCCTGAAGCACCAAGATGTTACCCCGGCAGTAGTGACCCACGTTGTCCACAACCCACTACACCATCTCCCCCAAGATGCTTCCCAGGCAGCACAGACCCACGTTGTCCCAAACCTACAACTCCAGAAGCACCAAGATGTTACCCCGGCAGTAGTGATCCACGTTGTCCACAACCCACTACACCATCTCCCCCAAGATGCTTCCCAGGCAGCACAGACCCACGTTGTCCCAAACCTACTACTCCTGAAGCACCGAGATGTTACTCCGGCAGTAGTGACCCACTTTGTCCACAACCCACTACACCATCTACGCCAAGATGTTTCCCAGGCAGCACAGACCCACGTTGTCCCCAACCTACTACGCAACAGCCACCTAGATGTTACCCAGGCAGTACAGATTCACGTTGTCCCAAACCTACAACAGCGAAACCAATTTGCTATCCAGGCTCCCCAGATCCCAGCTGTCCACAGCCTTCAAGCGTAGCAACATTAACTCCAGCCACGTATCTACCTCCATCAACAACAGAAAAACTGCAATGTCTCCCAGGCAGCAGTGACCCACGTTGTCCACAACCCACTACACCTGAAGCACCAAGATGTTTCCCAGGTAGCACAGACCCACGTTGCCCCAAACCTACGACACTTGAAGCACCAAGATGTTACCCCGGCAGTAGTGACCCACGTTGTCAACAACCCACTACACCATCTCCCCCCAAGATGCTTCCCAGGCAGCACAGACCCACGTTGTCCCAAACCTACTACTCCTGAAGCACCAAGATGTTACCCCGGCAGTAGTGACCCACGTTGTCCACAACCCACTACACCATCTCCGCAAAGATGTTTCCCAGGTAGCACAGACCCACGTTGCCCCAAACCTACGACACCTGAAGCACCAAGATGTTATCCCGGCAGTAGTGACCCACGTTGTCCACAACCCACCACACCATCTCCCCCAAGATGCTTCCCAGGCAGCACAGACCCACGTTGTCCCAAACCTACTACTCCTGAAGCACCAAGATGTAACCCCGGCAGTAGTGACCCACGTTGTCCACAACCCACTACACCATCTCCCCCAAGATGCTTCCCAGGCAGCACTGACCCACGTTGCCCACAACCAACGACTCCTGAAGCACCAAGATGTTACCCCGGTAGTTCCGATCCACGTTGTCCAAAACCTACGACACCAGCTCCGCCAAGATGCTTCCCAGGCAGCACAGACCCACGTTGCCCAAAACCTACTACTCCTGAAGCACCAAGATGTTACCCCGGTAGCTCCGATGCACGTTGTCCCCAACCTACTACGCAACAGCCACCTAGATGTTACCCAGGTAGCACAGACCCACGTTGCCCCAAACCAACGACACCAGCTCCGCCCAGATGTTTCCCAGGCAGCACAGACCCACGGTGTCCAAAACCTACAACACCTAAACCAATTTGCTATCCAGGCTCCCCAGATCCCAGCTGTCCTCAGCCTTCAAGCATAGCAACTTTAACTCCAGCCACGTATCTACCTCCATCAACAACAGAAAAACTGCAATGTCTCCCAGGCAGCAGTGACCCACGTTGTCCACAACCCACTACACCATCTCCCCCAAGATGCTTCCCAGGCAGCACAGACCCACGTTGTCCCAAACCTACTACTCCTGAAGCACCAAGATGTTACCCCGGCAGTAGTGACCCACGTTGTCCACAACCCACTACACCATCTCCCCCAAGATGCTTCCCAGGCAGCACAGACCCACGTTGTCCCAAACCTACTACTCCTGAAGCACCAAGATGTTACCCCGGCAGTAGTGACCCACGTTGTCCACAACCCACTTCACCATCTCCCCCAAGATGCTTCCCAGGTAGCACAGACCAGCGTTGCCCCAAACCTACGACACCGGCTCCGCCAAGATGTTTCCCAGGCAACACAGACCCACGTTGTCCCAAACCTACTACTCCTGAAGCACCAAGATGTTACCCCGGCAGTAGTGACCCACGTTGTCCACAACCCACTACACCATCTCCCCCAAGATGCTTCCCAGGCAGCACAGACCCACGTTGTCCCAAACCTACTACACTCAAACCAATTTGCTATCCAGGCTCCCCTAGATCCCAGCTGTCCACAGCCTTCAAGCAAAGCAACCTTAACTCCAGCCACTTATCTACCTCCATCAACAACAGAAAAACTGCAATGTCTCCCAGGCAGCAGTGACCCACGTTGTCCACAACCCACTACACCATCTCCGCCAAGATGTTTCCCAGGCAGCACAGACCCACGTTGCCCAAAACCTACTACCCCTGAAGCACCAAGATGTTACCCCGGTAGCTCCGATGCACGTTGTCCCCAACCTACTACGCAACAGCCACCTAGATGTTACCCAGGTAGCACAGACCCACGTTGCCCCAAACCAACGACACCAGCTCCACCCAGATGTTTCCCAGGCAGCACAGACCCACGGTGTCCAAAACCTACTACTCCTGAAGCACCAAGATGTTACCCCGGTAGCTCCGATCCACGTTGTCCTCAACCTACTACGCCACAGCCTCTTAGATGTTTCCCAGGCAGCACAGACCTACGTTGTCCCAAACCTACTACTCCTGAAGCACCAAAATGTTATACCGGTAGTTCCGATCCACGTTGTCCAAAACCAACGACACCAGCTCCGTCCAGATGTTTCCCAGGCAGCACAGACCCACGTTGCCCAAAACCTACTGCCCCTGAAGCACCAAGATGTTACCCCGGTAGCTCCGATGCACGTTGTCCCCAACCTACTACGCAACAGCCACCTAGATGTTTCCCAGGTAGCACAGACCCACGTTGCCCCAAACCAACGACACCAGCTCCACCCAGATGTTTCCCAGGCAGCACAGACCCACGGTGTCCAAAACCTACTACTCCTGAAGCACCAAGATGTTACCCCGGTAGCTCCGATCCACGTTGTCCTCAACCTACTACGCCACAGCCTCTTAGATGTTTCCCAGGCAGCACAGACCTACGTTGTCCCAAACCTACTACTCCTGAAGCACCAAAATGTTATCCCGGTAGTTCCGATCCACGTTGTCCAAAACCAACGACACCAGCTCCGCCCAGATGTTTCCCAGGCGGCACAGACCCACGGTGTCCAAAACCTACTACTGAAGCACCAAGATGTTACCCCGGTAGCTCCGATCCACGTTGTCCTCAACCTACTACGCCACAGCCTCTTAGATGTTTCCCAGGCAGCACAGACCTACGTTGTCCCAAAACTACAACACCTAAACCAATTTGCTATCCAGGCTCCCCAGATCCCAGCTGTCCTCAGCCTTCAAGCATAGCAACCTTAACTCCAGCCACGTATTTACCTCCATCAACAACAGAAAAACTGCAATGTTTCCCAGGCAGCAGTGACCCACGTTGTCCACAACCCACTACTCCATCTCCGCCAAGATGTTTCCCAGGCAGCACAGACCCACGTTGTCCCAAACCCACTACTCCTGAAGCACCAAGATGTTACCCTGGTAGCTCCGATGCACGTTGTCCCCAACCTACTACGCAACAGCCACCTAGATGTTACCCAGGTAGCACAGACCCACGTTGCCCGAAACTTACGACACCAGCTCCGCCAAGATGCTTCCCAGGCAGCTCAGACCCACGTTGCCCAAAACCCACTACTCCTGAAGCACCAAGATGTTACCCTGGTAGCTCCGATGCACGTTGTCCCCAACCTACTACGCAACAGCCACCTAGATGTTACCCAGGTAGCACAGACCCACGTTGCCCCAAACCATCGACACCAGCTCCGCCAAGATGCTTCCCGGGCAGCACAGACCCACGTTGTCCAAAACCTACTACCCCTGAAGCACCAAGATGTTACCCCGGTAGCTCCGATGCCCGTTGTCCCCAACCTACTACGCAACAGCCACCTAGATGTTACCCAGGCAGTACAGATCCACGTTGTCCAAAACCTACAACACCCAAACCAATTTGCTATCCAGGCTCCCCAGATCCTAGCTGTCCTCGGCCTTCAAGCATAGCTACCCTAACCCCAGCCACGTATTTACCTCCATCAACAACAGAAAAACTGCAATGTCTCCCAGGCAGCAGTGACCCACGTTGTCCACAACCCACTACACCATCTCCGCCAAGATGTTTCCCAGGCAGCACAGACCCACGCTGTCCCAAACCCACTACTCCCGAAGCACCAAGATGTTACCCTGGTAGCTCCGATGCACGTTGTCCCCAACCTACTACGCAACAGCCACCTAGATGTTACCCAGGTAGCACAGACCCACGTTGCCCCAAACCTACGACACCAGCTCCGCCAAGATGCTTCCCGGGCAGCACAGATCCACGTTGCCCAAAACCTACTACCCCTGAAGCACCAAGATGTTACCCCGGTAGCTCCGATGTACGTTGTCCCCAACCTACTACGCAACAGCCACCTAGATGTTACCCAGGTAGCACAGACCCACGTTGCCCCAAACCATCGACACCAGCTCCGCCAAGATGCTTTCCGGGCAGCACAGACCCACGTTGTCTAAAACCTACTACCCCTGAAGCACCAAGATGTTACCCCGGTAGCTCCGATGCACGTTGTCCCCAACCTACTACGCAACAGCCACCTAGATGTTACCCGGGCAGCACAGACCCACGTTGCCCAAAACCTACTACCCCTGAAGCACCAAGATGTTACCCCGGTAGCTCCGATGCACGTTGTCCCCAACCTACTACGCAACAGCCACCTAGATGTTACCCAGGTAACACAGACCCACGTTGCCCGAAACCTACGACACCAGCTCCGCCAAGATGTTTCCCAGGCAGCTCAGACCCACGTTGCCCAAAACCCACTACTCCTGATGCACCAAGATGTTACCCTGGTAGCTCCGATACACGTTGTCCCCAACCTACTACGCAACAGCCACCTAGATGTTACCCAGGTAGCACAGACCCACGTTGCCCCAAACCTACGACACCAGCTCCCCCAAGATGCTTCCCGGGCAGCACAGACCCACGTTGCCCAAAACTCACTACCCCTGAAGCACCAAGATGTTACCCCGGTAGCTCCGATGCCCGTTGTCCCCAACCTACTACGCAACAGCCACCTAGATGTTACCCAGGCAGTACAGATCCACGTTGTCCAAAACCTACAACACCCAAACCAATTTGCTATCCAGGCTCCCCAGATCCTAGCTGTCCTCAGCCTTCAAGCATAGCTACCCTAACCCCAGCCACGTATTTACCTCCATCAACAACAGAAAAACTGCAATGTTTCCCAGGCAGCAGTGACCCACGTTGTCCACAACCCACTACACCATCTCCACCAAGATGTTTCCCAGGCAGCACAGACCCACGTTGTCCCAAACCTACCACTCCTGAAGCACCAAGATGTTACCCTGGTAGCTCCGATGCACGTTGTCCCCAACCTTCTACGCAACAGCCACCTAGATGTTACCCAGGTAGCACAGACCCACGTTGTCCCAAACCTACTACTCCTGAAGCACCAAGATGTTACCCTGGTAGCTCCGATGCACGTTGTCCCCAACCTACTACGCAACAGCCACCTAGATGTTACCCAGGTAGCACAGACCCACGTTGCCCTAAACCTACTACTCCTGAAGCACCAAGATGTTACCCTGGTAGCTCCGATGCACGTTGTCCCCAACCTACTACGCAACAGCCACCTAGATGTTACCCAGGTAGCACAGACCCACGTTGCCCTAAACCTACTACTCCTGAAGCACCAAGATGTTACCCTGGTAGCTCCGATGCACGTTGTCCCCAACCTTCTACGCAACAGCCACCTAGATGTTACCCAGGTAGCATAGACCCACGTTGCCCCAAACCTACGACCCTAGCTCCGCCAAGATGTTTCCCAGGCAGCTCAGACCCACGTTGTCCCAAACCTACTACTCCTGAAGCACCAAGATGTTACCCTGGTAGCCCCGATGCACGTTGTCCTCAACCCACTACGCAACAGCCACCTAGATGTTTCCCAGGTAGCATAGACCCACGTTGCCCCAAACCTTCGACCCCAGCCCCGCCAAGATGCTTCCCAGGCAGCACAGACCCACGTTGTCCCAAACCTACTACTCCTGAAGCACCAAGATGTTATCCCGGTAGTTCCGATCCACGTTGTCCCCAACCTACTACGCCACAGCCACTCAGATGTTTCCCAGGCAGCACAAACCCACTATGTCCATCAACGCCTACCCCAAAACCTACACCAAGTTCTTGCTACCCTGGATCAAAGGATCCTAAATGTCCTCAACCGTTTGCCCCAAGCAGTACAAACCCACCTCAAGATTATCTTCCTCCAGTTGGTAATGAAATAAATTCATCTATCAAGGGAAAACTGGCTCGAAAAAGCATAGAAGATTATGATGATCCTTTAAGTGATGCCGGTAAGACCTATTACCTAACCTAATACTTATTATATATATACTAACAGACAACTATCGAATAATATTAATTATTTATGTTTTGTTACAGGATCCTTTGAGTTTTCGCGTACACAACCTAAAAAAAGAGTTGCAAGAGACATAAGCAAAAATGCCAATAACTTAATAGATCCTTATGGAGCCGGGTACATTTACGGGACATTTGTAGGGGTTACAGTATTTATTGTTTTCTCTGTAGCTCTATCAGTTTTTATGTATAAACGATCACGAGTCCAAAAACAAACAAATGTACAAAACCTTTGTTAATAAGTAACTTATTTAGAAGAACTTTCAATCGTTACATTCTAACATTGTAAGGATTGAAAATCCAGACTCATACTCAATTGATTATTGTGATATTTCATTGTTCTGCTTAATTTTACGTATTTTTAAGAATGGCATATATGTGATAATTGCCGAACAATCACTGCCTTAGTTTTATTGAGTGACTAATTTATAACCAGTTTAATTTTATAGTGCCATAATAGTAACTGCCAGATTCATAAATTGTGCCAAACTACTGACCCAAATTTGGCCGAAATCAAATTTGAGTGATTGACAGTCTCGTGTAAAATTTATTTCGAGAAGTTTCGATTCCTTCGACTTTAAGCAAATCACCCAAATTGAGGCAAAGTAGCAAAAAATATCTCTACACTTTTCACAAGTGTTAAGTTTGGCACATTTCGAAAATTCCTGATGATGACAACCAGTTTTGTAGTCACTAGTCAATTTATCCTGCAAATACTATTTTTTTTACTTTTTATATTAAATATATATATTAAAACACATTATTTTGTAAATACACTGCCAATTTTTGTAGCAATACCCTTAAAATTATTATCAAACATTATTGTCTACAGTGTATAGTCTTATCGCTTAATTTTAGTGTCATGCTAATTTGGGCAGTTATAATGAAATCGTATATTTAGATTTGACAAAATAATATCTTTGGAGAGTCAAACTCTAATGTATGCTTTCGTCTAATTGTCTGAATACTTTTAAATTGTTACCGTATTTCTAACTACTCTGCCGTCATGTACGCAATGATGTAATATATTGTTTATATTATGTAACATATATTATGTAATAAGATCGCTTATTGAATGAATACAAGTGTGTTAAACATTCCATGAATGTATTTTGTGTTTTTAATATTTCCCTAATCCCCATTATGTACACCACATTTGGCTCATAGCCTAATATACATTATTTATCAATAAAATAAATGCAAGAACAGACCATTAATCAATGCGCACAGGGTTTAAAGTTTTTTTATAAAATAAAAGACACTATTATATTGAAAAATACATTTACTTCGGTTTATATAATTAATTACTATAACTACAAAAATACCTATATTTACTTCATAATATGGAAAAAAATAGTGGCACTACAACCTTATTATTTCTGTACCTGTTTCATGATCATTTGTCAATCTAATAGGAAAGTAGGTGATCAGCCTCGTGAGCCTGAAACACGCCGTCGAGTTTTTGGGTGTATAACAAGCTGGTTTCCTCATTCACCGTTCTAGCGAATGATAAATGCGCATATACAAAGAAAGTTCATTGGTGCACAGCTCGGGATCGAACCTACAACCTCAGGGAATAGAGTGGCACGCTAGCCACTAGGCCAACATAGCTTTATTATTACAGAAACAAATGCCAATTTATTATAAAGAAATTGTTTGCTCTAATAAAACACAATGCATAAATTATATACAATGTTTATTAACAGTAAATTCGTTAACATATTCTTTTAATTAAACTTAAAGCTAGCGTTCAATAAACTTAATTCTCAATGGTCCATCTGGCGTATACATCGGATAAATATGGTAATCCAGAGGCTTGTGGTGATACTCCATTTTGTAGTTTTGAATAATCTATAATAAAAACACAAGTTACAAAAAATAAAAAACGGCTCAAATATAAGAGTCCTTCCTCCAACTTCGATTTTGTTCCCTTTGGAGTAGAGACTCTTGGGCCGTGGGGTTCAAGTGCACAGGCGCTTATTAAAGATTTAAGTTGGCGCCTAGTAGATATAGACCGGTGACCTGGCACTTTCCTTGCTCAACGAATAAATATCGCAATACAGCGAGGAAAGCATACCAGCATTTTTTTTTACAGAACAGGGCAAACGGACAGGAGGCTCACCTGATGGTAAGTGATACCGCCGCCCATGGACACTCTCAATGCCAGAGGGCTCGCGAGTGCGTTGCCTGCCTTTTAAGAATTAGTACGCTCTTTTCGTGAAGGACCCTAAGTCGAATTGGTTCGGAAATACTTCAGGCAGCTGGTTCCACAAAGTGGTGGTGCTCGGCAAGAACTATTTGTTAGACACGCTAAAAATACCTCTTTTTCTTTGCCAAATAACGCGAAAGACAACATACAAGAAACATATTAAGACTAGAAGAGATAATGTAGTTTTTCAAGTAGATTAATTCAGTTGTCGTCATTTGATTTTCTACTAGTAAGAACCGATATTACGTAATATTTTTTTTTTTTTTTTTTATTGGACAATTCACACCAATTGACCTAGTCCCATGTTAAGCTGGTAAAGCTTGTGTTATGGGTGCTAGGCAACGGATATACATACATATTATAGATAGATAGTCATATAAATACATATTTTAACACCCAAGACCTAAGGACAACACCAAATGTTCATCACATCGATGTTTGTCTCAGCCGAGGATCGAACCCGGGACCCATGGATTCGCAGTCAGGGGAACTAACCACTAGACCAATGAGCCGTCATAATCATCTATCATCTTTCTCTCTCCCGTCTCACTCTGATACCTCATTAACAAATATTAATGTAAATTATAATATGAAGAATATAATATACCTTGCAAATCATAACATGCATTTCCAGTTCTGCAAATCTTCTCCCCAAACACATCCGCCTGCCGAAGCCAAAAGGCAAAGACGCAAATGGGTGTTTGTATGACGACTTTTGAAGCCATCGTTCGGGACGGAACTCTTGCGCATCCGCGAAATATTCATCGCTATTGCCCATAACGTAGTGTTGGAAAATAACTTGAGTCTGCAATACATATTTTATTTTTTTAGGAAATATATATATATATCACTATTCGGTTTGCTTTTCTTTTGTTACTTCTTTGATTTCTTTGAAAACTAAGATGAAAACTATTTGAATTCACTAAACAGTATTTTAGTTAAAATTATAATATTACTGACGTCGGTTTGGAGAATACTATTTATTACTAGCTGCCCCGCGACTTTCGTTTCGCCTTAAGATTATTTTTTACCAAGTCTACCTTTTTATTTGCTACATACCAATATAGAACATTTTGCTATGCCAGCATAGAAACTGTTTTCAGATTTTTCCGTGAAATTTTTCTAATAAAATAAATCAATAAAATCTCCAGGGTTCAAGGAATAAATAAATAAAAACATTCAGTACAGTTACATCAAGCTCTGAATCGCGCTAACGATAAACGAAGTTTCAAAGTTAGTAGTTAGGTGAGTTAATTTAAAATTATCGACATCAAATGTTGATTGAGGTTTCTCCATTCAGGTTAAGAAAGCGCCTCAACAGAACGAAGGAATATGTTAATTTATATGTAATTCGTTATAAGAATTCTAAAAACTTACGCCTTGAGGAATTTTATATCCACATATGACAGTGTCTTTGGTCAATTGTCTCCCGTTGCCTATAACGACTGGGTATAACCTAAAAATATAAAGAAGATGTTAATAAACATAATTAATAATATACAGCGTACAGTTCATACGATTTCATTTCAGTTCATTCAACTGTGTAATAATATGCTGGTAAAATGGTTTCGTGTCGAAAGATCGTTAATATGAAATCCACCGAGGCATTGTTCACGTATAATCCGGGAAACCTGGGTTCAGTTCCCGGCCAAACCAATTTTTTTTTAATAAGAAGAAGTTTGCCTTTAAAAAATGGTTTTGGAACTACAATACCCAACCGCCTCTGTATTAAACAAATGTAACTACTCGTTTTAGCAAAAATTCTCCCAGAAAATAGAGTTATATTATTGATAACACTATCAATTACATCAAGTAACGATGTTTAGAATGCTTCACAGCAATCGTGGTCAGAGAGAGAAAGAAGATTTTTGTATGTTTAGTAATTGCGTATACTAAGGGAAATGTCCATATACAGTAAATTATGAAAACTTTAGTGACAGAGTTAGAAATAGTTTTCAAAAAAAGTATAATGTGTCCTACCTCAAAACTTCCTTAACGCAGGCTTTTAAATAAGGCATTTGGCTTATATCGCCCGCCTTTAATTGCCGCCCCTGTACCACACTCGAAATCTCTTCATACAGCCTTTCTTGAATTTCTGGGCGAGATGAAAGCTGGTACAATGTTGATGCTACGGCATTGGATGTCTGTAAATAACATTATACTCTTACTATTAATTATATACTTTGTATAGCTTCACAACAGAAACGAATTCTACAATGAGCTGGCTCGTCAGAACTTTGGTGTTTACCATATTTTTGTACGCATCAGAGCCCTGATCAATTCGTGCAGCGAACCGAAAAAAGATAGAGGCCTTCGAGATGTGATGTTGGAGAGAATGTTGCGAATACCATGGACTGCAAAAAGATCCAATAAGTCCATTCTCAACCAACTAAATATCACCACCATTTATAAACGAGTGCTTAGCTACTTTGGCCAAATTGCCAGGAGTCTACTACTACTAGTACTGAATAGTCTCGACAACCTGGTAATGATCGATCGCCTACCCGTTGGTATGAGCTAATTAAGACAATTATGGGTCTTAAAATCCCTAATGCACTTAGACAATCTGAGCATAGAGTGGTGTGGAGGAAGCAAGGACTTATCGGTTAGGGCTTTTCATAAAGGCAACTTCAGTAATGAAGCCTGAGAAGAAGAAAAATATGTAAAGGTTGTGTTCATAAGTTTTATTTCATTAAATCCATTCTAAGCAATCTTAGCCTTGGGACCTCCGGTGCCTACCATCCGAATTAAATAAATTATGATAAATAACACAATAATGATTATTATTTATTGTGTTAAATTTCCTACACCGAAGAAAATGCAAATAAATGAAAATATTTTATAGACATAATTATTTTAAATTATAGCAAGGATTATTGATTATCCATTCAAACAAATACTGTGTGTATTATAGGTTGAGGCTGTCAAGGAGTGGTAATAATTCAGCAGCAAGTACTACCTGCCTTTGTATTTAAATTAGCGCTCATTTTTAAACCTTACATATAGCTTACCGTATCTATTCCTACGAGGAACATATCCAGTGCAGCCACTGCAGCGACCCTGGACCCGGCAGCGGTCACGAGGTCTTGAAGGAGAGATTTATTGCTTACTTTCTCACTTGATTCTAGCGCCCTCTCTACGTGCTTTAAAGTAACACTGAAATAAATGAATATATTGTTAGCGGACAAACGCCATCTTGTAGCAGAAACCTATATAAAGCATAGCAACACCGGCGTTGACTCACTTTTATTTCGAGTCTTCGTGCGGAACGGACTTGTTACTAACCTAACCTCAGTAGTACCTACACGTTCTAATCTTTTGTGTTAACTAATAATATAATAATTATTTATTTATTTATGCAGACAGTCTATTTCGTATTCTGCCTCGACGTCTGATGATGAAACTCAGCTGCAGGTATTAATCCGAACAACTCCTCTGAACACTCTCCATGGTAAATTCGGTAGAAGATGAAGAGTGACCCCACATCTCTACTTAACGCCAAGAAATCAAGCCGCTCGGAAAGGGATTGGTCGTCGACGGTTTGAACCGCTCTTCGTTGAATACGTTCAAGTGGAAGGAGCTGGTACTGGGGAGCTCCCGCCCAGAGGTGAGAACAGTACTCCGAATTTGCGCTTTACACAGTTGCAAGCGATGGTGAAGTACGGTCTTGCCTTGCTGAGCAGACAAAGCTTTTTGGAGGCCTTTCCCTCGTAAAGTGTATAGAAATAAAGATTTTTGTTAACATGCAATAATCTTCGACAACTATTAATTGTTGAATCTTACCTAAGTATCGTATCAAGTGCCGCCACGTATCTCCTAAACATCGCAGTGGGATATATCCTCCACCAGGGAGTTCTCAGTTCCAACTCTCCTACACAGAGGAAGAATGTATGGACAGCATTGATCAGACGCTGGCTGTCTGAACCTTCGCTAGAGGAGAAGCAGCCAAGTCGCGTGTCCAGCGCTATTAAGCCAAGAGCTGGAAATAAAATAAAGTTAAGCTAAGCTTGAAGAACGGTAAATTAGTATCTATAATACTAATGGTAAGATTCTCAGATTATAAAAACGAATTCAATTTGAAATTGATACTTAGACTCGACTTCTCGTAGCAGCGGTTAATGTGGTCAGAACAATTTTAAATATATACATTTCCCTAAGGCTTATTGTAAAATCTATTTTAATCATTTGTTTCCCGTATAACGACTTCAGTAAGTAAATATAATTTAATTCCGTCATGTCTGTATTGTTTTATTTTATTTTGATTGTCCACATCGTATTTCGTCTTTTAATGTTGTTTTCTAAAGTCAAGTTAGTGTTATGCTATGGCTGTCATTTGCTGCTTCTAATATTAAAATACTTGATTTTCAATATGTCATATGTACTCGTATGTACAATATCTAATATATAAAATTCTCGTGTCGCGGTGTTTGTGGTTAAACTCCTCCGAAACGGCTCGACCGATTCTCATGAAATTTTGTGTGCATATTGGGTATGTCTGAGAATCGGACAACATCTATTTTTTATCCCCCTAAATGTTAAGGGTAGTCCACCCCTAAATATTTTATTTTTAGATATTTGTTTCTGTTTTTTTTATGATACAGCATTAAAAAATACATATAACCCCTAACTTTCACCCGTCTACGATCAACCCCTATTTTTTTATTATAAATGATATACATGGCAATACGACGTTTGCCCGGTCAGCTAGTATAATATAATAAGTTGTATAATTGAAATAATAACTTACATTCCAATGACCATTTATGTATTTCGTTGAGGAAATCGTCTGGAGTCTCCGAATTCTTATCTCGTATTTCTCGTATCCTGAAAATTAAATATTCTTAATAAATCTTAAATATATGATTGTAACAATTCCATAGACATTTAACCCATTCAACGCTATGCAATGCTACGCATGCTATTTAAGCCTTGACTTGTACTAAACTAAACTATCGCGGGATATGTTTAAGGAGTATTAAGAATATCCATAGCACTAAATCACCTGCATCATGAGCACACCCGTGAACACACCCACACTTTTACACCATCACACAACATAGCCGTTTTATGTATTACCTAGTTAATTGTATTAAATATCTTTTGTTGATTTTTTATTTTCGTAAATGTTTGAAACTTTTTGTACATTATTAAAAATAAAATATGGATATTTGGCTATATTATGTTAGCTGTAGGATTACGAAACAAATAAATAAAATATTAAGATTATATAAATAAACTAGCAGACCGGCCATGCGTTGCTAAGGCTAAGGTTTTTGTTATATTACATAGTAGCAAACTATTCAAGGGAAACGGAAGGAGATCACCAGTTATGGGGACCACCATGCTTTTTTGTTATGCCATTAAATTGTAGCTTATGTGAAACGTTGGTACTTTCAACACAGCGCCATCTGTTAGAATTGTGACTATCAAATAATAAACAAATATTTTGCAATAAAATAATATTGCGGGTATAAATTGAGATGTAAGCTATCCTATCTTTTAAGTTGGATCAAACTACACACGGTGTACAAATTTGATTGATATCGGTTCGGTAGTTTAGGAGTCCATAGCGGACAAACAACGTGACACGTAATTTATATATATTAAGATAATCGGTAGTAACTTTCTAGCCACATATACACAGTAATCAAACCTTTGAATAAAGCTATCAGCGACATCTGCTACTTGTTCTGTATACTGGGCAGCTGCGCCAGTACTGAGAGCGACTCGCGAAACCTTCGTACGAAACGCTGCCCAAGAGTCGCCATGACTGTGCAAACAATATTATTTTAAATAAAACTTCATCAAACGAAAACATTTATGTTTATTATACGAACGACAACTGTAAAACTTTAGTCTAGTAATGTAAAAAAAATAAGTTTAAATATAGTAGAAGAACTCGCATAAATCCAAGGCAATTTCTTTTATGTATTATTAAATATTAATTTAAAAATTCGGTCGTAGGGTCTGGTGTGCAGGCGCTAATTAAAGATTTGAGTGTGCCTGGTACATAATACCGGTGACCAGAGCTGGTGCTTTTCTCGCTCAACGAATAAGTATCTCAATACATCGAGGAAATGCTGCCAGCGTTATAGGTACACTCAAAACTCAAACTCAAAATATCTTTATTCATGTAGGTAAACAAGTACACTTATGAATTGTCAGAAAGAAGTTGTAAATTGACATTTACTACCAGTTCGCAAGTCAAGGGCGTAGAGCGGGTATTGGTATGTTATTTAAAGCTGGCGGCTTCAACACATTTACACTTTGTGCTTGTGTAGTGTCTGTGAATAAGCGCGAGTCGTGATGTCAAACTGAAATACAATCACAAATACATTATGAAAAGACTGTCCGTCTCTCTCGCGCTCGGTCACGCTTATGAGTATAAAAGAGACAGTTATTGTTTTGTTTTTGCTACTGTTTATGTTGATCTTTACAATACATGTTGATCTTTTTTCAAACATTACCAGGGCAATCTTGTGAAATTTTGCACAATGTTTTTACTTATTTTAAGCATCTTAATAAAAACAGTAAAATGAAAAAATTTTATATTTCATTTGACATCAGATGCTGAAAGCTGAAAGCTGATTTGATTTTTTTTTTGATTTGTTGAAAGCTGGGTTCACCACCATACTCCTGAATCAAAGCAACAGTCCAAACAATGGAAAATATCTGGATCACGTACTCCGAAAACGGCTAAGGTCGTTTTGTCGACCAACAAAGTCATGGCTAGATGGAGCGTATGTCGAAAAATGAAAACTTATTTACACGAACTACTCTTTCACGTTCTTGGTCTGGCTTAGAACTTTTGGATCCACCCTCGTATGCACCTAATATTTATATGTATTTGACACATTCTTATTTATTTACAACCCACCCAACCTTACTAAAACCAGAGTGGACTAAAATATATAGCTTGGCAAAAAAATCATATTATGAAATATACTGTATGTGAAATTGCATTAGTGTGAGTACTGTGAACCCGCCAGCTTTCGATAACCGACCTATAAGAAGAACTGGCACTACCCCAGTGACCTTACTTTTTTAATTTGTTTTAATTTTATTTATTTTTTACTATGTAGGTTAAGAAATGTTATGTGTAAGTTTTAGGTACATAATAATGTATTTACAGAGTTATAAAATATTAATTCTTGTGTAACTTTGTATTTATAACATGCCAGAGCATTACGAATTTAAATTACACTTTAGTATGTTTTAATAGATGTTTGCAATTGTTGAGTATACTTACACGGCGATCACTCCTGCGCAATCCTTCTCGGCGCCAAAAAAGTCCTTCCTCAGAGTGTGCTTGTAGTAATTTAAAGACGGCATTGGTGGTCTAAAATAAAAGTGTATAAATATTATATTTATTCGTATTAATTCAATTATTTCACTCCGGGAGTGCCGGCAGAAGTGAAAACTTGAATGTATAGGAAATACGTTGTGCATTTTTGATATTTTGGAATGGTTAGGGAATAATTTTGCAGGAATTGCTTTAATTATCAGTATAAACGTATTATCATTTATGTGGTAGAATACAATATTTATTTATTGCGCTATCGTACACAAACATGACAATTTATATTACATTAAATACGCCGCGCCAGCTGTCTACTCTCCATCCGTCGTAGTATTAAATAATTCAATTAGGAAAATTCACTATTTTTTAAGTTGCCATTTTTTATTCGCGTCAGTCTGACCAAATCGTTTATAATAATGCTTAAGACGTTTCGCAAAATTAAACCTTGATGTATTGACTTAATGTCCAATTCCACATGCTTCAATGTATCTGAGGAAAGAGACAAATGAATTAAAACCGTAACTTTATAGCACGAAGGTTCACAATCCTTTAAAAAAACATCCGTCTTACGAATTTGTCCTGACGCGAGTTTAAAATTTTTTACCCATTCCAAAAAAAGTGTACAACGCCGCTAAAGAAGTTTTCACTTCAAAAATTAAATATCCAGATGCAGGGTTGTTCCGTTACTGGATTATTTTAATGTAATGCTTTGTGTCTAATATAATTACCGATGCGGTGCAGCATCTTCGCTTCGAAACACCCTCTCGACCTCACCAGCATCAAACACAAACAGCATATCCGGTCTGCCAAGAAGCCCAGCGATTTTGACACATTTCCCGTACTGCTGACGGAGCGACATACATACTTTGTCAACGTGTTCTACAGAATAGCCACCTGGAAATATTATGAGAAATAATTCAAAGTAATATGGTAAAAAAAATTCATTGATATGTAGGCAAAATACAATTAGGTACTTTAAACTGACAAAAAGAGACGATTTTTTTTTTTTTTTTTTTTGTTAACCGCTAGATAAGTTCGGTGGCGGTTGTTGTTTGGATAAGTTCAGATATATTAACAATAAAACATGAGCTTATAACAAATATTAGGGGTAGTGGGATTGCGAGTTGCGACGCTGGAATAAAAAAAATAATTTGACTTAGGGTGCGTCCACATCTGGCGAATATGCCGCGAATGTGCAGTCACGGCATTAGTTATGTGCGCCTCTTTAGCGCAACGAGAGGTCGTAAATCTAAGTGACACTTATGTTATTAGACATTATCGGAAACGATAATGTTAAAATACAATTTATGAGTTTGGTAAAAACTAAAGGGCTCATATTGGCTTCAAGTGTGCAAGATTGTTTACATTTTGTATGCGCTTCTAATTATTAACCAAAATGTGTGTAACTTAACTAATTTTAGGTTACATAACTCGCTAATATAACATTTTTCATCTACTATCTTGAACACATTAGATGTACCACGAACTTTAAACACGAGTTTTAACCTGGTCCGTTATAAGGCTCCGAATATCAAACATGTATAATACAAAAGAATAAACAACTAAATATTAAATGCAAAATAAAATAGCATAATTTGTAAGCAAGGCCCCTCTTTGCGAGTCATTTTGTCTGCAACTGGATAAAATCTAATATATAAAATTCTCGTGTCACAATGTTCGTTCCCATACTCCTCCGAAACGGCTCAACCGATTCTTGTGACATTTTATATGCATATTCAGTAAGTCTGAGAATCGGCTTCTATCTATCTTTCAAACCCCTAAGGGATAAGGGGTGTCCACCCCAAAGAAATTTATTTTTTTTGGTTAACATTTATTTTTATTTTATTGCATTAAAAAATACATGCAACCCTTAATTTCCACCTTTCTACAATCAACCCCTATTTTTTATTATAGTAGATAGTTATTTTTATCGAACTAAAAGAATGTTTCCTAGAAATAATATACATGGCAAAACGACGTTTGCCAGGTCAGCTAGTTTCTTTATAAAACTGATAAAACCTAAGCAGGCAGAAATATAGAGCCTTAGCTGTTACCCTAATGATTAAAACATTATTAGACGAGGAAAAAATTGACCGAACAATTGTTTTATTAATAAAAACTAGGTCTGATAATCTTAACCCAGTTAAATATAAATAAAATATGAAGTCACTTTTATAAATCTATTATATCGATATTTTTATTAAGTCGATATTAGGATTTAAGACACTTAAAAAAAATCAGTGGCGCTACAACCTTTTTAGGTCTAGGCCTCAGATTTCTGTATCTGTTTCATGTCATCTAATAGGCAAGTAGATGATCAGCCTCCTTGACACGCCGTCGACTTTTTTGGTCTCAGGCAAGCCGGTTTCCTCACGGTGATTTCCTTTACAGTTCGAGCGAATGTTAAATGCGCCCATCAAAAGAAAGTCCATTGGTGCACAGCCGGGAATCGAACCTACGACCTCAGGGATGAGAGTCGCACACTGAAGCCACTAGGCCAACACGGCTCTAAGACATTTCACTTACGATATTATCGCCGTAATTGCGCATTTAAACTTTCCGTTGGAGTCAGCTTCCAACACACGACTAGAGAGCGCTTAACTTCTAGATTAAGTGAGTGCATAATTAACATTTATAATAAGTTTTTTTACTAAACTTCTAATTAATTTAAAAATATCCCTAATATAAATACGCACTATGACGCTGCCAAATAATAAAAAAAAGGGTGCGTGTACTTATGTACGCGCGTAAGAAGTTATACTTCTTTGGCATTATTAAAAATAGTTTTTGATTGCATGCAAATAATTAATTACAATTAAATAATCAAAGACTGGAAAAGGAGTCATTAAAGTCAATAAAGTTCAGTTTACATTTGAAAAATTAATTAAATAAATATTTATTATTATTCTCTTACATTAAACAAATAAAACACTATTTATCTTTAAAACATTTTTATTTCATTATACTATTTATTTTTAAGTGACTCTAATGTCTTCATCAGAATTTCGGTTTGTAATTTTAAATTAATCATTACTTGGTTGTGCATCTACGAGGCTTCTCCAAAACTACTTGCTTTCTGCAACAAATAAGAGAATATTAATTTAAGCTCTGTCCATGCAAAACTTAAAATTTTTTTATAATTCATATTATAAATTTTTTAACACATTTATATTAATATAATTATATAAATGTGTTAATAATATAATTTGTAGCACATGCTACAGACCTGGATAGCAACTTTCTTTTATTCTATTTAGAGATAGAGATAATTTAAATATAATACCGGTGTCTTCCTTGTAGGTTTCTTTGGAGTTGTTTGGGGATTCTTGTTGTTCAGTTCGACATGATTTTCTTTAACCTTTCTTTAATCCTACAAAATAATGAAATTGTTAAGTTATGTTGTCACTGTTGTGCACACCTTTGTTTGGCTTTTTTAGTATTCAAGTTATGTCAAAACTGATTTATTACCTTGTCATTGTTGGCTTTATTTGCTTTTGGGATATCAATTGTTTCCAAAATGATTTTATTTGTAATAACCTGAAATATATAAATAACATCTATTAATTTAAGTATCATGGTGAGTGGTTCGCACTCAGGTATTAAGGTGTATTATACCTACTGTCCATTATAAGTGGGAATGGGCTCACTTCTGGCAGGACAGAGTTTCGGTACTACAAATGCAACATGGATGTTTTGAGGTATTACAATATCTCTAACTACCCTGTAGGGGAATAAAGTAATGTTGTAAGCACATGCCTATGCTTGAAAGGTTGAACCTTGAACATCACCATACATCATATTTATAATTAACATTCCTACCTCGACACCATCACAATCAAATTCATTGAAATCTACTTCAAACCATTGTGTCTCGAGAAGGTGATGGTGGCTTTGTTCCACCTCCAGTTTTTGATGTTTCACGGCGATAAGATGACAACTCTTTTTTTTGTATTCAATTTAGTGCACTTCCACTGATTCATCAATTGTTTTCTGTCTCTTGTCCTTATATTTGCTAGATTAAATCTGATGTTTTGATTAAATAATGTGGTCATTTTTTTGAGATGCAGGTACTTATTAAAATGTTTACTTCTCTGTTATATCGCTCCAAGCCTTCATTTTCTCCTTATTAGTATTCGTGCTTAAATCTTTGTTCTCAATTATTGATATATAGGGTCGTAGAATATTTCTTAAAAGTTGCTGTAACAAACGCAATAAACAAAAGCAATGAATAATGGTTCATGTTTCAGTTTTAATCAACAATAATACTCGATAATACATACGGATAGTTAACTTCAATTGTATTGAAGCACTCAGGAAGGTTAGCACAGTTTTTTCACAAATATTTTATATTATTTCACAAATATTTTGTATAATGAAAATAACTAGGTATATAATTATTAATTTTAAACAATAATTAAAACTCCTATATTTGTTTAAAAGGTAAATGTCATTGTCAGATGTCAATTGTCATGGTCATTCAAAATTCTTGTTAAGCTGCTAAGCTAGAATATGCGTGAAGTTAGCTTCACGCATATTCTATTTCTTTTACTTGTAGTTTGTCTTATTCCCATCTCGCTCGCGCATGCTATATCACACTGCCAATTTTGTGTCATAGGTGCGCGCGCAATCGTAAAATTTCACTCTCATCAATTTTTCATAACGCGCCTAAAGAAGTACAACTTCAATTTTTTTCTGCTTTACCAAAAATTTCTGGTAACTGTATTGTATACTTATTTTATCAAGTATATATTTTAATTGTATTTTTAAAAAAAATTTTTTTTGTAAAATATGCCGTAGATTTAGTACTATGTATGATCAAACTTTAATAAATAAATAAAACAAATGAAATAGATAACTATTCAAAAACATCCTACAGACTACCACGACTTGTCACCTTGCCCCCAAATCATTATTACAAATCATTAGTTTATTATGAAACAATTTAGTATTCCGAATTGGAATGACATTGGTGACACGCTTCCATATGCATACGAATGTAGAAATAACGAAAGACGTACAAGTTACTATAACGTTATTAATTTCTAGTCTTATAAGCAGTCAGTTATTTTTAATAATAGTATTATGATAAGACTCTTAAATTCTTAGATAAGGGATAATTGTACTGTGTTATTAAATACTAATATTACACATGAATTTTGGAATGACACTCACTGGATTAAAAACTTCCCATTATCCAAAATAAAAACCAATGACATAAATTATTAGGTACACAACAGGCAGCCTTATCGCTAACAAAGCTATATCTTCCAGGCAACCCTAGAGGAAAAACCTAAAAAAATAATACTAGGGGTAATTTATTTTCAAAATATTTTTAAAATAAATAAACAGACGTGCGAAGCCATTTTTTATTTCTGTGTTAAAAATGCATTTGCGCATCTAGTCATAATTTTAAAGGCTAGCAACACACTTGCGATCCATCTCACGTATCACTTCACATCAGGAGAGCCTCCTGCCCGTTTGTTACATAAAAAAAGGAGACAGGAGTATATCTTCTCCTATCAAATCTTTCTGCTCGTTTTATGACCCTTCTTTTAAATCCAATGATCCGACTCTGACATTTAAACTACGGCCGAATTTGCACTGCCAGGATATCATACGTGCGAAGCCTGGAGAGTAGCATTTTAGATAATGGTATTTTAATCTAGGAGAACTGTATATTTACATTTTATATAACAATTAATTGTTATTTAAAAAGTAACAAAAATACAATAATTAATTAATCTTTTCCCTGTAGGAGAAATATATAAGATAAATGAACGAATTTATGCGTAATTTTTTTAAATTACAAGGTATTGCTAATCGCTATATATTGAGTTTATAATTGAAATGTATACAGTACTATGATGGAATTGCACGAGTATACAGCGTCATATTTAAATATTTGTGTGAATGATTACCATTTAAGTGATATTTGTTTCGCATCTAAAGTTCTATTATGTCTCAGTTTATATAAAAAATTGAAATATTGCCTGTATTGTTTTGAAGTTTATTTTTTTAGTTTCTTTCAAAATAATTGTATTTACGCTGAGATGAAAAGAGTGATACTTAGCCCATAGACACTTACATTGCCAGAGGGCTCACAAGTGCGTTGCCGGCCTTTGGCCTAGACGGATGCTTTGTTAGAAAGAGTGTAATTACCATTACACTACTTTTATTTACTTTTCAGCACACTACATCAAAAAACTTTTAGAAAGGGAAACAAGAAGAAACTGTATAAGCTAATATGTAGGTTTTTTTTTTTTTTTTTTTAAAGACAATTCACACCTATTGACCTAGTCCCATGCTAAGCTGGTGAATATTGTGTTATGGGTACTAGGCAACGGATATACATACATATTATAGATAGATAGACATATAAATACATATTTAAACACCCAAGACCTAAGCACAACACCAAATGCTCATCACATCGATGTTCGTCTCAGCCGGGGATCGAACCCGGGACCCATGGATTCGCAGTCAGGGGTACTAACCACTAGACCAATGAGTCGTCCAATGAGGTATATAATATCTTTACATAAATTAAATTAATTTTATTAAATTTGAAAAACTTTACGTTAATAATTTTCAATTTTGGAATATTTAACACTAAATAAGTATTAAATATGCCACATTTTTATCATCTATAATGTACCAAAAAACCACATTATCATTATAAACCACTTTTGAATTGACATTTTATTTCTACTGGTACAGAAAGTGGGTTTCCTGAAGAAAGAAGTGGGTGATAATTCTGTATATATACTCGTAAGTACCATTTCTTGTAAGACTAACCGGTCCGAAGATTACCTAATTTGAAAACCTGTTCGCAGTTCTACTTTTTAACTGGTTAAAATTACTACTTATACGTTAATTACTGTATAATTACAATAATACGATTCACAAAAAATAAATTTGTAACGGGTTTCAATATCACAATTTTATCAAGAATTAAGCTGAATCCAAATTATAAACCGTTCAGTTTTGAATGCGATATCAAGAGATAAACACCGAAGTGACAAAGTGCGAATATAGTGAAGACAAGTGATAAAGTACTGTGTGAAGGGCGTGTAATTAAAGTAATTAGTGACAGTATTTTGTGTGTGTATTTAGTGAATTTTTGTGCGTAATTTCCAGTTTTTTGTGTTTACAAATTCCTCGTAGATTTAATTGAAAATAAACCCTTGAAGAAATCTACGGCGTTTCTATTCGATCCCCTAGCTCGTAACATTTCCATACGCCTTTGGTAGTACAGTTGGCAGGACTACCAAAGGCGTATGGAAGCGAAGTCTGTCTTATTTTATAGTCTAGATTTTGATGATGAATGATTCCCTAAATTAAGCTAACCGGAAGCGCTTGAATTGTTTCTATAAAATGTTTAAATTTTCTAAACATTACAGATTTTTTTGTAATAATACTTTAAAAGATCCCAACGAATTCCTTATTCTTTAAAGCGGTATAAATGAATAAAGTTGTATATTATTAAATATTTATATTTGTTCAAATAAACGTACCGATATAAGGTATGAACCGCCAGGTATTGCCCAAGAGGGGTAGTGGTTTCGGTCCAGGCACCTCTTCCCAACTCCTGACTGAAGGTATAGCTTCGAATACGGTGGACACGGCATGCGTTGATCTGGCACGATGATTTTGAATTGGACATTGTGTTCTGGGTAATCCTGAAATAATTAATTTACATTGTACCAAGAAAAACAGATTTTTTGAAACAGACCCAAAAGATTTGTATGTGCCCAATGTATGCTATCCGCCCATGTACACTCTAATCTTGACCCGTACATTAATGCTATCGATTATTTAAAGACATAAAACCGTTATTATTAATGAGTTTGATAATATGATATCACTTTTTTTAAGTCCGTTACTCGGTTCATAACGTTCAAGAAGAAAAATTTCCTGGTGAGACTAGTATCTCCAAATGACATGAGTTTGATAAAAAAAAATAATTAATTCTTACCTGACAAAAACTTGTAAGTTTTTATCAGGATATCTCTCAATTTAAAGATCTATCTTAGTAGTAGATAGGTACTATTCATGTTTTCAATGCGTTGTAACCGAATAAACCTAATAAAGAAATGCTTATTTTAAAATCAAATAGATGATGATACTGATTACTGTTATATGTGAAAATTAAGAATGGAATTTAGTTCCAACTATATAAATCAAAGCCTACAATTTTAAACGATAGTACAGCCTTGGGCGAGTCTACCAGCAATTAAAGACTATTTAAACATCAGATTAACATCGAGTACTTCTTTAATCAAATAAATACGCCTTAAGCACACACTTATAATATTTGCTTTGAAAACAGACTAAAAATTTTGTATGCAAAGTCAATACTTCATACAACAAATGTTGAACAAATATTGAATTATTCTTACGCAAGGTTCTCTTGGAAATTTGTAAGTTCATTAAATCAATTCCACTTAATACCTAATTAGACATATACCTTTAAAAGTATCCGAGTCACAATCACACAGAGAAAATTTTAATATTTGCTGTTATTGTTTCCCAGCACAAATGACATTTAGGCGAAATTAATTACGATACTGCTTGCCCTAGTAATGTGTGCCATGATCAAATACCAATAGTAAATTGTTTTTTTTTTTGTAACGGGAAAACGGGCAGGAGGCTCACCTGACGTTTAAGTGATACCGCATAGACATTGCCAAAAGACTCGCAAGTGTTTTGTCGGCCTTTTAGGAACTGGTACTATGCTCTTTTCATGAAGGGAGCTAGTTCCTCATAGTGGTGGTGCGCGGCAAAAACTGTCTTAAGAAACGTTCAGTTGTGGGACGACATCGAGGTGATACGGAAGGTATTTTGTATTCTGCCTTGACGACCGATTAGGAAACTCGGCTGCAGGTATCAATCCGAACTAGTCTGAACACTCTACATAGTAAATGCGGTTGAAGATGCAGAGAAACCCCACATCTCTACGCAACGCAAAGGGATCAAACCGCTCGGAAAGTGATTTGCGCAAGTTAGCCTGTGAAGTTCACTATAAAACTCGTATGCGTGTGCGATGTATTGCGCGATACAAAGTATAATTACTCCTATGATTATGCGATTGAAAGGTTGATTAAAACCTGCACAGCGTACAGCCAGCGTATCACCAGTGAGACTTGAGACTATCAAGAAATGGAAATCCCCATATCAATATTTATAACTGTTGTCTATGTATTGGTCATGTCCTGTGGTGTAGTGGTTCGATGTAGGAATACTGTATCTCCAAGCACTGAGTTGGTAACGGTTGAGGTGTGAATGGCAGCCTGTTTTTGGAGAATGGCTCTATAGTGGCTTAATAGTTGAATATAATTAGAAACACTTTTTGCAAAAATTCCTGTTGCGTTCGTTAGAGTATTTTTTTTAAGGACAATTCACACCAATTGACCTAGTCCCATGCTAAGCTGGTGAAGCTTGTGTTATGGGTACTAGGCAACGGGTATACATACATATTATAGATAGATAGACATATAAATACATATTTAAACACCCAAGACCTAAGCACAACACCAAGTGCTCATCACATCGATGTTCGTCTCAGCCGGGGATCGAACCCGGGACGCATGGATTCGCAGTCAGGGGTACTAACCACTAGACCAATGAGTCGTCAAATACCACATACAAGTGAGGTCTATTTGAAGTGGATGATATTTGCTAGTTATATTTCTTTGGCTTCTATGTTATAGTCTCTTGGAACTGTTCTCTGTTAAGTTGGTTTTGGTAGATTATATTTGCTTCTATTTTGATTTAAATAACTTTGATAATAAAATAAAATAAAACACCAATATACAACAGTTATATTCGTAACAAAACCCTAATTACTACACAAGCTTCTTATTAATGATTTTACATTATAAAATGCTTACCGATTTCACTTCCATCAGGTTTATCAGCTGGGCTCGTGTTGAAGTTTCTCACATTTAATCTTCTGGGCCATTTCACTACACTCACTCGATGTCTCATTTTTTGTTACCTAAAATAATATAGCTTAGTAATATTAACTGTATTACTAACTACGAGTAAAAGAAGAAATACCAACGAACACACAACTAGGGACACAATGGCTATACTTAGGTCCAGCCTTGCGATTCTGTAACTCACTTTTGGAACTCTCACAGCGGTTTTGCTTTACGACTGATTTGAGCGCGACCGCCGCTGTGAAAACCGCTGTGTGAGTTCGAAAAGTGAGTTACAGAATCGGAAGGCTGATTCTAATTCGTTTCTCAAGTCACGCTCTCGTCTCGAGCACTGCCATATATGTCAAAATGCATTCAGAAAAAATGGACAGCTTTATACTAGATTTAAGTTTTATTGACGTTTTAGAATACGGGCCTTAATAATCGTCTACATTTTGTGCTACCCACTCAAGATTTATTCAACTACCGTCAAGTTTGAGGAATGTTTTAAATAATGTATGTATGTCGCCGTTATTTGAATATTACATGTTTAATAAATAATTATAAATTAATTAAAAAGCAGGTTATTCTAGGGTGGGCGGCTTTTACAATTAAATGAAATGGCAGTACGTCATCAGACAATTGACATGATGACTCTTAATAGACTATATCACAATAGACACTATACAATATTATTACAGTTTATATTTTTTTATTTTTTATTTACAATCAAGTATACAGTATTTACAATTTTCTTAACCTACAAAGTAATTATTACATATTATATTATTATTACATAATACTGCTTTTTATATGTGTATATCCTCAGTTAGAAGTAATTGCATTTATTTTAGTTAGACATTTTATTGCACTACAGTCTACATTAGGGGGTCACTATCAGTGAGACCTTTGAATCTAGCTATCGCTAACGCAGTTGTAATGTTACGTCGCCATTTTGGATTTAGACTTCCACAGATCCCAAAAGGGTTGTGTAATAAATTTAATACAAAATCAAACGCTAACGTTTTCATTGTCAACAATTGTTAAAAACTCATCTCACATAAATTAAAACAATTGCGCATCGCTGTTTTAAAATGATAGTAATATGTTATTGCACGATATACCTTTCACTTGTATTACGCAGGATATGTAACGAACTGTGCACCGGAAAGTGAAAATTACAGTTGCTAATAATAGCGTGGAAGGCCACGTTGCAGAAACCCCCGATTTTTATAGCTAAGATAGCCTTAAGTTAGGAGGTTCTATTTGTCAAAAGATGCTACAAACTGAAATCGATATAACAACGATTGACTATACAATGTCAGAAGAAGCATTCGGTTAATCAAGTCAAGTCAAAAAGTCAAAATCATTTATTCATATAGGTAACGCAATGTACACTTATGCAAGTCAAAAAAAATGCTTCTTATTTTACATTTACTGCCAGTTCTCAATCAAGGGTGTAGAACGGAAGAGAAGAACAGGCAATAAACTGTCCGCCACTCATTTTAATCGCCAAGTTTTTTGTTTTACACAACGTCTGTAAGGAGCTGCAACCATTACACCATGTTCCACATGATATCTTAAGTAATATATAATGCGCAAGCGACCTTCGAATTGCAATCATTAACTCTTTGATATACAAATTTGTAGGATCATTGGGCTCATCTGATGTTAAGGGATACCGCCGCCTATGGACACTTACATTGACAGAAGGATCGCAAATGCATTGCCGGCCTTTTAAGAAATGGTACGCTCTTTTCTTGAATGACCCTAAGTCGAATTGGTTCGGAAATACTTCAGTGGGCAGCTGGTTCCACATTTTACATGAAATATAATAATAAAATGAAATAAGTAATAATAATGTATAAGCCAATATGGTCTGACATGAGATGTTTGTTATTCCACTAATATGTATATATATAAAACTACCCTATGCATGTGTTCCAAAAATAACATTTATGGATAAACATATAAAGGCGATTTATTTCTAACACACAAATATACAGTATTTACTATATTTTTAACCTACATAGTTAGTTTTGGGCCCCAGAGATGGTGCTTTCCTCGCTCAACGAATAAGTATCGCAATACAGCGAGGAAATGCTGCCAGCATTAACGGAACACTGCCGCGGGGATCAAACTTTTAAAAGTTGTTTTGATTTTCAATTTATCAATTAATAGATATATCTTTCTTCATAATATGAATTGGTCTTCGTAATGATTACATGATTACAGAAATACAGAAAAATATTACATTTATTTAAACGTAACTAATGTATACGTATAGCTAAGTATTTTACTTGTGATAAAATATACTACGTAAAAACTATACCTATATGGAGATCAAACGATAACTTATAAGGAAACGTGATATAGCGAGCCACGAACTAAATGATATCAGTATGTAAAATCAATTAAATATACACGAATTAACGGTCCGATACAAAAATAATATATAAAGAGTGAGAGGAGTGTTGGCATAGTGGCATGAGAGACGTAACAATGAGTTCGTAGATTCGATTACGCATCAATAAACTTCTTTCTTTTTTTTCTTCTTCTTTGTGAGGAATGGCATGTTTGAGACCCATTGAGCATAATACCAGGACAGAAAACGGATCACCTATTTGCCAATTCATTATGCTACGTAATTTTGCCAAGACTACAGGTTGTTTATTAAAAGTAAAAATATTATAAATAATAGTAGTTCATATGTGAAACAGTGCTATCGAAAGTTCAAAATATATCATGATACTTCCATAAACAGGTGTTGAGTGGATATTAAAATAAGACATAATATTTTATTGATGTGTGCGTATACACTGTATATAAATTGATAGTTTTTATGTTTCGTTAATAAATCTACACAATCTTTAAAGTGCTAATCTCGGGAACTACAGTTTCAAATTGAAAAATATTTGGTTTTAAGATACATTCATATGTACACACATATGCATTCACTTGTTTATTAAATACACTATATATATATATATAAACAGCAAGCTATGCCCGAATTATAATTATTACTTTATTTATTTATGTGTATGTGTGTAACATATGTGATGTCATATTTTCTTGTACTATTTTATGTATAAACGTTGTTTTAGAACTTATAAATAAATTACTGGAACGCAGGACAGTGTATTGACAATATTAATACATAATACATAAATAATTTAAAAAATCCGCCGGATGACCGTGAGTAAGTACAATAAAGTAAGGACAAGATGCAGCCCTGAGATGAGAAAAGAAATAAGAGTAGACAGGTCAGGCGATATAGGGATGATCTGCAAACCACGGCGGGGGCTGTGTGGACCAGAATTGCCCGGGACAGAAATAAGTGGAGAGAGCTGGAGCCCTACGTGTCCCTGCAGTATAAACTAGGTTACATAAAGTTAAGGGCGGCCTTATCGCTAACAAGCGATTTCTTCCAGGCAACCCTAGTTTGGAATAATAAAAAAACATCTACTAAGAATAAAGTACGAGAAGTGAATAATTAACAAATCGGAACATAAAATAACATATAACTGAAATAAAGTTAAATCTATAAAAAAAATATAGACAAAAATGTAAAAGTAAATGGTTAATGAGCCACAATTAATATATTTATGTAGCTAATTACGAGGCAGAAGATAAATGATCAAAAAGAAGATTTTTAAATAAATTAAAAGACTGAGCTCGTCTGATATCAAGAGGTAAGAAGTTCCAAATACTTATACTTTGCACAGTAAAGGAGGAGTGATAGAATTCAATTTATGAGTAGTTATTGTATGGTGATAGAAATAAAAATGCTTTAAATAAAGTACAATATAAATAATTAGAGTAACAAATATATAATTAGTACAAATGAGTAAATATTCGTCAGACAATTTTGCAAGGCGAAGGTGTTAAGTAAAAAACTAAATAAAAACCTTTTAAAGTATTAATAAATTGTTAATATAATTATATTTAAAACAATAATGTAAAGAAAGTTTCTGAATAATTGAATTTCTCTTTTATACTCAAAATCCTGAGAAAGAACAAGATACTTTCACAGTTTAAAACCTGAATCGCTACATGGAGCTCATTAAAATTGCGAAATAAATAACCACTCCAAACTCGATACCGCTATCTGCCATACATATTTTTAAAGTCCGTAAAACTTAACGAGATCCTTGGCCCGTGTACCGTGATAAAATAATTGTTTCAAGTTTAATTGGCTTTGGCTTCAGGATTGAACTTGCGTGAAGTTTCTATATTCCGTGTTTTTCTAAAGCACCATCGTATAGAATATGATTGACGTAGAAGAATCATTATAAATGATACATAAAATACGAAACGAAGCGAACTTTGTATAACAAAAACTAACTAAACCGTTTAAATAAATTAAAAAAATATTTTTATTAATTCGCTGACGATGTTATATATAAAAAATATTTAACATAATAATATTAAATTAAGCTTACGAATACAAAATCATTTCCTCTTTTGCTGTTTATATTTTATACTAACATATTAAAAATTCACGAAACACAAATCACTTGTTCCGCCCACAGATGCCACATTCCATTTTTAAAAATTAGAAAATTACCTTAATTTCACACTTTCAAAAATCACTGTCGTAAATGTGTTTATAATTGTGCTATTGTTCCTACCGCGCGGTTACTGACAGACTGAATGACGTCTGTACAACTTACTATCGGCTTTCATGGCGTGTTTCCATGCTACGGCACGTCACGGGAAATCATTTATTTAAAAAAAAGTTTTTGAAGTAATTCTTTAGGCGCGACTAGACTTTTTTTTCTGACGGAAGTAACGCTTAAACGTAGTTTCCGCTATTTAAAATAATACGATAGCGCGTTTTATAAGTCCGTCAGAGCCATCTAGTGGTGCATTTGAATTGATTTAAGTCAGGTAGTTCTTGATAGTGTTTATTTAGGATAGCATTCACTCGTTTTATTTGATACTGATTCTTGTAATTATGTTATTATTAGTATATTTATATTTAATATGAAAATCCATACTAGTAACATGTAACCAAATTAAAATTTCACTAATGAGGTAAGGTTCCCATCCTAGCTTGCTTTTCTTTTGTTATACATAGTAGTAGGCCAGTTTTTTCGCTTAATTTCGTATTTTACCATTTTGGAAGAAGTAAATTAATACCAAATTATTATCTTAAAAATCGGGTCTATTTTATATAAAAATAACCAAGTTGTATAAGAGAATAGAAAAGTGAATAAAAAAAATTCAACAGTTTTAAAAAAAATGTTTTTTTTTTTTTTTTTTTTTTTTTTTTTTTTTTAAATGTTTCCAGATTATTCCCCGACTATATAGTCGTCGGAGGTGTTAAAAAGCTTACATAAATGTATTGGTAACCCGAATGTTTACTTTCTATTACTATATTACTACTCTACTACTACCTATTTCTTTTGACAACCCCCTGCATGACCCTCACAGCAAATCCCAAAAAGATGCCCCTCAACCTAACATTGAGCATTATTCCCTTCAAACTCGTCTCCGTTACCCTCATGCCCATAGCTTGCTCAGCGTTATACCTGTCGTATCCATACATGGGACAGTCGGTCAGAACATGCAACACTGTCTCTTCAGCTGCATCGTCACAAGGACAGGCAGCACTTTGTCTAACCCTGAACCTGTGAAGATACGACAAGAAGCCACCGTGACCTGTCAACATCTGAGTGATCAATCCCGTTGGTTTCATTTGTTTAATTATCGAAAAGGCCGAAGCAACATTTGGAAGGAATAACTTGGTTATTGCAGCTGTTTCACCGTCTCGATATCTGTGATTCCATTTTTCTATCGTGTTTCCACGTAGACAGTTCTTCAAATGCGATATGGGAAATCTATTGTACACGGGCGCCTCTTCTAGATGCGCAGCTTCCTTTGCTAGTTGGTCTGCTCTTTCATTCCCCTCCATGCCCGAATGCGCTTTAACCCAAAAAATATCAATTTTTTTGTTGAGTAAATGCGCTTTATTTATGTTCTTACGAATTTCAACTACAAGGGGATTGAAAGAGCGACCACCCGCAACACTTTCGAGTGCACTTCGGGAGTCACTATATACGCCGTAGGTTGTTTCTGGGTGACAAAGGATCCTTTGAGTCGCTTTAAGAATAGCCACCAGTTCAGCTTGATACACGGAACAGCATGAAGATAGTTTCAATTTAAAAGTCTCGAATTCGGCACCATTTTTCCATAAGGAAACGCTGGCACCGACCAATTCGTCTACTTTACTTCCGTCCGTATATATCTTTACTGCCGGTGCATCTGTTCTAGGACGCTCTTGTTCTCTATAGGCTATAAATTTGATATCAGGTTCTTTGGAGGGGTGAGGAATACTCATCCACGATACTCTTTGCTCCAGGTCACCTTCCAATTCAGACTGAAATAATCCTCTCTTTGCTTCGTATAGCACAGCGGCCTCCTGGATTCTAAGGTCTAAGGGCAATAGTCCAGCGAGGATCAAGCTGGCATTCAGTGATACGGTTCGGTAAGCTCTGCAGAGCTTCAGCGCGAAGCTTCGTTGTACTGAATTTAATTGCTTCCTAATTCCTAGCTTTTTAGTGGCTGGAGCCCAGACTGCTGCCGCATATAAGATTATCGGCTCGATGACTGCTGTATAAATAATATGAATTACATCTCGGTGTAAACCCCAGCCAATTCTCGCCGCCCTTGCTAATTGTTTGTAAATATTTGTTGCTTTCCTGCATATATTGGAGATATGTTTATTAAAGGTCAATTTAGCATCGAGAGTCAAACCAAGTATTTTTATTTTCATCAAAAAAAAATGTTTTAAATTGCAAAGTTTTTTTTAAATCTCTAAATATACTTATTGATTTATTACTTTTAAAATAAGTAAATAAATTATAAATTTTCTGACAATTGCGACATTCTTTAATATTCAATAACAAGGTTATATTGACATGTGTTGACCTAACCTTCGTATTTGAATAATCTTTGTAAAGCACGTGAATAATAAATTTAATTAAATTATAATATTGTTTATGTTAATATTTAATCATTTCAGTTATATATGCCGTCAACGCCAAAGAAGTTTTACTTCAATCGCGCGTAAAGGTTACACGCTCACACTTTTTTTTTTAAGTATTCGTCGTCCTAATGCGGCAACATTTGCGTTTTTAATGTATTTATTTTGTATTTCTATAGTGACTTAGTTTTTTACGGAATAAAAATTTGTATGGATAAAAAACTTTGTTTCTCGAAGTAGTTTTGTATGATTTGACGTTGTTTTTAAGGGTAATACTCATTCCTTCACTGTAACAGATAAAAGTCTCTAAGACTTTAAGTCGAGCTTTGGCTAACTTTAACTAGCGTATGTCAAAAACGATTCTAAATGACGTCAAAATTGCAGGATGGAGCTAAACTAAGGTCTTAGGGTCAGAAGCACAGGGTTTCTCTGCGGTTTATTTATAAATTGACGTCTGTTCAGATTTTCATTATTGTATATTGAGCAGTAGCCTAGTGGCCGACTCTCATCCCTGAGGTCGTAGGTTTGTTCCCCGGCTGTGCACCAATGGATTTTCTTTTTATTTGCGCATTTAACACTCGCTCGTATGAAACCGGCATGCCTTAGTCCATCAGTCGAGAGGCTGATCACCTACTTGCCTATTAGATAGACAAATGATCATTAAACAGATACGTAAATCTAAGACCCAAAAATGTTGTAGTGCCACTGATTATATATATCAAAAATTTCATGGTGATAAAGTGTAAATTAAACGGTAAACAATGGAAACAGTTTTACAACTCGTTACGATACTAAATTCACGAATCGTGATATAAAAAATATTAATACATAGTTGAAAGTAATCTATCGGATATCGGACTTTCAAAGCCTTTCTAGCGAGCTTTAACTTACATTCACCAAAGCTTAAAAGTACTTCAAATAATTCGAAATTCAAAATATCGAATTCGTTGACATTTTTACTTGTTACGATATGAATTATTTAATTAATTATATGGGTTTTGGCTTCAGATTATTACTGTTTCTTTGATCATTTATATTTTAATTGACAAGTAGGTGATGAGCCTTTTGTGCCTGACACATTTCATTGCAATTATATGCCGGATCCCTCTCTATGTTTGTGAGCAAATTTCGAATGCGCACTTACAAAGAATTGGCGCACAATAGTGATTTGAACGACCTCCGGGTTCAGCCCTGCGATTCTGTAACTCACTTTTCTGTGTGTCATTCGCTGTATGAGTTCGAAAAGTGAGTTACAGAATCGCAGGGCAGATCTCACGCCAAAGCCACTAAATTACTTAATTTTGGTCGTCCCGACAAATTTAACTCTTTAATTCGACCATTAGTTATTTTATTGATAATTTCAAGACATTTTTATCAGATCACAGAGATCAGAGTACGTTTATGTGATGACATCCGAGTAACACTGCCTTCTCATCAGCTAGCTATGATTTAAGTAATTATATACAAAATAAATAATGATTAATAACGATGCAAATTTTAGTTCATTTTTTACTTTTTCTTTAATCCTAGAGAAAGTTCACATTCACACAGATTTCAATGAGAATAAATTAAAAAGAAACCATATGAAATTCTCGAATTATTTTAAAGAGTTGACGCAAGTGGATCAAGTGTACGGTAAATTGCTTCTTTTTCTCAGGAATAATTACAACACAATATTGTCTATTCAGATCAGGTTTTGTCAACATCGTTAACCCAGCGTTGCCTAGATTTTATAGAAGTTTATTTTGAAATGTCTCCGCTATAAATGTAAAATAAATCAGTGGCGCTACAACCTTTTTAGGTTTGGGCCTCAGATTTCTGAAACTGTTTCTTGATCATTTGTTTGTCAATCTAATAGGCAAGTAGGTGATCAGCATCACGATGTTTTCCTTTACTATTCGAGTGAATGTTTAATGCGCACATAGAAAGAAAGTCCATTGGTGCACAGCCGGGGCTCGAACCTACGACCTCAGAGCTGAAGCCTGCTCTTTCGCAATAATGTATTTGATTTTGACATACGCGAATCATAGTTCGTACAAAGTCTCGTTACAGAATCATAAGGCGAGAGTCAGACAGGAAGTAACTGTATGACCAAACGATAAAGTAAGTGTATTATATGATATTTTATGAGAATAAATAACCTTGAATTTAACGAAAATATTTCTATTAGAATCACTTTTGAGTCGGTAAGAGCGTACCAATTCCTAAAAGGCCCCAACGCACTTGCGAGCCTTCTAGAAGTGTGTGTCCATGGGCATACATCAGATGAGCCTCCTGCCCTAGCAATAATACTTACTTAAACTATAATTGCTAAATTCAATTTATGGTTGTCATGTGCACAAAAACAAATCGCTTTCAGTGAATTTTCGAAATGTAAACTAGAATAAAATGTTATAATTATAAAACCCTAATACATAATTAGTAACAAAATCTCAAAGAGAAAGTAGAAAAAAAGTGTTCATATTTTATTTCATTTAAATTTATGTAAATAGGTCGCTTGCAAAAAATACCGTTTATTTAAATTAAAGTGCTATGAGCGGTGAATTTAGTTTTTGCAAGATTAGATTAAATTAGTATAATTTACTTTTTAACGCTTTTCAAAGTCAATGAATTATCTAAATAATAAATAATCTTACTAGAGGAGGCTGAAGCAAATAGTTGAAAGGGTATACAAAATATTACGTCAAGAAACTCTCTCTTTTATCTTATCAATTTTTTTATACAGAACTGGACAGGCGTTTGGCCTCAATCCCACCTGATGTTAAGTGAGATTTGGTACTGGAGGGCACGCCTGTCCAGATGCCGGTGCAGATGTCGCTTACATGAACCCATATTAGACTGTCTAGGGAAGATGGAATGTGGCAAGGAGTTCCTTTGATAAGAAATGACGAACCAAATCGTTCAGTGTGGGATTGGGGATGTCAACAAGGAAGGGTGAAACTCCAGCGTGCATCAATATTATGAATTTAATATATCCTCACAAACTGACATAGTATATGTTAAATAAGTTTACGAAAGATAAATGCCTATATATCAGACTGTAGACTAGCGAGTACCGTGGACCTAGTTCATATGTTAAAGTTACTTTTACTTAAGGTAAAATACGGCAAATCGGTTAGAAAATTCACAGACGCAGAACTTGTATAGGTGCGTCTAAACAAGTTATGTAGGTTCTATATCTAATTATACCAGTAGGTTAACGTATACTCCTAAATTATAATAAATAAAAAACATGTTCAAGAAATGGTCACCCTTTTTTATATCCGGGCATTGTGCCCTCGAAAGCAGGGATATGTGGAACTCAACTCACATCAGTTTCTGCTATTCGAGACTGGGCAATACCCATTAAAACCACCTCGGGTAGTTCGTACAAGGCTTCGTTAGAGAGGCTCCGGCGTCGCTTTTGCCCTCACGGCACAACTGTTAGACTCAAAACTTCCGGTGCAGAATTTGTAGTGTATAGAAGGTAGGAGATGGGCATATCTTCTTCTAGAGCGCTCCCTGATTTAATTAACCCTAGCATTGATCTCCACGGGCCGGTTTTTTTTTAAATATTGGGAAATAAATAGCATTTGTTACTCAGGACAAAACATTTTAAAAACATGGGAAGTACAAATATTTCGTTTTTAGAAAAGATAATGATATAGATCTATCGACATATTACCCAACAGCTGTAACCCCAATACATATGGTACATTATTATTAAGCCTTTATTGCCGATATCATATAAATATACTAGCGGACCCCACATTTGTTGCCCTGCATGATATTTCAAGCGATTGGGATATTAAACAAAGTATGAAAGTCCGACTGCAGCGCCATCTGCCGGGCTGATTTGTGAATCTAAACCATCCAGGGCTCCACCCAAATGCATACAAAAAAATCATTCTAATAGGTACAGCCGTTTAAGAGGAGTTCAGTGACATACACACGTACAGTAGAATTATATATATATGTAAGCTATCCTATCTTTTAAGTTAGATAAAACTGCAGCCGGGGGGCAAATTTGATTGAAATCGGTTAAGTAGTTTAGGAGTCCATAGCGGACAAACAGCGTGATGCGTAATTTATATATATTGAGATAAAGACTATTTTAGTTACATAACCTAACTTAATCTAATACATCAGATGCACCGGTTTTGGTTATCAGCGTGTCCTGTGACACATAGGCCTCTTCCAGCTGCTTCCATTATTTTCTAATGTTAGCTCTTCTTGTCCAAGTTGTGTCAACTTACACGGAAATCCAACCCGACAACTCATGGTTATAAGCTATAAGCGAAGCTGGTTTTAGTAAAGAACATTTCTAGAGATATGATTATAGCATTAAAATTTCGCAAGTATTTTAATTCACACGCCCTTCACTGGTTAAGCATTTAATTGACCCTTATGCTTTCGAAATAGGCCTTGACTTTTTACTTTTATGAGTAAGTTTACTTTTATCCACAGGGCCCGGAACATAATTTTACAAGGCAAACAACTATAAAAAGAAAAAAATTGGCGCAACTACATATGTTTAAAAAAAGTTTATTGTTGTTCAAGGCGCACGAGTTCTTATGGATGGCTTGAACTGTTGAAAAACTTGAAACAGTGATTTCTAATTATTTGTCGAACGTTAGCTGAATAAAGTTAGAATGTACCTACCGCTATGTAATTTAAAAGTGTACGTTTATAATCTTAAATAATCTAATATGATACAGATAACGTTTGTAAGGGATTATCTCAGGATATCATTCACCAATATTGGAAATTCTTTTATTAATAGGAAACCACGTTATTTGTGAGTGTCATGGGCTAAAAGTCTTTTCGTTGTAATCGGATGTGCTAGTCAGAGATAAGACGCTCAAACGAAAATATTTCTAACGAACGCTACTTTAACTATGAGGGATATATGATTGTTTTTTGATAGCATATGTCTAACTTTATATATAAATTATATTTGCGCGTGTCTGTTATTAAACTTCTGGTAAACATCTGGACCGATTTGATGAAATTTTATATGTGTGACCAAGTGGGTACATGATTGTTATTTTTATTTTGGACGTGTGTACAGGACAACGTCTGTCAGGTCCGCTAGTATTATATAAAACAAGTCCTCCACGACTGAACTTATTGCCGTTTTCATCAATATCTAGAATGATTCATAAGGAAGGTTTAGGTATATGATTTTTCAAGGTTGCAACACTCAAAACTGGGGCTCAAAATCAAGTCTCTGTCCTAAAAATATTAAACACTGATTCATCTTAAACATTGAAAGTGACAAAAACACTTTCGTATGTTTGAAATAAACACAGAATTAGTTTAAACAGCCGCTTATGACATAACACTTGTTAGCATATAAGTGTGAAATTCAGCAAGTTCCTGTTTTAGTAGCTTTGAATAAATTATATTAACTACGCAAATTGGACTTCAGGACTTTAGACGCCTTTAATAATAGAAGGAAACACAGTTCATCTAAAGAGTTATTATTTCAAATTAAGAAATCAATGTAATCAGTGAAACACATGTTATCCTTGTCTGTTCTCAGTTAGAAAAAAAATTCAACCATTTGTACCAGGCTTATTTTTGCACAGTTAATCATCGTCGTGCAGCCATTTACGAAAATCACCATGCGATACTTTTCAGACGGTTCCAAATGGCCGCCATACCGCCGAAAATCAGCAATTTTTTTTTTAATCAACGCATTCGCGTCGGTATGGCGGGCTGTAAGTCACACCGGAGAAGTATGGCATGGCACTGCCGCCTGTTATTTTTTTATGGACTATCGGAAAATACTAGAATTTTTGTGGTCAAATAGTTTGAAAGTCGTAATTAATCCGACGAGTTCGACTAACGCCCACGCGCTTGGGCCGCCGGTACCAGCCCTATGACCATCATTTTTCTTTTTTTTTTTTAGTAATAAGACCCCTGATGAACCGCCATACTGGTACAAATGACCCACTATTTTGTGTCACTATCTCCCGGCCTATAAGGTCTGGGCATCAGATCTATCCTCTGTATCTATTTATTTCTATATGTCTATGATGATGATACTGAATGCTGTATTCGACACTATCGACATATTTATATGTTCGCAGAGTAATTCACAGTAGCGATATTGCGTATTATGTGTTTAAATATATTTTTATTAGTAACCATAACAATCAAGTATACAGTATATACAAAAAATCCGCGAGGAAATGCTGCCAGCGTTAAAGGTTCACGGCCACAGGGAACAAACTTTTTAAATTTGTTTAATTTTCTTTTTAATTATTTTTATTATTACTTTGTAGGTTAAGAAAATTGTAAATACTGTATATATGGTGTTTAATATTATATTCATATTTTATTTTTTCTAAACATAATCGTCTTGGCATAGTCTGAAAGGATAATGTATGTATTTCTGTTAATAAATAAATAAATAATCATTTGTTTTTGTAATCGGCAAATAGGTGATCAGACTTCTGTGCCTGACACAGGCCGTCTACTCTTTGGGTTCAAGACTTGCCGGTTTCCTCACGTTGCTTTCCTTCACCATACGAGCGGATGTTAAAGTTTGCACAGAGACAGAAAGTAGATTGGTGCTCAGCATGGATTCAGACCTACAACATCAGGACTCAGGAGTGAGAGCCAACACTGCTCTCAGCAGTGGGTAATAATAATTTAATATTATTGGGATCGTCTGACTCGGCGCTCATACATACATATATATTATATATGCTTTTATCCATTAAAATATTTTATTTACTACATACGAATTGCAAATGCGGGAATAAATTCAATTAATACGCCTTTATGTTTTTAGTTAAATATTCATGTAATCCTAATTTCGTATATTATATACTCTAGGTCATACGTATATATTTATATCGAATACAGTAATTAAAAAACATGAAGATGGCAAGAAACGACAGTATTCTTGCCGCTCATCCTTTCTACGCCATTTGAAAACTTGCGGTATGTAATAAATTGAGAAGTATAAAATTTGGACAATAATGGAGGGACAGGAACTCGACACCTATTTTTGGAAAATGGGCCAATAGCACCTCATTTCTAATTGTTAAATTAGTTACCTATAAAAATTTCTATAAATTGGTACAATAACAAATACAAAGAAATTAGTTATTACGTTATGCAACTTAGTAATGGGAGGTGAAAAAACAACAACGAGGTAAAAAATTATTTATTTACAAATATATAACTTAGACATATTAGGTATATACATAAACTTGGTGTGATGAATATTTATTTTTTTATATAGCGCGTATATAAATGATTTACATCTAGATTATCCTTTAATAATTGTATGAGAAAATTTAATTTCAAAGTTTTAAAATTGTTAGGTTTAAACCTGAAATCCTTAACCTGCGAGCTTAACACGTAAAATCGTTAATAATATCAAGTTTTAATTTATATGACGTGGTCTTTAATACAGTGACGTTTTGATTCAAATGTCAAACGTCAAAATTAAATAAACCACGTGGCCAAGTCGTATTTTGGCGGCAAGAGCTTAATATTAATTTACTTATTAAACATAAACTTATCATATTCAAACCACTCATATATTTTACAATAACTTTCATCAGCAAGATTGTTTCATTATTACTTTGAAATGTTAACTATGGTATATATTATTATTTATTTAATAATGCACGAAAATCGTTAGTATACATTCAGTTTTGAACGCATTACATTATATAACATATCAACACATAACGTAATTGAACGATGGTAAATAACCTCCGGTAAGAAAAATAACCTCCCGGGCGCCGGTGTAATTTAGTAATGTCACTGTCATGTGTCAATTTAAAGCAGACTGGGAACCATATTTTTTTATCGTTCAATCATACGCAAACGTAGAGGTCCGTCGGGTGCATACATAAATGTCACAGCGTATTCCAGTGGGTCGTGATGGTATTCTAGTCTATAGCGGCGTAATAGCTGAAATAAAATATTTAATTAGTATCCTCGACTCACTCATGGAATTTTGTGTTATAATGTAGCGCCACTGGCGTCGACAATACTATTGTACTGGCGTCAGCAATATTGCCGGTATTGTAGATGACGTTTGTAAAGGACTGAGTTTAATAGACCAAAAAAATACTACCATACAAGTACCATGGTAGTATTTATTCAGGCTACGCTACGCTTCCGGCAAAGCTATACTCGCCAAAACAGGATTAAAAAGTCCAGTTGAAAAAATTAAGCAATGCGCCTTTATGGCATGTAAGACAGAGTTTATAAGTTGGACCTACGCGGTAAAGGTAATGGTTATTTTCTGGGAGCTGTCTTAATAAGTTTGATTCTGACAATATTACGTATTAATACGTAACCATGTTTTTGATTCATGAGTTTCACAGGTTAATTTCTGCTTAAAATATACGAAAATTCTTCTTCACGTTTTCACAGAGTGGTCCTTTGTAGCTCTTTGTACTTATTTTCTGACTATCAGGCAAATAATTACCTAATAGTAGATTAAACTAAAAACTTCTAAAAACTTTTTAAATTTAAATTCAGAATAATAAAATTGTGACAATTAACATGATTCATCTAATAAAGTGTTTTTGATTTTAGTTTTCAATCTCAGAATTCTATTCAGATGTTTACAAAAATGGTGCAACACCTAAAATTTTATTTATATATAAACAGTTCATTCATTTCAAAGAATAAGTATCAAATAAACCACTAACCTTAGCCAATAGAACCTGTATTTCGAGATCAGCGAATCGTCTTCCCAAACAAATTCGTGCTCCGAAACCATACGGAAGAGAAGCGAAGGAATGCAACCTCCCATTCCCTTCTAACCAACGCTCTGGTTTAAATTCCTTTGGATTTGATACAAATTGCTCCATATTTCCCGTCACTATCGTTGGGAATACGACTTGTACCTGTTTAACATTAAAAAATACTATTATGTCTGCAAGATACTGCTTTTAGCTGTAAGAGCGCGTATTTACATCCTTCTTATCCTATTTAATATAAATAAAGTATTAATTATTATACTATTTGAACCGTATAAACATTTCGTTCAACTTTAATTTATAGAACAGACGGCAACCGGGAAGAGATGGAAAGATACTACTGTCCATAGACACTAACTACTAAAAAAAATTAAAATAAAGGACTTTGTGACAAGCGCCTCAATTTACAGCTTAGAACTTGCATTGCGCGATGTTACGTCTTCTTTGTGCTGCTCTACGGCGTAGAATCTTGTACGCTGACAGAGACTATGTCCAAAAAACTGGAAGCGTTTGAGATCTGGGTTTATCGATGTATGCTTTAAATATCCTGGACAACATACAAAATACAACCGTGCTGGACAGAATGCAGAAGAACAAAGAAGTACTTATGACGGTTAAGAAAAGGTAACTTGAGTTTTTCGGACACGTTTTACGTAACTTCAAAAAATAAGAGCTCCTTCAACTAATCATACAAGGCAAAGTGGCAGGTAGAAGGAGACCTGGCCGCAGACGCACGCCTGGTTGAAAAACTTAAGACAATGGTTTGGTCAAAGCACCAAGTCATTGCTTAGAAGCGCGGCATCCAAAATTAAACTAGCCATGATGATCGCCAACCTTCGCAAGGAGATGGCACTATGAGAAGATAGGCTAACACTGACAGAAGGCTCGCTAGTGCGTGCCGACCTTTTACCTGATACTGAGACCTATTACCTAACAATTTGTTCGTTTGTGTCGCGAAGACGGTAATTGTATGATGTGAGACGATCGAAGTCAGGACTAGTCAGGTTTTGTTAAACTTCGCGAAATCTGATTTCTATTGTTTTTGGTATGATCATAGAGAAAACTTGTTTACTAATCTGTGAAGCCAGATAATAATGCTAATGTATTTCAATGGCTATAAATGGCTAGACATAGATATATATGAAATGGTTTCAGGAAGGCCTGACTAATAAAGCGATATGTAATGTAGGGACGACTGGTTTGACTTGACCAAAACGGTTTTTATATATTATGAGAACTTAGCGCTAAGTCTCAGAACTGAATCCATGAATATGGTACTTACGCCTTTTGGTATGTGATATCCGCAAATGACGTCATCTTCCTGTAAGGTCCTGCCGTTTCCAATAACAGTTGAATACATTCTGAAAAAACAATAATAATGTAAAATTATTTTTTTATTTCATACAAAACACAAACAGCCAGTTAAAATATTTGTACCGAAGGATTTCTTTGCAAAAGTAAAAAAGAAAATTTAAGTTAAGAATTTCACTAACAACAAGTGTCAACTGAGTCCTAATAATTTCGGAATAAAATAACTGTGTTAATGATATAGAAATCGAAAGTTTCAGTTTTTTACCATTCGGCTATAGTACATATTTTACAGAATAACCCTGCTTAACGCTCATACATTGTTTTTTTTTTTAAATATAGAACAAGGGGCAAACGGCTTACCGCTAACCATGGACACTGTTAATGCTCAATTCTCACGAATGAGTTGCCGGCCTTTTAAAATTTTGTAGATACTTTTCTTGACGGACCCTAGGTCTTATTGGTTCGGAATACTTCAGTGGGCAGCTGTTTCAACAAAGATTGTACTAACCTGAAAACTTCTCGAACAAACGCCTTAGTGTAGTGAAGTTTGTCCAAGTCAGCGTACGTCAATGGCTTGCTAGGATCAGGGAGTACGTTACGTATTTCTTCCGCCATTTTCTCTTGTTGCTTCACTCTTGTCGCTGCCTGGTACAGTATCGAACATACTGCCATTGATATCTGTCAAAATATGTGTTTTATGAATAGTTTGACTCCAGACTACTATAAATAATTGTATTAATACTATTAATTCCAATTTATAAAATTATTTAATCTATACACAGATTATAATACTTTAACAATCATGATGGTGATCAAAGAAACGGTTCTGTGGTCATGACTCATATGGGTTTCTAGCGCCACTAGATTATTATTTTTATCATAATCTGTGCATATTTACATGTACACAAATCCGCTTTAGTTGCTTAAATCTAGTTATTTATCGGAAATAAACTATTACTTACTACTGAAAGACAGTATAATTTAAAACAGTTTATATAAATTGAAAATAGGTCTATTTTTTATTATAACTCGAGTAAAACATACCGTATCGATGCCAACGAGTATAAGATCAAGCGCCATGATGGTAGCTATTTTTGGGTCTCCTTCACTCTTCAGCACGCGCTCCAAGAGAGATAGATCGTTCTCTGACGTCACCTTCTTGGTTTTCAGGCGTTCTAACGCTTCATTGATGTAACGCGTGCAGAGTCTGAAATAATTATTCATCGTTGGTTGTGTTTAAATGTTGAGAAAAATATTTAATTTTATAAACAATATGGCGGAGCTTAGCAAATACATATCCGGCAATTCACAACCGAGACTTATATGCCATAGTCAAACGTATTATTTAATTATTAGTTTAATTTCATCACACACCGTTTTTGTTTGAAATGTATGTGTAAAAAACATGACAGTTGTTTACGTGTTTACAAGCATGATACGTAACAGGATTCGACGCCATCTTGCCGAGTCGCCTTTAAAATCTGATACTTAACATAATTATAAATAACAATTTGTATAGGCTATCACTAATAAATAATCTGTTTTTGAAATCCTATCAATAGCTTACTTTTCATTAAATCTGACTTTACTTACTCAACAAAAAAGTTCATATTATTGACGTATTTCGTCCAAAGTGGTGTTGGTATGTATCTCCAGTATGGAGCTTTTAATTCCAATACTGCGACGTTCCTGAGTGCAAATTTTGCTGCATCGATTATTCTTTGCGGCTCTGAGTTGTTCGTTAGGTCATTTGATAGACAGCCTAGTCGAACATCTAGGGCGACTCGGCCAATACCTGAAATATTGAATAGTCGAAGTAGATTTAGGTAAGATTTTATCCTATCCTTGAGCAACGCTTCGTTTGAATAGATAAACACGGCTACACAGTAATTGCTCGCACTTTGCAGTTTCATAGATTTGGACAAAAGTTCGATTCAAAATTTAATTTCGACATCGACAATATTTGAATTGGATTAAATCCTTCTTTTAGTTTCGATTCGTTTTTTAAGTTCGAAATTTAAATTCGACATTGACAAAACTTTAATTGGTATAATCCTACTTTTATTTTATTAGACGCGAAACAAAATGGCGTTATTTGTTTCATTGATTATCTGTGGTAATAAAGTTTTTCAACTTAAAAAAAAACAATTCTATGGTATTATTATTCACATTTTACATGATAATTATTGAACGTGCGTTTAAAAAACATAAAATTTTTACTCCCTAGGAATATCTATTGAACCTTTTAACTGATTCCAAATATAAATACAATAAAACTAGCTATTACTTTCAATAATTATACTCACATTCAAGAGACCATTTATGGATATCATTGTCAAAGTCTTTCGGCAAGTCTCCAAGCTCATCTCGTGCATTCTCCATGTATCTGATGAAATCTTCTGTCACCATTTCGATAGGTGCTACATACTTCTTCACCGTCTGCGGCTGAAGAATCGGTCTTTGCACCTTCGAACGAAATGTGCGCCATTGTTCGCCGTGTCTGAAACGAGACAAATTTTTAATTTGTTTGTTAATTTGGTAAAAGCTGGTGAAATTTTACCACAGGACTTTTATAGTTCGATTATAGGCACCAGCCTCTCACAAGGTTAATACTTGCAGCATGTGAACCCGTAAAATGCAATATTGTGAAGAGGCAAATAAAAAACATTATTATAGGTGATACGATTATGTTTGCGCATCATATTTTTTTATTTGTAATTTATATTTTTTTTAAAGTCTTGTTTCTTGCCTATTGATGAACTTATTCTTACTTGCGCAATACATAATTAATTAATAAGCTAACTTAATGAATTATTGTGTATATTTTATTATGAATGTATTCTTAATGATAAATATTAAACGTAACCGTTTGTTATTTTAACTACATATTAAACCTCATAATTGTTCAGACCCTTTACGAATAATAGCTCGAATTACACCCATCCACACACACACCCTATGTTCGAAGTTCAAATGGAGGATAGTACAGACACTTATAAAAACAAATAAGATTTTTTTTAAATTACTGGGGCAAACGGGCAGGAGACTCACCTGATGTTAAGTGATACCGCCCATGACACTCCTGAAGGACCCTAAGTCGATTTGGTTCGGAAATAATTCAGTGGGCAGCTGGATTCACATTTCTTTCGAGGAGCCTATTTTTTGTACACTTGTTGAGTTCACAAGCCTCTTGTTATATAGGAATACCTACTACCTACTAGTAATAACAGTATAAACATTTTTTAAAATGTATTTTTAATTGAAGAATTATCGGTGTAGGTATTGTGTAGTTCTATCGTGTAATTAATAACTGTAGAGCTAGAATAATAATATGTAATAAATAAATAAATTGTCTGAGTCATTCATTGGTACGTTTCTGTAAAGGCACCTCTTTGTGCCTGACACACGCCATGTCCTAAGGGTAAGATTCAGAGTCGATAATAACATACAGACTCCCTTCAAAAATCCCTTCCATATGACATCTTAAGTAATAAATAATAATAAAATGAATTAAAAACAAAGATTTGTCCTCTATCAGCAGGAGGCATGGTGAAATAGGAGCACGCACTTATAACTAACATCACCGCATACACGAATTCAAGTACGACCAGTCACCACAAGTAGCACCCGTTCACGAGTATGACGCATGGCCAGCCATCGGCCCCCTCGCCATATTTTAGGGAGAGAGACAACCCGACGCATGGACGCCGCCACAAGTAATGACATTTAAGCGAGCATGACGATCCTTGAAATGTGGACTTGGCTACATAAGAAAATAATACTAATTACTAGTCGGGTTTTAAAGGTACGACGCTAACACTCCGTTTACAAGGCTGTGTTTAATTAGGTGATAAGTGATTATATGTACATAAATCAGTACTTCGATACCAGTCAAACCACGGCCCTATTTGTCAGTTACGTATAGTATATACCAACCGTAAAGTAAACAAACACTATTTACTATGGCACGGAGGTCCCTACTTGTTAGAAGAAAATTTCTCTGAACTGATCAATAAAATGTATAAATAATTCAGGCTTTTGTTCTACGAAGTTAGTATATAGTTGTTAAGAAATAGTCAAGGACGTCGCCAAGTGGGTGTAGGTTTTCGTAGAGATTTAATTTCTTATTGTTTTTATTTTGCAAGGTATAAAATAGATGCAATGTTTTATTTATTGAATTGTAAATCATCGTTTTACTCACGCTACAATGATCAGCTATTCAAGGGTATTCCTGTAAGCCATATCTAGTATGCAAATTGGTGATCAGATTTCTTTAACCTCAAAACCAACTCGATTTCATCAATGAAGAAGCGCATCATTTAAAACTTTGATTGTAGTTACTAATCGTGTTGTAATGCTGGCATTATCTCTAGTCTTGACCAAGATTAGGCATCGCACGCTATTCATAACTGTAAGGCGTGGAACACACACTTCTTAACTTTACATTCTGACGCCAGTCAGTTATTTTATTGTTAATCATGTGTTCTTGTCTGTTAAGTTATATAGCTAGTATTTTTTTAAATAATAGCCCAAGACTGGGTCAGTGTGTGATCATAAATAAATTAAATAAAAATAGGCTTTATTCCTGTACACTAAACTACACCAAGTCCATGTCATTGACTTAGTGTAGTTTAGTGTTGTTATTGTCCATGTTTTAGGCTGCTGCCTCGAATTTTGCGGGCAGCGGGGCGGCGGCGGCTGCGGTGCGGGAGCGGGCGATTGCACCTCTCGTTACCTGCCCTCGCGCCGCTGCCACGCCGCTGTTTTCGAGAACCAGTCCATTTGATTTTACGCATAAGATCCTGCCGCTCCCGCGCCGCCGCCGCTGCCGTCCCGCTGCCCGCAAAATTCGAGGCAGCAGCCTTATACTAGTACTCGACCTCCGACGAAGTGAAAGTCTCCTTCAAATTCTTCCACTTGTCTCCATTCCTCGCGACAATTTTAAAATTCTGACCCGCCTTCCTTTTTATTACATCTTCCCAAGTTTCTGGTTCTCTATTCTTCCCACTAGGCTATTCCAAGTAAGGGTCTTCTTGACCCATCGGCCATAACAATAATACGGATCGTATGGGATACAAGTAGTTTTTTAAACGAATAGTTCTACAATTTTTATTACTCATGTAACAAATTTAGAAAGAGAAATCTCAGATATAATATACGTAGGTGCAATCTAATAATATCGCTAATCGCTTTCATAACGGCTCCATGAATAATTTATAGTTCGTCTTCGGTAGGTACTAACAATTCGCGTAGAATCACAACTAAGTGCAAGTAGGTATTAGGATTAAAACTCATTCATAAAATACGAATGAGGTCAGCACACTTACGTGAGTTCAACAATCTATAGCGTATAAAGCAATATTTGTTATTGTTGTTTTCGGACCCTTGAAATTTTTAATTAAAATTAATAATAATATAAAATATGATAATTAACATCCGGTAGGGGCACAGACTGCTTTTCGTGTTTTTACTCTTGGTACCAAAAAGTTTCATTTTTCAAAGAATTACATTCACTTGGTGAGCAAATTTAAGGTAGATATAGACATAGACATAAACATAACATTTATTACTAACAAAACACACACACAGAAACACACAAAATAATAATAATCAAAAAAAGAAAGAAAAACACACAAAAGCTAAATTTTAAATGTGTAATATGTTGTAACTGGCCCTGGCTCAGCATTATGCCTTGGAGCAGACGTGTTCCAAAGCAAAATCATATTTGGAGCCTAGACCCTAATTTTTTCTTTTTGTATTGTTTATTTTTATATAACAGGGAGCAAACGGGCTGAAGGCTGATGTTAAGTGATACCGCCGCTCATGTACATTCATTGCCAGAGGAATAGTTCTTTAAATACTGAGATTATATACCAATGTGCATGTACATTACTCTGACATAATATTACTTTTTTTTTTTATAGAACAGGGGGCAAACGGGCAGGAGGCTACCTGATGTTAAGTGATACCGCCGCCCATGGACACTCTCAATGCCAGAGGGCTCGCGAGTGCGTTGCCGGCCTTTCAAGTATTGGTACGCTCTTTTCTTGAAAGACCCTAAGTCGAATTGGTTCGGAAATACTTCAGTGGGCAGCTGGTTCCACAAAGTGGTGGTGCGCGGCAAAAACTGCCTTGAAAAACGCTCAGTTGTGGAACGGCTGACGTCGAGGTGATACGGGTGAAATTTCGTACTCTGCCTCGACGTCCGATGACGAAACTCGGCTGCAGGTATTAATCCGAACAACTCCTCTGAACACTCTCACTCACCTTACTATGTGCGTTTCACTTTCGTGTGTATTTTATGATACTAAATAAGTTCTCTCGCAATTCACCGTGTGCCATCCAAAGGTCACCTTGTTTAAGAATATTTCTTAAGAATAATAATTAAAAAAGGCAATTTATTATGCTATAATCTTGAGTCATCAAGAGTTTTCCCCAGACACTGGCAGTCAGTTCACGTTTCAAACTTCGCATCTTATGACGAAGAAATCGCTTTTAGAATGAGAAATAGACAATAATACTGCGTGACTTCAAATCGTGAAACAATGCGGTAAACATTTTCTCACAATCGTGTGACTTGGTAGTTGGTTTACTATTTTTGTTCGGTATTAACTGCGTCTCGGGGTTTCACCAGTATTTAAGTTCCTAAATAGGGGAACTACCCTACGCAAAACCTTTCAGTTCTATTCTAAATAAGCTTTTTAGTTTCATAATATTGGTATATATTTCTTAATTGATGAATATAATATATCTACACAAACAATTGATAAGGGATGATCTGTGGAAGGCTTGTTGGATGATCTGTGGATTTTTAAATTTATTTTAAAAGAGTACCGATAGTTGTTTACGCCGGCTTTTTCTCTCGGCCTACACCCTCTGTCTTCTTTGCCGATGAGTAGGGATGTCTACTGATTCAAATTTAATGACGTGGAATTAGTGATACCTGTATCTTATATTCCATAACAAACATTTTCTTTTTATTTTACTTTACAAGAAGGAAACATAACAACCACTTTTAATAAGAGCTACATAAAGTGGAAAAGGTTATATTTGATTGTTAAATTTATTTGTACCATATGACACACAAGCGGGAGTAAATAATAAATCTGAAATTTTAATATTCCCACTGAATTATTTTTAATTGTTCTTGTTTTATGATTTAAACAGTAACTTGATATACACATACAAGCGTGATAGTTGTAGCGTTTATTGAAGAAAAGGCTACGTGGAACTTTGACATATACAAAATTACGCAAAACGGAAAAACCTTTAAAGGTGGCCAAAACATTTCGCGTTGTCAATATTAAACATTTAAAATGTCTTTGGTTAGGTTAAGAGATAATAAAAACAATATTGTATTATGTATAAGTAGAAAAGTATTTTGTACCAATTCAATATTCAAGTTGGGAACTTTACGCATTACAGTACGGATTGAAAATAAATACGATAAATCACAATATTGTTCAAATTCAGAAATAATTGTTGTAAAACAGCAGATAATAAATTTTAAATAAGTTAACCCTGACATAAACTGTGAGTTTCGAAATTGGAATGCGAGAATGACACTCCTCTACCGGTTTCATGTGTGCATATAATTTTACTGTATTAACATCGCACCCTACACGGAGTTAAAGTAGTCTGTGGATTTTTAAACTATAAAAAGTTATATAGACCATGCCTCTATTCTCGTTGATTATTTATCTTACTTTTACGTAGACGAAATGATATCCATAGAGCTATTCTATATTTTAACAATTTTAGGGCGGAATTTTCAAAACTATATATTTATTGAATGTTGACATAAAATACCGAAGAAGCCGAAGCTAACAGAAAAGAGAGGACTTCCAGGAAAAGGAAACGTGGGAATGCCACAAAGTCAATGGGCTGACGACGAGTAAGGGTTTCTGGTTACCAATGGATGGAGGAAGCTGAGTATAGATGTAAATGTTAAGTTCAGGAGGAGGCCTTTATCGAAAAGGGGTCCGTACTGCAGATCACAAAGAAAATATGTATGCAACAATAACTAATGTAGATCAAGAGTATGACACCAAATCAAGAAAAGTTAATTTGTTTTGGAAGACAGATAAAGTTATATATACTGTATTGATATTATTAAAGGCCGGCAACGCATTTGTAATCCTTCTGGCAATGTGAGTGTCCATGGGCAGCGGTATCTCTTATCATCTGAGCCTCCTGCCCGTTTACATACTGTTACATAAAATAAACTTAATAAAATCACGTTTTAATATAAAGTATATTCTATAGAAAATAAATTAAAACAGAACAAAGAAATTGCAAGCTTCAACCGCGTTGATGTCTTCCGTCATACATAATATTCTTAATTTCACGAGATACAAGTTAAAACAACGATTTTAAGGGCAGGCAACTCACTTGCGTGCCTTCTGGTAATGTGAGTGTCCATGGGCGGCGGTTTCATTTATCATCAGGTGAGCCTCGTGCCCGTTTTCCCCCTGTTGTATAAATTAAAATACTTCATTAAATACTAACTATGCTCTGCGGTTCGCACGCATTGATTCGGTTCTAGTAGGATGTTCCAAACCGTTTTACGGTAAATATACTTTTATATATCTAAGATATTGATTTACTAGCGGACTCTTGATTTCTTCTATAAAACTGTATATACTGTAATAATATAAAGAACCCTAACTTTAATAAAAATATTCTGAAGCCTACGTTCATCAGGAATAAAGTAACGGTAAAAGATGTTTTCAAATCAATCCCGTAGTATAAAGGCCAAGAAATGCAAACAATTAAATCATTACTCTTTATAATATCAGTGTAAATAATTTTGTGAACAAAAAATGTAAAAAAAATTGACAAATAAGAATTTTTTGTTAAATTTTACTTAAAATTAAATCACTGTTAAATAAAATCGTTAGAAGTGACGTTTGTGAGACCTCGCTTTCGCTTTGCCCCACTTGCCAACTAGGACAAACATCTCAGTTGAAATACGATTTTATGGTATATATAATCTCTTAAATGGAGTTTTATTTTATCAAAATGTATAGGCATTATTCATTTTTAAAAAATATTATCAAATCAAATCAAAATCATTTATTCGTTTAGGGAACACAATGTACATATATGAACGTCAAAAAGAAATACAAATTAAATGCTTCTAATTTTACATTAACTGCCAGTTCTCACATCAAGGGCGTAGAACGGAAGAGAAGAACTGGCAATTAACTCTCCGCCACTCTTTCGCCAAGTTTTTGTTTTACACTATGCTGCAAGCATTTCACCATGTTCCACATGACATCTTAAGTAATTAAAAGTCTAATATTTTATTTATAGTGTATTTAAAGTCTACAATCTTTATTAGTTGTCTGTAATAGAACATAAAAAGTCTATGGTCTTACAGGAGTAACAAAGACTAGAGAGACACAGATATCTAAACACTTAAATCATAGACAGAGATTGAAAGGCTAGTAAAATAAAGAGTGGCCCTAACGAATCTATATCGTATCTATAACGTTTACTACTTATATGTAACAAATATATAAATTGCTGTTGTCTTCTAAAATAAAAATAAAGAAATCAAAGCAATAAGCTTGCGTGCGTGCAATACACAAAAAAACGAGTTGAAACATGACGAACAGACTCTCTGTACATCGAGAATAAACAACATACTTATATGGCGAGTGAACGGTGAGGTGTTTGCTGCCGCGGCTAATAAATGGACTACCCAGTCCGTTATTAGATAGCCTAATGTTAGAAGAGATAAGATCAGCGAAGACATTATAAAGAAAATAAGGCATTTGAAATAGCGCTGGACTGGGCACATTACGAGGGATAGCAGGTTGAAATGGACAAAAATAATTACAGAATGGCAACCACGCGATGGAAAAAGAAAAAGAGGAAGACAGAGCAAGAGATGGGCAGAAGATATAAAGAGAATAGGAGGCACAACTTGGACAAGAGGCGCTTGGAGGAGGAGGAACATCAGAAAAGAATGGAAACAGCTGGAAGAGGCCTATGTGTCACAGGACATATCCTAAGAGCCCAGGGCTCTTTGTCTAGGCCAGACCTTCGTCATTTTATAAAAGCTGAAAGTTCTTCTGTGCGTGTCCCCTATACAGGTAAGAACGACCAGAGACTATAGAGTTTGGGTAGTGGTTACTTTGGCAGATAACAGGTAGTAAAGGTGTATAAAATATGTAGTACCTTAAATCCCTTAAAGTATAAAGCTCAATTTTTTTATATTTTATTAGGGATAACTTTATAAATATCGTCATACATTGCCGGACACTTATGACAGTTGCTTCCCCCTGCCAGACACCCCTAAACATTAATTAATTATAATTATACTTTCGTTAGAGTATAAAAGCTAAATTTTATATATGTTACTTGGGGACCTATGAAAATATGATACCTCAATAGCCGGACAGTTTCAATGGTTTTTACACCCTGCCAGACACATTGAAAGTCCGCTGTAGGTCCGAGCGCGAGCGCTTAGTCTTTACTACCTACCTGTTATCTGCCAAAGTAACCACTACCCAAACTCTATAGTCTCTGGTCGTTCTTACCTGTATAGGGGACACGCACAGAAGAACTTTCAGCTTTTATATAATGACGAAGGTCTGGCAGTCCTGGGCTCTTGATCTAACACGCTTACTACCTAAAACGGGTCAAGTGACGTATAAGATTAAGTTTTATTATGTAACTTAAATAAGTGTTATTATATTGTACTGGGTGTCAGCAATAAAGGCTTAATAATAATGTTAACCAAAATATAATAGGAAACGGCGGTTTTCTAATGTAACATATTATGGCTTTATCATATTATTCTGTAAACATAAAAATACTTATGTTTTATACATACACATATATGCGAAATCAACACGTAATTGAAAATTATAAAAGTCTTAATAGACAAACACTGTTTACTTATTTGTTTATACGTTATATCCGGCACGTGAAGATTATTTGCCTAATAAAATTATATGTAGGAATGTTAAAATATTCCTTATAACAAAGACGTCATATTATGTCATACGCACTAACTGACTAAAGTGCTAATAGTGCTAAATATACATCTAACATGGTTGACTTTGCCATTTGTTTTAGCGCAATTCATGTTCAATGACATATTAATGGGCCAAGGATTATGTTTATATCACGAAAATGTAGCAAATTTAAGAACAAATATAAACGAAATTTATATATGATCAAAGATGTACATGGAAATACACTTTTACATCTTACATTTACTTGTGACGAATGGCCAAACAGAAGTTTAATTTCTTAAATATGGTATAAAGTCTTGAAAACATCGATTCGTCAAAAAAACTTTACAAATATTAAAAAAAATTAAAAAGTTACTAGTCATTTACTAAAAGAAATATTCGTACATAATAACAGATTTTATTTTATTTTTATTATTTCACTGAAGGCAGTTAAATGGCCAATAAATACGCACCAGTCCTTGTTCTCGTACTATGTAATCAAATAAAGTTATGTCAAAAGTACAATTAATCTCTTGAATTTCAAATTTATAATCATAGAATTAATAAAAATTTTGAAAAATAATTTACTGACACTAATTCATTGCTGTTAAAGTGGATTTAAGAAGAATCTTACAGAAGTAAGAGCAATTTATATTGTGAAAAAAAATAACTAAAAGTAAATGCGCAGACAATGTTAATGCCATCAAAAATATAAATTGTAAAAAAACATATAAAAAAACATCTCGCAACGCAGTTCTTCCGTAAAAAGTTGCGAGATCCATGTTATACCAAGTCGGTCATTTATTTGAGTAGAATAAAGTGAGAATACTTATTTTGAATTGAAGAATATAACGGTAAATATAAAACGTATATATTGAATTTCAATGTGACAAAAATAACATTGAAGTCAGAAGGTTTGGAAAGAAACGTTCACACATTCAAAAAAGTCCCGTCTAGAAAATAATCAGAACAGAACTACATTAAGATATTATTCGATTGAATACTCTTTGATTAATTCAATTATAAAAGAGAAGACGCTACATTTGAATTATGTTGAAACTAGTGTTGCAAATTAGCTGTTAAGTGATTCAGAAAAATATAACGAAATACGATATATTTTATTTGGAATGTCAGTAGGGTTGGAAATTTATTGGCATTGCAATATTTAATGTTCTATATATTTTGTTTGTGTTGGTTTATTCTTTATTTAATTGTTATTGTTCTGTTAAGTGTGATGTTTGTTTTATAAGTAGTCAACCATTAAACAGTGTAAGTATTAAAACATCCATGTATCGTATTGCTTGGTTGAATTACAAGTATCACTAGATCTAAGTTATGCCCTAAGTAATAAACAAACGTGACCGAGCATACATTTACACCTAGTCAGAAGCAAGGTTATATTTTATTAGATGTTTACTGAAGTTAATATAGATATAATATATATTTTTTATTATATATTATATACGTTCAAGGATATGTACTAAGGGCCGGTTTTAGGGGAGGGAAACCGGGCCCTCCACAAAAGACCCCACAATAGACTTCGGAAAAAAAATGTTTTAAATTCCGACTGTTTTACCTTTACCTTTGTACAAACATGATTATATTGTTCTTAAATATTAACAGAAATCATTGATCTGTATTTATATTTTATATGTTTGTTGAAGACTAAAAGAATCTACTTGGTTTTCACACATTGATTGAAACACTCGACGGAATTTCTTTTTTCCATTTTATTTGGAAAACAATTTGGGGCCAGGGGGCCTCCAATCCTTTGTTGCCCCGCGGCCTCCAGACTACCTTAGCAACTTAGAGCTGCTAATAAACGAATGAAGATCAACAGAAAGTTAACTGCTAGATGTCTCAGAATTAATTTGTCACAGATTGAATAATGATTAAGTGTGCGATACCATACCAACCATTCTCAGAAAACCTGCATAAATTAGGTACATAAAAAAACTAGTGGCGCTATAACCTTTTTAGGCCTGGGCCTCAGATTTCTGTATCTGTTTCAGGCTCATTTGTCAATCTAATAGGCAAGTAGGTGATTAGCCCCCTGTGCCTGAAACACATCGTCGACTTTTTAGGTCTAAGGGAAGCCGGTTTCCTCACGATATTCTCCTTCACCGTTCGAGCGAATGTTAAATGCGCACATAGACAGAAAGTTCATTGGAGCACTGTCGGGGATTGAATCTACGACCCTAATGATGAGAGTCGTACGCTGAAGCCACTAGGCCAACACTGCTTAGGTATATACTCTATCAAAAACCAACTACAATGTTCCAGAGAGCATTGCAAAGCATAGCAAAAAAAATTGTCAATGAACTACGCAAGCAGTCAAGAGCAGTGTTGGCTTAGTGGCTTGAGCGTGCAACTCTTATCCTTGTCTCAGACTAAAAATAACTTTCAATTATGAACGTCAACAGAATAAATGTTAAATTGATTATATATATATCTTATTGATTAATTTACGTTAAGTCTGTTTCAGGCATAGAAGGCTGATCACCTACTTGCCTATTAGAATGATCACGAAACAATTGCAGATATCTGTGGCCCAGACTAAAAGTTATAGCCCCACTAGTTGTAGATTCGTGGTTAAAGAAGAATTATGGCCGTATCGGATCTTATTTATCGTCTTAGAGAGATATACGGATATACTGGACTTCAAGCAATACTGAAGTAAACAGTAAAGGTTGAAAAATAACAGTTTTGATATTAATACATTTCAAATTTGGAAGCATTATCAAAAAATATAACCTTAGTTTTGTTTATACGCACTATTACAGTAGTATCAACGAAAAGTAAATTTTGAATTTAGAATACCATTCTTTACTCAATTAATTTTCAAGATTGCAATATGTTTAGAATATTTTGAAATTCAACCATGACATCAAAGATAACCTCTTAGCTTTGACCTTTAACCTATTAAAATCAATATTATTGTCCAGAACTCGATTTTAAAGCATGGTAGGTGACAACTTTGGGAACTTAGTTTTCCTTTTGAATTATCATTACAGTGAAAAATCTATCATCACTCAATTTAATTCCCAAAACGTCAAAACTCGAACTCGACTTTTGTTGGTTTACCCTGTTGACCAAACAATGTTAAGATTTTGTCTATATATAACGAAAACTCTTTACAACCCAACCAAATATGACGTTTAATATGTAAAATACCAACGAAAAATTATGTTTTTTTAATTAATATTTTGTCATACATTTTGATACATTAATAGTTACTCCCTACAATAAATAATAAATCAGATCTTAGAGCAAAATTCGTGTAATACACATCTAGATTCGTGTACAAACAAAGTTAATGTAGCTATCGCAATTAACTTGGTGAAAGTTACCGGGAAAGTAGTCAACATGAAGAAATTTTGACATTCAACATGAAGCTTCAATAGGTACCCTTTTTTAAATAAAGGTTTCAAGTCTTCATGTTTTCTAACAATAAAGAGAGTAGTTCCCACTATCTCTGTTATCGCGAAAAAATATTATTTAATTAGGAAGTAATTCGGAAAGTTTAATAAATGTTTATATAAAGCATTCTTTATATATTATTACAAATATAGAATACTCCTACATTCACGCATACTTACGTTCTTATACGAATTTTGTGAAATGTAAGACTACTTTTTCTTAAAAATAACAGGGGATGGGGCCAGTCCAGGTTAGATATTTGTCACAACCATAATTCGGTCATGAATAAAGTTTTATAATTATTATATTTATCGCACATAACATGAATCTGATTAAATTATATCTTCTAATGACTTCGATATGTATTTAAAAAAATTAGTTACTCACACTCCGACAACTCCTGGTAAATCACCGAAAAAATCCTTCCGCACTTCAGACTTGTATTTCACAAGGCAAGGCATGGCAGGCCTGAACGGAGTCGGTCCTTCACGCCTATACATCCTCTCAATCTCATCAGCATCATAAACGAACAGCAAATCCGGCCTCCCAATCAATCCACCGAGTCGGACAATCCTACCATATTTATCCAGAAACTGTTGTGTTACCTTCGCGAACTCAGATATATCAAATTGACCAATGACTGGTACCATTCGCCACGTATTCCCCAGAAGGGGGATGGGTTTAGGGCCGGGCACCTCCGAGTAGGGTTTTGCGTTTGAGAATACCTCGTCAGTAAGGGCGGCGGCGGGTGCTATTTGGGAACGTTGACGTTTTGAAAATGGGCATCCGGATGCCTGGCGTGAGCCTATGATGGAGAAAGGGCGGACGTAACCCGCGAATGACTGGAGCGAACGGCCCATGATTAAGGCCGCCTCGTTCGGAGGTTTGTCGGTGACTGGTAGCGTGAGATTACTACGGCAGATTTACCGTTGGGTGGCATCTGGCATTGCAGTCACGGACAAGCGTTCTCTTTTTTTTATTAAACTTTCTATTATACCTGTTTTACGGTAACGTCGGACGATCAGACGAAAATATTCTCTTGATAATATTTAAAAAAATACTTTTTATTCCGATCGATTAGAAATGTGTCTTAATAATAAAATGAGGTAGAATAATATTGTATTTTGTTACGGTAATATGACATTTTTGAATGAAGTTTACCGGGTTAAAACGCGTTTTCTTACTTACTAATTTTTACAAGAACTTTCTGTTGCCTGCCAAAGCGGTGTTTTATAATTTTATACCAGTTTGTATAGATAAATAAGATTTCAACTTTTTTAAAATTAAATCTCATCTTAAAATAATATTAGGTCCTTACATATGAAATTGGCGTATTTCGTACTGGCCACTTTAATCACGATGTTCTCCTCTTTGGTAAGGAATTCCAAATTCAAATTTGTACAGCTATTTACTCATGTATTTGTGCTTCGATGACCGTCATTCATTTGTTTTTTTCTTCTGTTTTTTTCTGTTTGCGTCACTCATTTTACAAAATGGAAAACTTAAAATATCGCATTATTTACGAGTACGAGTTCCGCCGGGGCACTAGTGCTGCGTAAACGACTCGAAGGGTGAATGATGTGTATGGCGGTCATGTTGCAAAAGAAAACACAGTTCGTTTTTGGTTCCAACGTTTTCGTTCTGGAAATTTCGACCTGCAGAACAAGCCCCGTGGACGGCCTGAGACCCAAGTTAATAATGAAGTATTGAAGGCTATTGTGGAAGCTGATCCATCGCAAACCACGTCCGAGTTAGCTGCAGGCTGCGGTGTTAGTGATAAAACTGTTTTAATTCACTTGAAGCAAATTGGAAAGATTGAAAAGCTTGAAAGATGGGTACCTCACGAATTGACTGAAGCAAACCGGCAAACGCGCGTCGACTGCTGCGTTACATTACTATATTTTAAACCGAATCATTGCCTGTGATGAAAAATGGATTCTTTACGATAATCGGAAGCGCTCAGCGCAATGGTTGAATCCTGGCCAGCCAGCCAAATCCTGCCCCAAGCGAAAATTAACCCCAAAAAAGTTACTTGTAAGCGTTTGGTGGACTAGTGCCGGTATTAATCATTGCAGTTTTCTCAAATCTGGCCAGACTATTACGGCTGATGTCTATTGTCAGCAATTGCAAACCATGATGGAAAAGCTAGCGGCTCAACAACCTAGGCTGGTCAATCGCTCCACGCCACTGATACTTCACGACAACGCTAGACCACACACTGCACAACAGACGGCTACCAAATTAGAAGATCTTCAATTGGAATGTCTAAGACATCCTCCGTACTCCCCGGACCTTGCTCCAACAGATTACCATTTTTTTCGAAATTTGGACAACTTCTTGCAAGGGAAAAAATTTAACTCTGATGGGGCAGTCCAAATCACCTTCACAGATTTTATTGATTCCCGTCCGACTAGTTTTTTTAGTAAAGGGATTAATGAACTACCTATGAGATGGCAAAAGTGCATAGAAAACAATGGTTCATACTTTGATTAATTAAATATATTATATTTAAAAATATTCGACTTTTTGTTCCTCCCATATAAAACGCCAATTTCATATGTAAGGACCTAATATATACTAGGTACTCAAAATAAAATAATCTTCAATATTGAAAAATAATTATATTAAGGTACGTTTTTAGTAAAGCAGTATATTTTTGTTAAGTTTGATAAATTTCTTGTATTTGGATATATTATATGTTACTACAAAGCTATACTTAAGCAAGTGAATAATATTTGAGACTATTGTTTACTTTACATTATTGTGTTTTTAACATGGTTTTTACCAAATTGACTGTTGTATAATATTATGTTGTACAATATTGTCGCGCGTTATTTACTGCTATTCCGTATCAGTTCGTGAATCTCATCAGAATATCTCAAAAAAAAAATACGTAAACAGTAAAAACCAAACCATAATCCGTGGTGAAAACTCAGACTTATCTGCCACAACTACCATGATATATCTGTGGTCGCATCTTCATTGTCTACTTTATCTGTGGTACCTTGAAACAACAACAAAAACAAATCGAAATCATAATAAACAATAATGAATAACTTTTTGTTATAATAATTATAAGAAAGTGTAGATAAGCTAAGAGTAGAAAATAAATTGCAGTTATATAAATGATCTAGTATTGTGTTTACATAATGATATCAGATTTTGAAAAAGAAAAAGTATTTTGGACCAGAAAAATGAACTTGAATTTAGTGAAATTCATAAAAAGCAAGCCAAATATTTGGCATCCAAAGCATCCCAAATATACTTCTAGTGAAACTAAAGATAACACATATGCTGAATTTGCAGCAAAATATGGAGATGCATTTTCTGGCCAAGCTGTTAAAGAGAGATGGACAAATATTAGATCAACATTTGCAAATTATTTAAGAAAAGTAAAATCTAGTTCAGCTGAAAATGAGGTACGATTTAATGTGATATTTATACACAGAAAGTATACTAATACAGGAAAGTTAATTTTAATATATTAAAAACATTTTTAAGGTTTATAAAGTTAACTGGCACTTGTGGGAACCATGTCAGTTTTTACTTAAAGTAACAAAAAACTCACACCATGGGACACTCAATGTAAATGAGGAAATATCTACAGAGGTAAAAAAACTTACTTTAACATTATAGTAAAAAGTATTTGTGATTAAATTTTATTTTTTAAAAAGCATCTACCTTTTCTTGCAGAATCTATCAGATATAGAAGAACCTGTGATAGACAGCAAAAGCGAAGATAACTCTTCAGAAAGCAATACAGATTTGAGAATATCATGTAGAAATTTTGCGGAAAACTTGTTATCCGTATTTAAAGGAGTTCAAAATGATGCTTTTGGCCTTAATAATTCAAAAAATAGTAAAATTGGAAAAGCTGTTACAGGAAAACTAAGTCAGTTGGACTCTTTAGAAGCTACAAAAATCTCGATGAAAATTATTGATGTACTTTGGCTTTATGATCAAAATAACCCATTGAATCCCAATAATCTTAAGCCAGAAATGTTTTAAGTTATGATTTTAGAACTAATTATTTCAATTGTTTAAAATTATAAGAAAAATCATTGTATTTGTATTTTTATATTGTTAAGAGTATTATGTTTTTGGATAGGGCAGTCATTTTAAAATTTCTAAAAGTGAATCAAATAATGTGATTCAACCAATTGGCCACAAAAAATAATGCAATAAATTTAATCCAAGCAAATGCAGCTCCAATAAAATAACCATTGTACTGTGATGGGTGTCCGACATGGCCGCTGATACTTAGTTAATACTTAACCCCCGGGAAAATAACCCAAACCTCATGACATGCAAACAGCTAACCACTTATTCAATGAGACATGAGTGAGAAACCCTGACTAAAATCTAAATAGATATTGACTTTTGTAGTCTGTAGTTGTCTGTAATACATCTGTAGTTTATCGTTATATTCTGTGGATATATTTTAATGTGTATCAGCAGGATTCCAAATAAGTCATGACTTAAAGGTCTATGTTACCAGGGGCCTTAGTCAAGATGCCTTAACAGTAGTGTATGTAGAACGTCAAAAACTAAATTTGTATGAAAACTTTTCGACACGAACTGTCATTTCCATACAAATTAAGTTTTTGACTTTCTACATACACTACTGTTAAGCAGGGTTCACAACCGTACGATAATTATCGTACATTTGCGATAATTTCATATCTACGTACGATGTACGATGGTACATGACTATCGTACGCAGATTTTACGATAATTTCCAGTGTGATAAAAAATTTGATGATTACACAGATAGCCCAATAACAATTACAGTTTTTAGTGTCAGTGCCATCTATTGGCTTATTTTTCTATTAGGAACTTATGCTGTCACAAGGCAACTACAGCAGATGAACAAAGCGTTAATGTACAAACACAAAAACGCATCAGAATGCACAGCCAAAAAATTCACGATTTGTATGGTGACGCAGATTTGGAAGTCTTCGATAACATTTTAATACCTAACGAATTTTAAGTGATAAAAATAATATGCGATGTTTACGGACAATAGGTATATCACTTTGAGCGAACACCATATTGTTCAACGAGAAAATATTGCGTATTTTTGTTCCTCTTTGACGGAAGAGATTGAATTATTATTATTTTTTCAATTTGAAAAACACAAGTTTACAAGATTTAAACTATAAATCGTTTGCAACATTTTATTTTCACGTTTCATATGATTTTTAAAGTATTTTTAGCCATTTTCCTGACTGTACGACAATTTATCGTATTGGGATCACATATACGATAATTTTACGGCCCTGGTACGATAACTGCCTGGCTTCAGGTTGTGAACACTGCTGTTAAGCCATCTTGTCATAAAATTAAAAAAAAAAAATGTATCAGCAGGCAACTTCCAAATTCCAATTATTGTTTATTTTGATATTAAATATTTAAAAATGTTTGAATTTCAATGTACAGATGATATTTTTAGAGAAGATCTTATCCTTATAGAAAAGCTAAAGGAGAAATGGCATGAATTGCATGTGAATACGAGCATTTTTAGATACAAATTAGGGACATTAAAAGAAAAGCTAGCCGGAAATTATGTGCTACAGGTACGTTGATTTTATTTATCAAATTTATTTTAAAAACTGCTGTAGGATTAATTTTTTTTTAATAATATTATAAATAATTAATATACTCAAAGATGTTATTGCTAAACATGTTCTTAAAGGTGTTTATTTTTTTTCCCAGTTAAACCATGATAGAAGTGTAAAAAGAAGACAGCCTGAACATATGACAGATATTTGCCAGCCATTTGATGAAAATAAATTTAATTTCTCAAAGGTATCAAGTCAAGAAGTTCTCTACAAATTTTGGAATAAAGATACTGGTAATACTTTTTTCTTATTTCCTCTTCTTAACTTCTATTTTTTTATTCTTGAAATTTATAATGTTTAGGAAAATTTAATCTTGTATGAGGTATAAAAGTTGCCTCTCTGTATGCACTGTATAATATTTGTGATTAGTTGTATGTGAATTTTAATGTGACATACTTATTGAGGATTGCTTGCTTTTGTATATTTATAAATAAAGATAATATAATTAACAAGACTAGTAAGTTAAGTGTTCATTAATATGATACGACAATCAAAGTGTATTCTAATTTTGTATGATTATTTCAGCCACAAACATACATGCAATTGTTGTCAATGTTAGCCCTATAAACTACTACCATTCACTACTATGTCCATCTATTTATCAAATGCTTCCACAAGTGGTCACACTGGATAGTCTGAAGTTAATTTTATATATACATTCAGTGTCCCAGGATTGGTGAGTATAGGCAAGTACTGCTTTTTTCTGTTAGTAGTTAAGGCCTTTCCTGAAGTTAAAATAATAGTTTTTTTTAATTTTGAAACACTTTTTTGTATTCACTAGCTCAATATTATGACGAGGGCAGAATAAAGGTATAGAATATTTCTTTAAAGCTGATGTATTTAAGATCATATATTTATTTGTTACAGTGACCTACGGATTGCTTTTAACAGCTTATGTGCATTGGCTTCAGTGAATCACTTACATTATCATCTAGTATTTGAAAAACAAAAATTGCCTATTGAATATGCTGTAAGTAATTTAATTGTAAATGTTGTTCTATATAATTATAATACAATGGTGAACAAGTCTATCAGCCTAAAGTAACCATGGTAACAAACTCTGTCTATTCCATGTTTTATAATGAGACCATAACATTTAAGGCTGTGTTTTAATTGTAAACTGTCTCTTGTAAATATCACTATAAGCAAACCCCCATATAAAATAAATCAGTCCAAATTAATTTAATCTAAAGTACTTATTGGTCTCTTTATTATGCAGCAAAAAAAAGTACTTTAGTTAGAAGAGTGCGATTTGACTGGTTTTTGTTTTTATGAATTTAGGGCAAAGTCACAAGCATGATTGTTAAACTGTCTATTGAATAGACATAGATGAGCAATTTATCTCTCCTTATAAGAAAATCCCCCTCCTAAGATTAATGTTTTGATTACTCTTTTGAAGTTGTACTTCTTTAGGCGCGTTATGAAAAATTTATGAGAGTGAAATTTTACGATTGCGCGCGCACCTATGACACAAAATTGGCAGTGTGATATAGCGTGCGCGAGCGAGATGGGAATAAGACAAACTACAAGTAAAAAGAAATAGAATATGCGTGAAGCTAACTTCACGCATATTCTAGCTTAGCAGCTTAACAAGAATTTTGAATGACCATGACAATTGACATCTGACAATGACATTTACCTTTTAAACAAATATAGGAGTTTTAATTATTGTTTAAAATTAATAATTATATACCTAGTTATTTTCATTATACAAAATATTTGTGAAATAATATAAAATATTTGTGAAAAAACTGTGCTAACCTTCCTGAGTGCTTCAATACAATTGAGGTTAACTATCCGTATGTATTATCGAGTATTATTGTTGATTAAAACTGAAACATGAACCATTATTCATTGCTTTTGTTTATTGCGTTTGTTACAGCAACTTTTTTGGAAATATTCTACGACCCTATATATCAATAATTGAGAACAAAGATTTAAGCACGAATACTAATAAGGAGAAAATGAAGGCTTGGAGCGATATAACAGAGAAGTAAACATTTTAATAAGTACCTGCATCTCAAAAAAATGACCACATTATTTAATCAAAACATCAGATTTAATCTAGCAAATATAAGGACAAGAGACAAAAAACAATTGATGAATCAGTGGAAGTGCACTAAATTGAATACAAAAAAAAGAGTTGTCATCTTATCGCCGTGAAACATCAAAAACTGGAGGTGGAACAAAGCCACCATCACCTTCTCGAGACACAATGGTTTGAAGTAGATTTCAATGAATTTGATTGTGATGGTGTCGAGGTAGGAATGTTAATTATAAATATGATGTATGGTGATGTTCAAGGTTCAACCTTTCAAGCATAGGCATATGCTTACAACATTACTTTATTCCCCTACAGGGTAGTTAGAGATATTGTAATACCTCAAAACATCCATGTTGCACTTGTAGTACCGAAACTCTGTCCTGCCAGAAGTGAGCCTATTCCCACTTATAATGGACAGTGGGTATAATACACCTTAATACCTGAGTGCGAACCACTCACCATGATACTTAAATTAATAGATGTTATTTATATATTTCAGGTTATTACAAATAAAATCATATTGGAAACAATTGATATCCCAAAAGCAAATAAAGCCAACAATGACAAGGTAATAAATCAGTTTTGACATAACTTGAATACTAAAAAAAGCCAAACAAAGGTGTGCACAACAGTGACAACATAACTTAACAATTTCATTATTTTGTAGGATTAAAGAAAGGTTAAAGAAAATCATGTCAAACTGAACAACAAGAATCCCCAAACAACTCCAAAGAAACCTACAAGGAAGACACCGGTATTATATTTAAATTATCTCTATCTCTAAATAGAATAAAAGAAAGTTGCTATCCAGGTCTGTAGCATGTGCTACAAATTATATTATTAACACATTTATATAATTATATTAATATAAATGTGTTAAAAAAATTTATAATATGAATTATAAAAAAATTTAAGTTTTGCATGGACAGAGCTTAAATTAATATTCTCTTATTTGTTGCAGAAAGCAAGTAGTTTTGGAGAAGCCTCGTAGATGCACAACCAAGTAATGATTAATTTAAAATTACAAACCGAAATTCTGATGAAGACATTAGAGTCACTTAAAAATAAATAGTATAATGAAATAAAAATGTTTTAAAGATAAATAGTGTTTTATTTGTTTAATGTAAGAGAATAATAATAAATATTTATTTAATTAATTTTTCAAATGTAAACTGAACTTTATTGACTTTAATGACTCCTTTTCCAGTCTTTGATTATTTAATTGTAATTAATTATTTGCATGCAATCAAAAACTATTTTTAATAATGCCAAAGAAGTATAACTTCTTACGCGCGTACATAAGTACACGCACCCTCTTTTTTATTACATCTAGCAATACTTATTTTTAGAACAAAGGGAGTTTTAAAAATAACTACTGCTGTATTTGAGTAGTGAGCATTGTTGGCTTAGCCTCTGCACTTATGCCCAATAGCCTTAGTAAATGCGCATTTAACACTCACTTGTGCGGTGGAACATCGTGAGGAAATTGACATGCTTTTGACCCAACAAGTTGACGGTGTTCGGCACAGAAGGCTGATCACCTACTTGCCTATAAGAATAAAATTCACGGAACTGACAAAAATTAATTCGTAGTATTGCAGTGGTTCAAAGCCTTTATTTCAACTAATCTTTGATTGTAGTGGTAATTTTTTATTTCAGAACTGCATAAATATCAAAGGACCACTATGGTTGATGGAAAACTATCCAATACCAGGATTTTGCTTTGATGGCAATGCCAAAAATGCAGCGGAGGATATTTTTAAACTCATCCAATATTTTTTGTCAAATTCCATCGCCCATAATATATTCATAACTAAAGGCTGTTCTTTTAATAACGGAGATGATATAACAAGGGTGTTTGTTTGGGCGAGAAAAAGTACAACTGGTGCCAAGCAATTGGCTGCATTTAATGTTGCTGCGTTGGAGTTCGGGGGATATTTTGCTGTGTATTGTAAGTAATATAAGTTTTTATTATTATCTTAATTTTTATTTAATCCATGCCTGTACTGATAGTAGGAAAAGCCTAGAACTGATTTCTGTATTTTATGATATGGATCAGCTTGACTCGAATTTGAAACCCTCTTTTTCCCTCAAATATTTATATAATGTCCTTATAACTATTGTCACTTGTTATATAAATAAACACAAACCTGTCCTGTGTCTGTCAAGTCCTGTGTTCTTGATCATTAAATTTATAAAAAAAAACGTTGCAGTCGGGGACTGCCGCGGTAAAGCTATTGCATATTTTTTTTTTAAACTTATGCAATTATAATTATTTATTTATGCAGTATTTTTTCTTTGATATTAATTCAAGTTTTTTATTTGATAATTAATTCAATCTACCACTCTACCATACTGAGACTAACTCGCCTATATAGTCTGTGTCACTCTAACGCGCACCGGCTGCACCGATCTCGTCAGAGAGATGTGAATACGCAGTGTGAGTTCTGTCCCGCTCTAACGCGTAAGGTTTTTTTCGTTACGGAATTTCTGGATTCGGTCTCCACGCGCGAGGCCCGCGATAGAAGCTATGCAATAGCTTAAAAATCATATTACCGTGATATTTATAAACGGTGGAGGAAGTATGGTGCACAGTTTCTCCAACTTAAAGCGATCCTCGACTAGTTTAACCTCAGTGGTTAACCGTACTGGGCCGAAGGCCCCAATAGTCGAGTATACCTTCGCGGTTGGAATAACTTCGTGAGCGCGTTTCAGGGTATGACCGATGACGTCATCGTAGTGATTTCTAGCCATAGACTAGGTGTCGCTACAAGTGTCAATTCGTTATAAAATACAGTCAAAACCGTTTATAACGACATCGTTTACAACGACCTATCGGTTATTACAACCAGATTGTATGGTCCCGTCCGAATCCCTAGTAAACTATTCAGTAAAGAAACCGCTTATAACAACATCGGATACAGCGACATATCGCTTACAACGACGAAAGTTTATCGATATTCATCGGATATAACGACCAACCGCTTCTTGTCTCAGTAAAACAAAACAATACAAACGATTTTAAATTTTATTTATAAGCATTGAATGAATATTTAGGCATATTATTACCTACGCACTTTCTCCCAACGAACAGTTTCAGCCAACAACGATTTCCGAGGCTCTTAACGCTGTAACGATTTTGCAAAAATTTGTTGCCTTTAACGAACAGTTTGATACTGGTGATACTCATACCTTGAGGAGTATGAAACGTAAAATGCAAAAAATATTTGAGACTGGGCTAAAAAAACAGACTGACTGATTACTTTTGTACCTAATTATTTCGTAATAAATATTTTTGTTTCTTTTTTGACTCGTTTACATATTATAATATTAACATACCATATTATAAGTTATAACCCATACCTACCTATTCTAGATCGATAACTATGTACATACATATGTACTGTACTTGTGTACATGACATTGCTTATAACGACTATCGGATATAACGTCGGCAACTATACGGTCCCTTCAATGTCGTTATAACCGGTTTTGACTGTATTTCAGTTATATGTGAATAACACAAACATTAATTTACTAATTAGGGTTTTTAGTACGTTCATAATGTTATATTTTAATTAGATGGTTTTTGTGAATGGGTTTTTTATGTAAATTTTAGTTCTTTATGTTTTGCTTTTTCAATGGATATTAAACAATTATTTACAATGTAATCATTGGGTATTATTTGTCATATATTAACCCTTGTGATCTAAGTTAATGTCATCTATCGATAAGATAGTATGTCACATTAGTTGCTCTATGTAGATGTATATGATTCATGCCTACAATATTTTGTAATAAGCTCTAAAATTATTTTGAAAATTGTAAAACACTTTATGGTGCAGCAGAATGCAATGGCGAGTTACATATAAAATATATATTGGTGTATATGTTAACGTAAAATTGTAAATACGTTGATCGGGTGACCTATAAAGAAACATAACCAAGGAAATATACAAAAACTTGACTAGGGTATTTTTAAGTGATCAAATTTCTGTACCCCGTTTTTATTGTACCAGGAAACGAACCTAGAACCATACGTCATGTGTATGTAAAAATAAGCCTTTCATTCTTTCTAGATATCTGTGTGCCCTTTTTTGGCAAAGGCCTCCTCCAAATCTCGCAATTTCTGTCTGCACTGTGCCACTCTCTGCCATGTACCACCTGCTGTTTTCTTCCTTCTTTCATATAGATAATCCGTCCTGTCCTAGTCCTTTTTAGGTCTAGGCCTCGGATTTCTGTATTTGTTACATCATGATTAATCAATCTAATAGGCAAGTAAGGGATCAGCCTCCTGTACCTGACACACGCCGTCGACTTTTCACCGTTCGAGCGAATGTTAAATACGCACATAGAAAGGAAGTCCATCGGTGCACAGCCGGGGATCGAACCTACAACTAAGGCATAACAGAAGCACGCTGAAGCCACTAGGCCAACATTGCTCGAAATGTTAATTAGTAGTAGAATATGTTTAGTCTATCAAGGCTGTTGTATCGAAAAGCTTATAAAACTTACTTAAGTGAGATTTATGTCTTTGTTTCAGCTGATGAAGATTTTGAAAATCTCGAAGTTCAGGATTTAGACAGAGAACTAGCAAAATGGAAATTAGATCATTTTGACCAATTATGTAAAGATGTTGAGAAATTGTTTCTATGATTGTGATGTTTTAAAAATATTAAAAATGTATTTATTTGATTTGTTTATTAACATCGATTGCAAGACATCGATTAAAAACTTTGAACATTAATTGTGTTTTCTTTTTTTCGTATAACAATTATAATTGTCTATGTCTGCTGTATAGATCAAGATTGCGCTGTTTGTACAGAAATGTATTTTTTTTGTCTCTGGTTAGATCTCGCCATAATTCCCACGTGGACCGGCTCTAGGCCCTAATAAATCTAGGAAATATACCTTGGTATCATTACCTATGGTAACAAAGACGGTACAGTGTAGTCCAAACTTTGTAATAGATCGTATTACGCTATTATGACTCATTTAATTTATAAATGTGCTACATATGCAATAAATCTAAATAATAATATATTACTAATAAATTGAAATGTATCCCATTTAAACAAAATAACAAACATGAATCACTTCCCTTGACCTCTGGAATCTATTCTACGATTAACTCCAGAGTCCAGTCTGTTTATAACCGTATGTGCGTGCGCATCTCCGCAATGAAACTCTATGCTGTATTATTTACGTTGTGTATTCTATTAAAATACACTGACAGCCGATACGTTGACTGGTTTCCGCAGAATCTAGTCGATAAATTCACAAATAAAACCTCTCAAATCACAAATTATGTTCGCGAAAAGGGACGAAGTTTAAAACAGTTTTATGTCGAAAATGTTAGAAAACGGATCACGTCTTATCTGAACATTAACCAAACCGAAGATGTTACCGATAAGCCAACGCGGATGCGAAGAAAGTTCCATGGTTACCTGGAAGACGCAAGGGCGAATGATAAAAAGGTATTTGACGTTATCGCGCCTGAGAGAATAGAGTATAATTGTAACGATAACGACCCAGGCATTCATATGACAACGCCGCAATTAATCGCTCAACATGGCTACTCTTCCGAATCTCATACGGTTGTTACATCCGATGGATACATATTAACCATCCATCGAATACCGTATTCCAAAAATTCGACCAAGACGAGCCCAAGGAAAACGGTGCTTCTACATCATGGCTTGCTGGGGAGTTCCGCTGACTGGATAATTCCTGGACCAGATAAAGCCCTCCCGTACATTCTCTCTGAAGCAGGCTACGATGTGTGGCTAGCAAATGTTCGCGGAAACACTTATTCGAAAGCTCACATTAGTCTCAATACAGATACATTCGAATTCTGGAATTTCACATTTCACGAAGTCAGTCAACACGATTTACCGGCGGTTATCGATTACATCATGGATCTGAAAGGATGGGACACTAAAATAAACTATATCGGTCACTCTATGGGTACAACTGTGCTATTTGCATTGCTGTCAACTAAAACTCATTATAACAAGGTGCTTAGGGCTGGATTTGCCTTGGCCCCCGTCGCCTATATGACGGATATTAAAAGCCCCATTCATCTATTGGCCAAATATAGTGATAATATTGAATATCTCTTCAAACTACTTGGTGCAAATGAATTTTTACCACCCAATGCGGTTCTACGATGGCTATCAAAACACGCATGCGAAATAAGCAAGCTGGAAGAGGCGATATGTGAGAACTCTATGTTTGTCATATGTGGGCATGATGAAGGGCAGTTCAACAAAAGCCTTCTACCTCTCATATTGAGTCATGACCCTGCTGGCGCGTCAACGAAAACCTTAGTACATTATGCGCAAGAGATTCGAACGGCGGGACGATTCCAGCAATTTGATTATGGTCCTGATGGAAACTTAAAGCAGTATGGAAGTCCGTCGCCTCCGGAATATCCAATACATAAAATAACTCTCCCTATCGCCCTAATTAGCTCCCAAAACGATTGGCTCGCTAGTGACGTTGATGTTACTAATTTGTACGTACAACTCGTTAACCCGATAGAGCATTACATAGTGCCTTTAGAGGAATTTAATCATATCGATTTTCTGTGGGCGATAGATGCTAGGAAACTAGTTTATAACAAACTTCTTGAATTATTAGAAGATGGTGTAAGTAATTCTTCTCCGTATGTAATGCAACAATTATTAGATAAATAACAATAACTAAAAACCAAAGTTTTTCTTTTAATTCACTATTTATATTATGGATTAATTCATACAATTTAACGTTGCATAGTCGTAAAATTACGAATTATACCGCCTTTAAATCCAGTTAAGTATTCAATTTCTAATTTGTGATACTCGCGTAAAGAACCGCCTTCTTTAGTTGCTGAAATTTATAATATTAGAAACAAAGCCATAATTGATATTTACATAATATACGAATAATGAAACAACATATAGTTTGTTGTTAAAAAGCAGAACAATTGTAAACAAAAAAATTATGAATCATTGTTGTTTATTCAAATACTGATAAGTTGTATAAACACATCTATGACTCATACTTTTTAATCCATTGAACTTTAAACTTGAAATAAGAAAATAATAACTAATAAAATGATGTTGGCTTTTTTTAAATTTTAGAACACAGGGCCTGGGTTAACATATTGTAAAAAAGCTGGCCCTCTGGTTATTTTTCTTTTACGCTCATATTTTGGTTAAGCTGATATGTTAAGGTAGAAAAGACGTGGCTGTATGGACTAAAGTCCTTTGCCTTTCCCATTAGGGATAAATTATTAATATCATCATCAACAGCTGATATGCTTAGGAAGCATTGTTCAACGGTATCGCTTTTTTTACAGAGACATTTGCATACATTTTAGTTCTGCTAGATCTGTGGTATGTAAGTCGTAAGATGATAACTGCAGTGAGTAGGTACCTAGTTATAATCCACAGTAATTTTATGATAATCAATACTTATACTTTAAAAGAAATATGTTTAATTATACTCGTACAATACTTATGTTTACATGCATTCGATTCAAATATGGTGTGCCACTGCCGCCCGCCAGGAACAGCTGACTTTGACAGATGACAGTAGTTTCCAGTAATTATGTGATATGTGCTATGGTATGTTATGAAAATGTATGTTTAGGTTAGAAAATATAACGTTGAAGTGCAAATATTAGAACTTTGTTATATTTACTCAAAACCTTATTCACTAAACTGAGGAAATAAAATGAGATGGCGTTTAATAAAGGTTGGCGTTACGCAGCATTTTTAGGTGGCTTTATTGGATTCATTGGACTTACATTGTACCCTATAGCTGTGAGCCCTATGATGGACTCTTCCAAATACAGTAAGTTTTTTATATGTCCAACACCAAATTACTTTCATCAATATGAAAAGAACATTTGTTACATATATGACGTAATGTCGTTCGTTAGGAGGAGGCCTTCACTTCATCGGAGGTCGAGTACTAGTGTAAAACTTAAAAGACATGGACTTACTGTAGTTATAGTGTACTCGAAAAAAGGCTATTTTTATTTTTATCGTTTGTAAATTATTGTTACCTACTTATGAAGCTCGCTGAATGTTGTATGCTTAAAACTCGCTCACTTCATTTATAGAAGAAATCCAAAAGGAGACGCGCAAGAATATAAGGCAGGAGGATATACAGCCAGGCAGTAAGTTATTTAAATATACCTACTAAAAAATTTTAAATGTTCATAGTGGTTGTTGAGATTTTTCATTACGAACATACCAACTCTTATGATACTATAAATTTTTTTACCAAATTATTACATAAAAATAACTTTTTTTTTGTCATATGCATGTAACCGTGAAAGCCCACTAATTTAATTTGAATAAAACAATATTGTATATTTTCATATGTTCAAGTTAATAAAAGATTATAAATAATTGTGAGAGTAATGATGATACATATTTTCAGATATGAAAGTTTGGACAGATCCATTTGATCGAAAGAAACCAGAAACCACAAAATGAGTAACACTTTGTATATATACTTGTAAATATTATGTTATTTAGTTAGAACATATAGAAATACTTATAATATCTTTTTTGTAAAAATAATAAGACTTGTTACTTTACATAAAAAGTTATATTTAATTATTAGAAGTAGGCAATAATAAAAGTTTGTTATTATAAAAGAAATCTTTTATTGTGAAAATTGCAAATACCCTATTGAGAACACTCCTCAACACCTAGCATTTCTATAAAACTGTGGAGACTGTCATTGTCACAATTTTTATAAAAAAATAACCTAATATAATATTTACACAAATGTGCTCTTTGTAGCCAAATTTTAACCCTTAAATGATATTCCGATATATATGACTACTTGTCAGCAATGTATTGTGATCTATCTTAAAATACATAACTTTAACAAGCCATCACATAATATCTATATTAACTTATAACATGCACTTATATACACACATACAACTTTTATGGGGGTTGTATGATTTTAATGATATAAATCAGTTCAATCCTACTATAAATTTAACATAAACTTAATATAAGTAATCACTTCCTGTGACATCACATTTTACCCAGACAAACATTATTTTAGAATTCGTTGCTTTAAACAAGAATTTATGACTAATAACAAAATAGGTAAATATTTTTCATTGAGCTATTAATTATCCCGTAATAAGTTTAAAAATAAATGGTTTCAGTATTATAATAGTAAGTGATTAAAGTCATTATTAAAATACTAAATTATATATAGAAAAGCTAAATGACGTATCACAAACATTTAAACTATTATGTACATTGCGCGATACATTAAATATAAATTTAAAAAAAATGTAAATGATATACAAGTTGCCTTAGTGTAAGCAAAATATTTAAATAATATATAGGTGATCCACAACATTAGGTACAAACAAATGCAATAGTGTATAATATCACGGATTTGAATAAAGCACACTAAACACCATGGAACACAGTGCCTCTATTATCTTATGACTCACAGGCATGCATGGTGTAATGGTTGCAGTTCCTTACAATTTATGTGTAAACCAAACAATTTCTGGTCAAGTTTCTTGCCCGCTCTATGCTCTTGATTTGGTAACTGGTAGTAAATGTTAATTACTTTCCAATTATTTCTTAACATGGATGTTGAATGTAAATCATTAATGAATAATTGAAAATTATTCTTGTAGTCTTATATTTATTTCCTACTTAACAGGTCACTCAATATTTCACTGTGTTGCTGTGTTGTTGCAAGCGAGTTAGCAAGATATTATCTCAAAAGATATCTTGAGTCATTCGTGTATATAATAATAATAAAAAATAATTCCAGATATAATTTAAAATACAGTGGATATAATTAAATTGGTCTTATTAAAACTTCAACAGATAAAATATTAATTCACAAGCACAAGTCAAAGATTAAAAATTTGAACAGATTAAAATACGGAAAATTGTTTTGTCAAAATGATTTTTAATCTGTTAGCTGATATACAAGTTGCCTTATTAAGCAAAATTATATATGAATGCTCCAATTCTTATATAATAATTTTTTGCAATATCCCATTAAAATATGCATGATCACTATAATTTTGTACTGTGTTTAAAATATGTATCACTTTTAAAAATTAAATTGATTTTAGCTTTTCAGATTTGTACAACGCTTATTGATAATTAGGTCCATGAATATTAAATAAAATATCAATGCAGAAATTCGTCGTCATCACCTACCTGCAAACAAGATTTTCATATTTTAAAAATAATTTATACTAGAAGGAATGTTACAACAGCTGTAATTTAAAAAAAATACCCGTTGCGGTACAACCTTACTTAGGCTTTGACCCTCTTTGATCTTCAGATTTCTGTTTTGTGATAATTTCTAGACACTGTCGGACACTATTGATTTTTAGGTCTAAGGAAGTTTTCTTTGACCATAAGTGAGTTTATAAAAAATTGGTGCACATTAAGAGTACACTTGGACCAACTTTAAAACAGTGTTGAACAATATATAAATCATTCATATGTGTTGTAAATTTATACAAAAACTTTGTGTCATACAATTTTTTCAGCCAGAGCTTACTTTGTCTAAGCACTACCACTTAATGAAAAGCTCTACAAATCCCATAGATGAGGTTTAAAGATACCATTTATTCAGTAGAAAATTTTTCAAACCAACTTCAATTTTTGAAAAGTTAACTCCGGTTTCATAATTTCTTTCAATTAAAATTTTAAATATTTTTTGCCAGCTTTTTGGTTGATTGATGCCTTACAAGTAATTTTATTGTCTTACCTGTAGGAAATATTCAAAATCATTTCTATGGCAACTTCCTTCTGCAGAGAATGTGAATTTGTGAAATGTACCATCCTCACTTATAACTGTAAAAAAAATATTTAATCCAGTATACGAATTTGGGAGAATTACTACCAGCGGTCTAAAAAATGTGGACTATAGATTGTATCTTGTTTATTACCATTAAAATCGTAGCCATGGTAACAAGCACTGCACTAAGTACGTTTAATTCACACATACACAATACACATACATATTTAGTGGAAGTTTTTAAAAAAATATTATAATAGATAGTACAAAGATTTAAGTTAAGTATTTAGGATTAGGATTACGTGTTTATCATGGGTATATATTTTTTATTATTTCCGCATACATACCAACAGCGCTGGAATCGTCCGTAAATGCGCACAGAGCCCGCGTAGAGGACGCGGCCGGTGCGCACACGTGCGCGTAATTCCCGCGCGCAGCCCACACGTGCAGCGTGCCCTTATCCGACACGCAGCACACGAGCGACCCCGACCAGTTGAAGTTTATACTAGAATTATTATTAAACTTTATTGTAAGATAACTTATAGTAGGGCCAATTTAATAGATCACATTTGACACTTCCAAAATTGAATAAAGTTATCTTGTAACGGCGTTCATATAAATATATTATAATATATCAAAATAGATAGAAGATAGAACAATTGCCAAACATTTATCAATTCTGAACACATTTTTATTGTATATAAGGTAATTTTACGATTTAAATTCACTAATAAATTACCAAGATTCATTCCCTTCGATTTTTTAACCTCACTATGGAGCTGATGGATTTCAAATGTGATATTAAATTGTAGGGCCAAATGATATACGCTTAAAAATAGCAAACAGTGGCGCTACAATCAATTAGGTGCGTCTTCATTTGTTTTTTTTTATAGGTAAGTTGATCAGACTTCTGTGCCTAAGGCTGCTGCCTCGAATTTTGCGGGCAGCGGGGCGGCGGCGGCGGCGGCGCGGGAGCGGTAGGATCTTATGCGTAAAATCAAATGGACCAGTTCTCGAAAACAGCGGCGTGGCAGCGGCGCGAGGGCGGGTAACGAGCGGTGCAATCCAGTCAAGCGGTGACCGCCCGCGTTGCGCGTCTGCATTGTAGTATAGTGCTGTACATATTTTTTGTGACGTATCAAAATGTCCTCGGACGAGCAAGAGGAAATGATTTCGGCAATCTTGGAGAGGAGACCCATATGGAACAGCAAAGATGTTAACCATAAAAATAGAAGAATAATTAACCAATTATGGGTAGAAACAAAAAACGAACTGAATATTGAAGGAAAATATAAAAATGATTTATTATGACAAGTACTATTTATATATATTTATTATGTTTTACAAATTAATTAGTAACTAATGTGATTATTTACAAAATATTCTTTGAATTTTTCACGTAAGTATATATTGTGCTTGATAAGACGTCAAGACATTTCATTCGCGAATAAAAACAAATATCTCGACAACACAACCACGAACACAACACTACACCGCTATAGTGCCGCGCGATCTGCCCGCTGGTTTGGAGAACAGGTATGCGTTGGCCGTCTCGCTCCCGCGCCGCAGCCGCCGCCGCGCCGCCCCGCTGCCCGCAAAATTCGAGGCAGCAGCCTTACACACAGCCCGGGTTCGAATTTACTACTTCAATAATGAGTGTCGAACGCTGAAGCCACTAGGCTTACAAAGCTCATACGATTAAGCGAAATTTAAATAAAAAGGTTGAAATTAAAGTTCGCATAGTTGTTAAACGGGTCGGGCATAGGTACCTACTGAATTGTATACTGAGAATGATCTTTATGTATGAATATGTATTTTGGAAAGCAACCAATTTTTATTGTCTTTGATTAACATAACCTTTACACATTTAAAGAAAAACGCTTTTTACCGGATTAAAGTTATGTTTATTATTATAAATTTACAACTATTTGACATAATTTTAAATTTATCCGACGTTTCGCGTGCTTTACAGCGTGCGTGGTCACGGTGACTGTGTGTTTCACACGGTGTTCTTTCAACCAATTTTTGTACTTCAAATTAATTTATTCAAATTGTATTCACTAAATATTATTACAACATCCACAAACAATCTTCATAAATAAATACTAGCAAAAGCACCACCAGAAATGTGTTAAAATTTTTAAATTGTCATTTCGTACACATAAATTGTTAGATCAAAATTTAACATAAGTTAATATAAATAAAACATTTATATGACACCTATTTTAGTAGGTGCGTTGCCGGCCTTTGAGGGCTCCTCCCTATCTCTTTAATCTCGCTATACTTTTTCTTTAAACAAATGGCGGTAGTCGATTCCATAGTTCACTAGTTCGCAAAAGAAAATGTCTTCTGAAGCAGACCATGGAAGATTTCTAGCCATCAAGTTGATACGGATGAAATTATGAATTAAAACGCCTGCTTTGCCTATCTATATTAATAAAAGGCCGGCAACGCACTCGCGAGCCCTCCAGCATTAAGAGTGTTTATAGGCGGCGGTATCACTTACATCAGGTGAGCCTCCTGCCCGTTTGCCCCCTGTTCTATATAAAAAAATAACTGTTTCATTACTAAATGTCACGTGAAAGTCCATGCAATAATTACCAGTACACATCAGCGTAATCCGACCCTCGCCTTAGTTCGTGTATCATCTGCTTAGTACCGGTATCCCACAGGCGTATGATTGTGCCTCGCTCAGAGGCAGTCGCCAGTTTCGCACCATTTGCGGACAGACTAAGGCAAACCAGGTCAGTTTGATGACAACCCACCACCGCCGGCGAACTGGACTGAGCGCCTTTCACCGCTCGAGAAATGTCCTGGTAAAACAAATTTAGTCGTCAGAACTGTCGACTAAAATTTCAGAAGAAAATGGTAAGGGAGCGTTCAAGTATTACGTAACGAATTTTGGGAGGGGGGGGTATTTTTGTAAAACGTTACGATGCGGGGCGGGGATTGAATTACGCGTTATTGTTAATATTTTTTCAACTTTCTAGTACTTTACACCACATATTGGTAACTTTTAGGTGTAAAGAGTCAGTAGCTGACCACGAAACGTTTTACAGTACTATACTTGGGTACGAAAAAACGTTACGGCGCGTTACATGGGAGTGGGAAGGGGGGTCAATAATCTCCAAAAATTGCGTGACGTAATACTTGAACGATCCCTAACATTCAGTAACGAAACTTAAGTCTAAGTGATATGCCATAGCCCATGGACACTCAGATTGCCAGAAGGCTCATTGGTTAGGAAATACGTTAGTGGGCAGCTGGTTCCACATAGTGGTGGTGCGCTAAAACTGCCTTAAGAAACGCTCAGTTGTGGAACGACGGACGTCGAGGTGATACGGGTGTTATTTTGTATTCTACCTTGACGTCCGATAATGAAACGCAGCTGTTGGTATTAGTCCGAACAACTCCTCTGAACACTCTGTATGATGGTGGTGATCAAAGGTCGAGGTTTAGACTACACTTCAGCCCTTAGGCCTTCAAAACAAAGTATTAAATAACATAAAAAACATTAATATTTGATTGTAAATTTATAAAAAATAATGTTTCATACAAATTCGATTAATTTGTCTAAGCACTAACACTTTGCACTTTAGCTTCGAAAAGATCTTATTCAGTAGACAATTTTAATTTTGATAACGTTCGCCTTAAATGCATTTAAATGAATGTACGAACTCACCAACAATTGCAACGAACCCTTCCGGTGCGCAGGCGCAGCCAGTAATTGTACCGCGTTGGGATCCGTCGCAAGAGAACACAGCGGACGGGAGGACGCCGGCGTACGTAGCAAGGCGACACGCTGTAACGATGGCAGTGATAGAACTTGGATCGAAGATGTTAATACTACCGCCACTCTGGAATATTATCATTGCCTTTTTATTAAAATATACACTGGTGCCAATGTTATACGGATAGTAGTAGTGCTGTGTAGACGATATCAGCTAGTTTCTATGCACTGTATTGTTAACTTGAAACTTCAAAGTTCATGAGGTTACATAGGTCAGTACCTAGGTCATTTTGAAATATCAGTCAACTTAGCGACTAAATCTTATTCTATTTCGAGATATTAAAATAATATAACGGCCGAGCAAGCGATCTTTTTCAGCCAATCATAATTAGGAATATAAATACATATTGTTGTGTATTATGAGAAAAAATTAAATCTCGAAGAAAAATTCGTAAAACACGATGTAATAAATATTTGAAACAGTAGGAAGTTAAACAACCTTGATTTGTCCTTAACTTTGCACAAATTCGTGGACGGAATATTAATCAAGTGTTTCGGCGATTATGATGATTTAGAGTTAGACGATTGTTCTTTTCTATAACATATAATCACTTTACACAGTATTTTATATAACTTTTCTTCCTCTTAGGTTGCCTGGAAGACAACATTTATTACAATATATACCTATATATATATTGTTTGTTGATTTCGTAATTTATATTTTTTCAAAATAAACACATTACAATCTTGATTTATTTATTTAGAATTTGTACCATGTACATCAACTACTAGACTACGTATTCCGACAGATCAACGTATAAAAAATAATGTAATAAAACTTCAATAGTTTAAATTATTAATATATTATACACAGAAATAGGATGTATTTATATCTGGGTTAGTTGGTGAAGGTTGTTCATTATCTAATCGTATTTACTTTGATAAATCTGGAGTTTTAATGAAAGTCTTAGCTGAGTAAGAATATAGAGATTGTGTTACTTTTATTGCCTATTACGAACTTTACAAAAAGCTATCAAAATTAATTAAAAAAAAATATATATATAAAGATTCAATAAGTATTCCGGGTTCATCAATGAGCAGAAATGTGTCTGCCCTAAGCTCTATTGAGTTGGTCTGTGACTTCCTGTTACCTTATTATTTTTATAATAAGGTAACAGGAAGTCACAACAGTTCCTGTGTTGGGAAAGTATATATTTAATAGTACTCTTTAATAGTTTTTCATAAAAATAATGACAGACAAATAAAATGATAAGACTAGGTAGGTTAGGATTTTATTATTGAGTTTAAAGGTTGCTGTTTATATGAAACTACAAAGAGGTACTCGATTTTAATTAATTTCTTCAAATGTAAAAAGGGTGATAGCTGAATGGAAAAGGTACACAACTCTAACATACATACCTATGTTGTGAGGCTAATCTAATGTAAATTTGATGCTTACTTATACATTAGACTTTCATAATAATCATGATACTCCCATTGTATCTTAAGCATAAAATTGGCATCCTCTACACAAGTGCTTTCCATTGGGAATGTCTGAGCCGCTTTTTCATGTATAAATATGATTTGGAATACAACATGATTTTAATGAACTTACTTATCTTTCCTGGCCCGTAATGCTCGTATAGGCGACTTGAAGAGGACTTCGGCTTTAAAGGCACGCTGCTGGTCATCAAGAAGCATGAGGCTGCAGGGCCTTCGGGCTCGCACCAAAAGTAGCCAATTGGTACGAAACACCATTTCACATAGTGATACTTCCCCCAACTCCTCTTTGCCTGGAATTTATATACTTTATTGACAGATATAAGATATTAACGGTATATGCAAATTCATCATGCATATTAGCTGAAATTTTATTAGTGGACAAATACAAACTGTGAAGAAGTAATAGTATATAGATAGACAAGGCGCCAAGTTTGCTATATATCTACCTAATATCCTGATTCTTGTATTAATTTAGTACACAAGAACAGACTGTCACCCCTTTAATAGAGACTGTAAGTAGCGTAATTGGACACTTTCTAATGTTAAATATCCTTATTAGTAAATGAGGTTAGAGTTAAATTACTTATTAGTCTTAAGTTAGGCTAGATCCTAATGTTCCATGATAAAAGTAAAGACACATGTATTAAACTGAAGTAGTAGCTTTTGTGAAAATTTACATTGTTTTGATAACATACTGTTGAATTTAAAATATTTCAAAAAGCATTCAAATTGAAGTAGAAACTATTCTACTAAAGGCTATAAACACAAATCAATTTAGTTTATGCAGTTATTATAATTTTGGATAGATATGTGAAAATTGATTCTGCATTTAAAGAGAGTAATTATTATTGACTTCAGTTAGTTATTAATAGGTCTTTAATGAGTTTAGAGAACTACAAGTTTCCTAAAGTATAACTATTATTGTGTATAATCACATAAGCAAAGAATGCAGTTTTTAATGAATACATTAGTTTCAGTCCAAAAACATTAGAACTCGGGCACTTGTCTATTATATTGATAAAAAATTGCAAATATTAAATTGTATTCTGTAATCAATAAATTAAACTGTTTTTTCCCTTATATACATAGTTTGAATGTCAAAAAACACTTACTGTAATGTGCCTTCTCAACAAGTGGGTCCACATTGTAGACACGCAAGCCAGATGTAAGACAACAAGTGAAGCAGCCTGAAAATATTATAGTATTCATTATACAAAACCACAATTAATCTTTGTATTATAATATACATAATTATAACAATAGAACAATGGTTACATATCTTCTTATAATATAAGTATGAAATATTATTTAACTTTTTCATGAATTTTAAGTTAAAATATATAATTTATATTGCAATAATATATTATTTATATTATAATGTATATCAATATGTTTAATTATAATAACCTTATTTTTTACACAATTCGATAATTATGTGATACCATGAGTTTTACCATAATATGTATTTTACATTTGTATACTTTAATTTCTGTAACGTACAAAATATGCTTGAAAAATTAAATTCATATTTCATAAATAAAAGTAAATATTTACCAAACTTCAGGATTTCATAAAGGCTACGCAGTGGTACGTAAAACGTGCTAAACTACGTAGGCGCGCAAACTAAAAATATAAACAACACGTGGAACCAGTGCGACAATGGCCTTAGATTTACGTAGAAATTATAATGTAAAAGCGTTACGATTACCCCTCGTATTGCCGACCTACATATGCACACGTCGGTCATCCACATCATGAATAATATCACGCTTTATGTTTGAGAACAAAGAACTAAGGGTGACTAACTAGGAAGTCAACACACCTTGATTCTGGTTAAAAGCCAGGCTTGTGATTCCGCTGCTTCTTCGGCGCGCCATTATCACTCCACAAGAAATTTATCATAAACATTGAGTCGATTTTTTATCAATTATCTTTGTGGACATTTTCACATCAGAATTTTTATACGCACATTAATTTATTTACATGTTTCTTGTGTGCAATACACAGCTGATTTGATTTGATTTAGGCAACTTGACAGTGGCGGCTGTGAAACAACGTATGAAATTTGGTGTTGGCACTTGTGACGATTGACATTTAAATATGTTTTTTTTTTTTTTTAATTTATTTATTAGCCGGATACAAAGTCCATTGGCACTTTAAAAAAAAAGTATAACAAAAAATCTTACACAAATAACTATTTACTATACTAACTTAACATAAAATACAATCAATATAAAACAATGGTGAGTTTTAAATTTTCTCAACCGTGTTTTTTTATATAATAGTGAATAGCTTTGAATAGAACTGGACATTTCAGTAAATCTTGGACACGGCGGGGAATTTCTATTTGTGATGGTTGACATTGATGACTACCATTTGCAGTGACTGCTGATGAGTCTAAAGCTGATCTTGTCGGGTTATTTGCTAAAGAATTTCCAAGTTTAGTCCGATTATTCTCATCAAAATCCATCAACTTCATAATATCCGTTACTAGTATTAATCGTTGAAATTTAAAGGTCGGGCAACTTAAGATGAGGTGGGATAAGTCGGCCTCCTTTCCTCCACAGTATGTACATCTGTTATTATTTATAATTTTAAAACGAAATAAATGGCTTGGAGTCTGACAGTGGCCAAACCTCAAACGATTAATAATGGTTATAAATTTACGTTCATTGGCTCCTTTGTATTTATCATACCAAGGTTTACATGGGAGTTCCTTTTGGATCTCTGCATACCAACTACCTTTATGCTGTGAGGATAATTTCCAATAGCTTTCCCATAACTTGCGACTTCTTTGTTTTAAGTCGAAAAGAAAATCCGTAAAAGGAACTCTGCATGTAATACTATGATCCTCATCATAATTAGAATTGACGATACCATCTACAATATCATTTCCCTTGATACCCCTATGAGAGGGCACCCATTTAAATGTTACTGGAGTATCCAAAGATATCAATGCTTCTCTAATTTTATACAATAAATAATTATTTCTATAATGAGTATGACATTTGTCTAAAGCCATTAACACACTTTTTGAATCTGAAATTATTAGGAACTCCATGTAGTTATAGTTATTTTGTAAACTGTGTAAGTACAATACAACTTGATAGATAGCATAAGCTTCAGCTGTAAATATGCTGCAAGTATTACTTAACATAAAACATTTTGAGGTTTTAGCCTGAGGATCATAGTAACCCGATTTCACTGCAGATGAAGATTTAGAGCCATCAGTGTAGACTTTGTAACTGTTAGGCTTGGTACAGCAATAATCCAGAAAGTCTATATTATCTACTACACTGGACATATCTATATTTAATTTACACATAAGAGCTTTATATTTACAGAGATATACAGGCCATAGTTCAGATTTGTACATATTATCAGATAAATCAGTCATAAAGCTCATAATTCCCAATAATTCAGGGATCTGGTTATTGAGAACATTAGTCGCTGTTATACTTGAAGGCAAATCTGGTGTATTAGTGATAGTTATAGAATAAGAAAGTTTTGGAAGAAGAACATCATTCTGAGAAGTTATTACTTTCAGGCAAAATTTTTCAGCAATTAATACTCGCCGAATACATAGTGGTTCTACACATGACTCAACCTCCATAGAATTGATAGGAGTGGTACGCATTGCACCAGTAACAATTCTAAGAGCAATATTTTGGATAACATCAAGCTTTTTTTAATAATACAGGACTAATATTCATATATGCCAGACAGCTATAATCAAAATGACTACGTACTAAGCTTTTATATAATAAACAAAGAATTTTTGGATCAGAACCCCAAAAAGTTCCTGCTAAGGACCGCAAAATATTGATACCTTTCAAAGCTCTACTACAAATATAGTCAATGTGTTTGGTAAACTTTAATTTAGTGTCAAAAATTACACCAAGAAACTTTTTTTCGCTATTTTGAGGGATTAAATTATTGTTATACTTAACATTTACATTAGTATCAATACCATAAGCTAAAACTGAACTTTTACTACTATTTATATTTAATTTAAGTATCTCAGTATAATAGTAGTTAAGTTGACATAAAGCTGAATTAACTTTTGCTTGAGTAACCTGTAAATTACTGCCTACACTATATATTAAGATGTCATCAGCAAATTGTAATATTTTTACAGATTCAGTCACATATGTATATATTTGTGAAGTATAAAGGTTATACAGGATTGGAGATAAAGAAGACCCTTGCATCAACCCCTTGAATGCTAATTTTGGACCATGAAAAACATTATTGTATTTAATGTATAAAGAACGACCATAATACATATGGAAAATCCATTTTAAAAGCTTTCCTGGGATGCCCAAGGAATATAGCACCCTAATTAATTGGTGAAGATCTACATTATCATATGCCCCCCTGAACATCAAGGAAAACACAAATTGCAGTAGAACCTGATAACAAACACTTCTTCATATCAGTCAGGTAAGCTATAAAACTTTCTGCTGCACTTTTGCCTTTTCTGAATCCAAACTGACAAGAAGGAATAAGTTTCTGGTTTTCAACAAAATAGTCCAGTCTAATCTTAATCATTTGCTCAAACAATTTCCCTACACAAGATGTAAGAGAAATGGGTCTGTACGAATTAAAATGATCATTGGGTTTATCAGGTTTTAACACTGGTATGACACATTGCAACCTCCAGGATTCTGGAATCAATTGATGAGACCAAAGCGAATTTAAAATATTAAGTAGAATATGTTTTACAGAAACATGTAGATTTTGAAGCATAATATAAGGAATATCGTCAAGACCAGGGGTTGTATTCTTTCTTGAAGACAAAGCCATGTCAAGTTCTTCAAAACAAAAAGAGTTAAGTAGAAACTTGCTCCACTGACTTCCATCATTAAATTCGAATAAACCAGAAATATTATCATTGTTATTACTAGGTTGCCCTAACTTCTCTAAAAAGCTTGCTATCCACTCATCATTTTTGGACACATTTCTATTAATGTTAATTCTCTTAAATCTTCTAATAAAATTCCACACTCGGGATACTGGAGTGAATCTATTAAAAGACGAACAAAGACTTTTCCAACTGTCTTTCTTAGCCATTTTTATAATAATTTTTTTCCTCGAATCTATTTTCTTATATTCTATATAATTGTCCATTGTCATATTACGTCTATAATTAGCTAACGCTTCTCTTGATTTGGTTACAGCCTCGGCACAAGTATCATTCCACCAAGGAGCTGGAGGAGCAGACTTTTTACTAGAAGATTTATGCTTTAACAATGGAACACAGTTTTCTTTTAAACTAAATAGTAATTTAGAAAATTCATCATATTGAACTAAAGGATCAATTGTTGAAGGAGAAAATTTATCAAATATATCTTTGGATTTATCATTGTACATATTCCAGTTTGTTTTATTATATAAATACTTATGTATAGACTCTTGAACTGTATATTTTTGAGTTGAGGTAATGATGTTAACAAAAGTAGGTAAATGATAGCTCCCTAAAGAGTCATCACCGACATACCACTCACAAAGTGGTGCAATATCAGGGCTAACACAAGTAACATCAATGGCTGATGCATTATTACCAGGTCTAGAAATAGTAGTAGGGTCACCAGAATTTAAAATACATAAATCAGCATCATCAAATATATCAAATAATTCACGACCTCTTGAATTGGTAGTATCACAACCAAAAGCTATATTGTGAGCATTAAAATCACCAGATACAAGACAAGGTTTGGGTAATTGCAAAATAATCTTTCTCAAATTAATCAAACTAATTGAGCTATTATTTGGTGGACAGTAGACACAGAGCACTGAGACAGGACCACATCCTGTTATTATAGAAATAGCTATAAATTGAATATTTTGATAGAAAGTAGTTTTTAAGACCTTAAATTTAATATAATTTTTTATTAATATACCTACACCTCCATGCTCATTTTTAGCATTTTTTCCAACAAATATATAACCAGGTATATAAAAAGGCGGACCAGAATCTTTTAACCAAGTTTCATTCAGCAAGCACACATCTATTTTATTATCATATAATAAAGATTTAAGAAGTGGTTTTTTATTATTGATACTCTGTATGTTATGTTGCATTAATCGTAAATAATCCATTATTTTGTTAAGTTTTGTATTAATATATCCTTAATGTGTGCAGTTGTGTTTACTGTATTAGAATTGCCTAACATAACTAAAGTTTTGATAATTTTACTCAAGAACTGATCATCTTTAATGAGCTGATCATAGGAACCACTATTAGGAGGAGCAGACTGGACTGAAATTGAACTATCTGATGAATTTTGTGATAACTTTTTTTTCTTAGGTTGGACAGCAGGTGGAGCTAATTTATTGTGAGCCAACTTTACAACTGATTTATCATTAGGTAACTGAGGAAAATCACTTGACAATAATACAGTTGAATACATTTTAGATGAATAATTATTTTCATGTTTTTTAATCTGAGCTGCTTTTTGAGGACAAAACCTAGATACTGCCAAGTGGTCTCCTCCACAGTTAACACACTTTAAAAATTCAGCTGAGCATTCCTTATAGGAATGACCACCTGAACACTTTGAACAAACCTGATTGTTTCTACATACTTTGGCACTGTGTCTAAATTTCATGCATTTAAAACATTGCATGAGAGGAGGAATATAAGTGAAAACTTTGTAACGCCAGTTGTCTAAATAAACATACTGAGGGAGAACAGTTCCTACAAAGGTAACGCTTATAGTAGTAAGAGGTTCCAGACCATCACAAGTTCTTTTCATAAAACGTCTAACACCAACAATTTCAGAGTCAGCCATTAGTTTGTGGTATAAATCCGCGTTACTGCATTCTTTAGGGATAAAACGAATTTTACCCACTCGCTCCACCGAAGAGGCTGGTACAAAAGCTTTCATATTATTGTCACGTAAGCTAACGTGACTCAGAAAATCATTAGCAGCTGCAGCTTGTTTGAAAACCAGCATAATTTTGGCCGCATTAACTCGACGACATTCCTTAATGCCCTTCACGTTTTTGAATATTTTTGATAAATGCAAAGGATTTTTATTACCTATCTTATCTTCCATTTTAATTCCCTGTACGTAAACGGGAAACTCTTCTATGTTATTATTATCCGGGTAGGATCGCTTATACTCGGGTTTAGAGTAAGGTTTATACTTATCGACATCGTTCGATTTTACTGAGTTATCAAATCGCCTCTTTTTCGAGTCTACGGGTAACTTTGTAGACCCGTCTTCATCACCATCACTCTCTGAAGACATTATTCTCCTCCAAAAGCACTCTGTCTTGAAAAAGACAATTTAATTTAAAATAAAACAAAATTTTATTTGAAAAAACGCGGCTCTCCTTTTCCCGCCAAAAAGGAAGTCCCATTCAAATATCTTTTTTTTTTTTTTTTTAATTTATTTATTAGCCGGATACAAAGTCCATTGGCACCATTTAAATATGCTGTGCTAGGTGTTGCCACCTTCTTACTCCAATTAAGGAAAACAATATTATACGTACGTAGAAAAATGTGCCGAGCAAAAAGTTATAATAATTATTACTATGAATAATTAAATATAATTATATTTTAATTATTCAAATATGTCAATTTTTATATATATTATGCCAGTTCATTAAATTAATTCAATTTACAATCTAAATAATTTAAATTTTGAATTTTTCTCCACGAGTGACTGGCTGAATTCACAATTTTGATTTATATAAAAAAAATATCAAAATGTTTTTATCTTCCCTCTTTGAAGAAATTCTTTTACAGATCAAGTTTTTGGCTTCCAAAGCTGTGCTAAATTATGTAGGGTGTCAAATAGCAAAAGTAGTGATAATAAATTTAAAAAATATCAACGTGATAAACTAAAATCACAAGGTAGCATAGCAAAGTAAAAAATTACTTATTAATAAGTATGTTAGTCCTTGAGAAGGACTTTCATTTAAGCTTATTAAACATGCATCATTCTTTTCCAGAATATGGATTTCAACACAACAGTTAATGCTGATTATCAATGGCCATTTCCGAAGCCTATAGTTGGAAAGTAAGTAGTAGTAGCTTATAGTTGTAAAGCATATGAATAAAGAATATGTAATAATTTCAGAAGTACATAGTTCATAATAGTGCAAGTTTCATTATGTAGTCTTAAGGAGCGGATTTTTTTTACCGATAGGTACGCTTCTAGAAGCCCACCAATTCTTCTTTTCTATAGCTTGATTGGCTTCCCTTCACTTTTCTTCACTTCACTTTTTATCTTGATATCTCTTTCAGACCCTGTGAGCCACCTAAACCAGAAGCAGCACCTACAACTAGACCAGCACCTGTGGCTCCATACTGCCACTGCGATGCACATTCATACTCGCCACGCGTTGAACAATATAAACAACTACTCGACAAGGAACAGAAACTATGTCAAGATTACGAACAGTTGAGGAAACAGGTAAGAAATGTTTCACTAAAATTATGTATAAGAATAATATAATCCTAACCTAATCTGTACATAGACCAGTGTTGGCCTAGTGGCTTGAGCATGCGACTTTTAATCGTAAAGTCTTGATTTCAAATCACGGCTCTGCACCTATGGACATTCTATGTGCACGTTTAACACTCGAAGAAAGAAGGAGATCATGGTAAGGAAACCGGCATGCTTTAGACACAAAAATCGACAATATAATGTGTCAAGCTGTTAAGAATAAATAATTACGAAAAAGTTAAGGATCTGGACCAAGGTTGTAGCGTCTATTTTTTTTCTATGCTATACTGAAAAAGGTACAAGAAATACACTTTTATTTTTCCCATTAATTATTTCCTCTTCTTATATTAATTATTTACCTAGTGTTAAGGCTACCACCACTTCTGTCATATAAAATTGCATAGGAATATTAGAATACGCTTAGTCACGTGATGTTTTTGATATAAAGTTGAAGGCATACGTCAAACTAACTTTGTCCTGTTAACTAGGTTTTGAATAAAACTACTTTATTCGTTTTATAGATGGTAGATGTCACAAATGACATATTGGATCACCCCTGTGACGATCTTGACACTAAAATGACCACCATGTATCAGGCTACCTATAAGAAAAGATGTAAGTTCGTCAACTACTTACAATTTAATTGCACGAGGCTTAAATTTAGGCGTAATATTCGTTCCTGTATATTTAAATTTTTACTTCAGCATTAAACCTGTTACACAAAATTATCTACAATAAAGCAATAATTATATATTATAACTTATTATCTACATTTCTAAATATTTCAATACTTTGTGCATGTCATATAAACTCGCATGGAATGAGAGTACCTACCCTCCCATATTCTGGTTAAGGGTCTGTTTCAAAATGTTTGGATAGAGTACCAAATAGCTATGCAACACAAGTTATTTGCAATATAAATTGTGCTATATGCCAATTCATCGGAATCATAACTTATGATGGACTTTATGTGACGAATAGCGCTATCTGACAGTCGTGAAACGCAACAATAGTGTTTATCCTACCAATATAAAGTAATAAATAGCTAATTTGGAACTTATGTAGAACTTATCCGTACATTGTGAAACAGTCTAAGTCTGTTAATTTCACATTCATTCACATCAGACACTCATAATAGATATTAAAATGATATCATAAATTCTAATTCCAGCCTTCCCAGTATCGGACTATGAAAAAATCATAGCCGCATCTCAATCAAGCGCACCCATACCAATCGAGAGCAATCGTCTCGGAGTATTACGTTGTTACAAGGACCCCACTCACTTCACTGACAACCCCCCGACTGTACGACCAACAATAAACCCCCCGGGGCCCGTTCATACCGGTGTTGCTCCCATATCCGTACAAAGCTGGTTCACGGACTTTCCAGGGAGGTCCGAATACATGGACACGTACAGTGCTTCAGCAAAAGCCTGCTGGAGGTCCATGCAACGGTTTAAGGAACCTCTACCCTCGACAAGACGTAGGGCGGACGATACATGCGTTTAAGTCTCTTTTTGGTTTTGTGATTTTCTGTATTGTGTAAGCAATAAATAAGGGAAGATATATATGTTTTTATTTGATGCCAGGTTTCATAAGGTCCGAACTTACAGCTTCTTTTGCCAGTTACAATCCCCTTAAATATTAACAGGGCGAATTACGTTCTTTAACAGTCTTCCGTTTCGGTGTAAAACAAAAAAATACTAAGAAAATGAGGGTAGTCAGGGATTAACGTACAATAATTTTTTGACTTGTGGATAGGCCACGATAAGTTATATGAATGAGGCCATCGTTTTAAGTTCAGATCTTTCCTTTTAATGTGCTTGTGTTTGTGTTTGAACCATTAACAATATACATAAATTTGAGGTCATTTTCTTTGTATCTATAGACAAGTAGATCAACCCTCTGTGCCTGAAACATATATTTAAAGACATAATTTTTAAATAAATATTACATAAATCTTTTCCTGTAGCTAACGTAGTGAGAACTGAATTTCAGGAGGATTTTCCATGTAACAAATGAATAAGTATTCCTTATTCCATAACATATCAAATTAAGTAAGCTCTTTTCATTTATTAATATACTAAAAAGTTGGTTGCTAAGTAGGTACAAAATTTTAAGGACACGCATAATTTAATTCGAATGATAACTGAACAAGAATACTGATTAACAACCGCTTAACCTAATTCGTTAAATTTAAAACTCTATGAACCTAGTCTTACGCCTCCTTGAAGGCCGCATGTTTTGACATGAGAATTAAGATGTTTACAGTGAAAAGGGTAGGAAAATTCGGAAACCTCAATGCCTTGTTTATTTGTTGCAATAATTTCTAAATAACTCGTAGAATTTTGTAAATAGAACCATAAGATATGTAATTATTTATTTATTTTAATTATATTAAGGGTCTGTTTCACAATGTATGCATAAGTTCCAAATTAGCTATTTATTACTTATTGGTAGGACAAACACTATTATTGCGTTTTACGACTGTCATATAGCGCTATTCGACACATAAAGTCCATCATAAGGTATAAGTCCGATGAATTAGTGTCCCTAAGGGTCTGTTTCACAATGTATGGATAAAGTACCAAATAGCTATGCAACACATAAATTATTTGGAATTTTCATCTGGGACTTCATAAATAGCTAATTTGGAACTTATGTAGAACTTATCCGAACATTGTGAAACAGACCCTAAGACTCGCAATATCATTAATAAAAAAATAACTGGCTTAATACAATTTATTATGAATTTAACGTGAACTAGCTGAATATTAAAATGTAGTACAAGATTTTATTAGATATAAAAATAAATAAAAATGAATTGCTAAATATGTTGCCAAGCGCAAATCTCGAAGACGGCTGGACAAATTCGAGGTAATTTTGAAACTTTTCTTTGAACTATAAGAAAGGTTTTTATGCAGAGGGAAATTGGCAAAACATAAACCAAAAATTTCAAAATTTCGTTGTTAGGTTTTTAAGGTAAAGTTAATGTTCCATGTTGGGTATGTAGCGGTTAAAAAAGTAGCCTAAGTAAAACATCATTAAGGCGAAACAAAGTTCGCGGGTACAGCTAGTCTAATATATAAAATTCTCGTGTCACAATGTTCGCTCCAAAACTCCTCCGAAACGGCTCAACCGATTGTTATGACCGAGTTTTATGCAACCCCTAATTTTCACCCCTCTATGATCAACCCCAATTTTTTATTATAGTAGATAGTTATTTTTATTGAACTAAAAAATGTTTCCTAGAAATAATATACATAGCAAAACAACGTTTGCCGAGTGATCTTATAAAATTCACTGCACCATTACGCTATAGTTTATGAAGTCTGGTCTATTCTTTTCAAGTTTATCCAAATTCCACCTAATGGGGAGTAAGAAAATGCTGACGGGTTTACTTTCAAAGGGTTCTCGGTCCTTTCATTCAAACACAGTTCATATTTCGAAAGAAGTTGGACCAATGCCATCTTAGATTGAATATAGCCTTGTCGTACACCTGGAATAGATTAATGATGATTAATTTCAAAAAAAAATTGTCGGAAAAATAGCCAAATAAGATATATAAAATCAATATTCAACCAATGTCATATAATAAAATGTGAAGTACTATAAAACAGGCTAAGAAACCAGGCTAGCGCACATTAAGATGTTGTCATTGGAGAATCGTAGAAAGTTAATTCACTTTAAAATCGATTTTCGTTTAGTTTTTGCAATTTTAATTGTTTTGTTTAGTTATTGTTTTATTTAATATTTGTATAATCTCTTCGTGTATGTCAGGTTTCTCTATGAGTGCTAGTTACATTAAAAATTGTTTCTTATGGTTCTTTGTAATTTATCAGTGTGCCGAGCGTTGGCAAGCTTTTATCAACAAAATAAAATATAAATTATAAAATAGCATTCTCGTTCGCAGAATATCAAATTTGTTACTTATGTGTTACTTTACTTACACACGATATTTTAGCGTTCCAACCCTTATTGGTCTTGTCTCTCAGGTATCTTGTCTTGAACCATTAAAGACAGTTGACTTCGAAGAAAGTGTTTTATTTGAACAACCGCCACCGAACCTTACTCGGTAATTATCATACATAATAATAGTATATTTAGCTTACCTAAACATTTCTTCGGACCCTCCCCAAAAGGCATCCACTGGCATGGATGCATTGTAGCCTTCTTCTCCGGAGTGAAGCGCTCTGGATCAAATTTCTCTGGATCTTCGAAAATCTCTGGATCCATTTGTATTGCTTGTATCGGTATAAATAGTAACGTACCCTTATCTATAACTACATCAGAATTGGGAACTCTGTAGTCCTCATTACATCGGCGGAAGAGGGCTCGCAATGGTGGATATTTTCGTAATGTTTCTGTAAGGGGAAAATGTCTATATCTCCGATAGATAGGGTTCTATTGCATGAATTAGGAGTGTACCGGTATTGCGATTGCGGAAGAGCTGCTGCACCTGGCAGAGGACAAGACGCGCTGAGACAAGAGACTGAAGGTTCACCTCCACGAATGGAGAGGCACTAATAAAAGAAGACTAATACTTTTTTTTATATTTTTACAAGTACATATGTTACATCAAAGTTTAGTAGATTGATAACAAATGTCGCGCTTCTTTCAACAACAGGCTCTTTGATTTTATTTCTTTTGAGTTGATGTTTCAAGCGCTAAAACGCTTTACATAAAGTTATAAAACCCTGAATTTATAAAATATATATAGTACCTCGACATACGACTTTAGTTTGTTCCGAAACCAAGCTCGTATTCCAAAGCATTTTTCCCTATTTTTAAATTGAAATTCCAGCCAAAACACCACCTCAATTGTTTTTGTTAAGTGTTTTTGAGTAAGAAAATGATTTCATGTTTAATTCAATAGACATCATTTTCTTCGAACCCATGATTATGATTTTTTTTTATAATTGTACAAAAAGCAAAAAACGCGAACTCAAAATTGGTTCGAAAACGAGAAAAATAAGAAAACAGACCTTACTCTTAGGTGGGAGAAACTCTAAGGGCCGGTTTTTTTGATCCGTAGTTAACTCAACTATTGGTAAAAAATCGTTACTATTAGTTAAATATCAGGAAAATGCGTTTTTTGATCCGTGGTAAGAGCATCCAATGGTAAAATATCTAACCATTAGTCAAAAAAGTTAACTACTCAGTATCGGAGGGTTAAAAAAGATGGCCGCTGGTAATTTATATACTAACAGCTGTTTGTCACAGAAATCAAACTATGATAAATACGTTTATTACTATCTAATGATGAATTTAAACATATTGAGATACTTTAATTAATGAGACGATGAAGAAGGCGATAATATTATATGAGAATGTGTTAATGAGTGACCAAAAATATTTAGGCAATGTCATCCGCCATTAGAAACCTGGGATGATGTAGATTTTTGTCACTGTTACCCCCTATCGAAGGGAACAGTGCTCTGGATTGTTACTGAAATTGGGAATGATCTTAAACTGCCAATGAACAAGAGTATATATAGACAGCAGCTCATACCAACCTATTTTGCTTCATTACTAACTACAGAACCGCAGCAGTATATAATTAAGTATATTACTAATTCATTATGTGTTTTATTGCCTATAATATTAACTTATAATTATTATAATTAAATAAAATACAAGAACAAGAGTATATATAGACAGCAGCTCATACAAACCTATTTTGCTTCATTACTAGCTACAGAACCGCAGCAGTATATAATTAAGTATATTACTAATTCATTATGTGTTTTATTCCCTATAATATTAACTTATAATTATTATAAGTTAATATTATAGGCAATAGAATACATAATGAATTAGAGTTAATATTATTTATATATTACTAATAATATTAACTTATAATTATTATAAGTACATACAAGTATGTACTTATACTAAAAACTACAGCTACACATTAGTTAGGGACCTATGATATTCTTTAGGGCTTTTATTACATTTGTGAGTTAGCATCTATCTACTTTATTACAAGAATTTATAAATAAAACATTTGACTTGATTAATAAACTGTTTAATTATAACTTAAATACAAACCATTTTTATTAAAAAAACATTACAAAATTTACATGAAACCCTAAAGTAGCAATTAAATATTTTCTAATTGTTTCTTCTTGCATTTCACCTCAATTTGATGCAACTCTTTTTGCTGCTACATATATTTATTGTGCCTTTCTTCCATCTGCTGCATCACTTTTTGGTGCACCTCCTCTTTATGCAGTATGAATTTTTGGTGGGCCTCTCATTGGTGCAGCAAATGTTTTTGATGCTCTTCCTAAGCATAATTGAACAAATCATCCTCTCTTATTTGTCTTTGTTTCTAAACTCTTTTTTTTATCCGTGTGGATCATAATCCGCTTCCTTGTTTCCAAAGGGTTAAAAGATTTTTTCCTTTTGTTGTAGGACACGGCTATACAAGAATAAATATAAAAATGTGCCTACACCTTCATTAAATGTATATTAAATTTAACACTTCGGTGTCTAGACCCATCTGAGTTGAAAACGTCACAGAGATTTCCAAGCTGCATCTTTTTGTACATTGCTGCAGTGATCAGTTGTTTGCAGGTTACGACTGTGTAATCCTTGAGAAGCATCACCAGTTTGGCAGTTTCTTTTTTTGGCGAAGTTAGCAGTATGGTCCCTTTAACAAAACATAAATGTATTACTTTCTATTACGAAACACAAGATAAACCGGAATAAATAACACGAAAATATGTTTGAACTTACTTATTTGACCGTTGGCTGTTTGCGGACATCGTTATTTATATATTTAAGTATCGTAAAAAAGTGTAAACCGTATTAAATCACAGAAAAACAACTTTATTTATATCGTGTTATTTAGATTAATTTGACACTTCAAACTCTTCAAAGCGCAAATAACGAATGAAGATGGCAAAAATGGATTTCATTCACTCAATATGTCTAGTGTTGTCATACAAAATAAATGATCCCCACAAAAAAAGAACCACATTTTTTGGGATGTCATTGCTCATTGCACTGGCAACAAATTGACAAATTGTTAACTTTAACTATAGTTAAAAAAGGCATTGAAAAACGCATTTACGATTTTACCAATGGTTATTCATTTAACTATAGTTAATGTAACAAATGGTAAAACCATTTTTTACTACGGATCAAAAAACTGGCCCTAAGTGTAGTATGGTAGTGTACTCATCTCAAAGCAAAATATCGCTCGCTTGGCTGCCAGTATCTCACAATACTCGTATATTAGGGCAATCGTATATCGAGGTACAATTGTATATATTGTACCATCTATGTGCGCAATTAGGAGCCCTATGTAAGCACTACGTATATAGAGGGGCAGGGGGGGGGGTCTTTGATTTTTTATTTGGTGATTACGTCAACAGTAATTATTTACTTTTTTACACATATTACCCACACATTATATAGACAATGTATAGTAAGTGTACAAAGCAAATTTTCGAGGATTCCTACAAAAAATTTATACGTTTATGTACTACTATTTTTGCGAGCTTTGCTTACTTTCTGTAAAAGAGGAAGGGGGGGATAAATTACAATAAATCTGCTTACGTAATACTTGAATGACCCCTTAATACCCGCTCATACGGGTTAGGAAAATATCCTGAGGAAACCAGGACGCCTAAATAACGGAATGTGGATAATAATAGAGGCTGAGAATAAAGAACTGGGTCTTGACTCTTGAGACAAAATTACTCTTCGAATGTCGCTTATCAAATTTGTATGGGAATGACATAAGCTCACGGCTTGTCACGTGACCATTTTCATACAAATTTGTCTGGCTTTAGTGGGTTATGACTGTCAAATAGTGATTTTTCTCAACTACAACACTATTAATTATACGTTATACATTTTCTAAGGTGTACGAACGAGTTGATGAATCTTACCTTCTAGAACCATATTCATATAAGTCATTTCATTTTGAGCGTCATAAGTACATTGCCCATTATATTTCGCTAATACCCTTAATATTTCCTTTCTAGTTTTCCTCTGCACGTCGGGGTTTTTGGCCAGCTCGTAGGCTGCGTAACGCCCCGTCGTAGCTGATGTCTCGTAGCCCGCAAACAAATAGAGCATGGTGTTCGCTACTACGTCAATAAGTGTGAAAGAGTGAGAATCTGCAGCTCCTAAAAATTAACAATAAACAATAATTATTTTTACGTCGTATTCAGGTTCAGGGTTAGACAAAGTGCTGCCTATCCTTGTAGCAATAAAACTGAAGAGACATTGTGACATGTTCTGAGCGACTGTCCAATGTATGGACGACAGGTATAACACTGAACAAGCCATGGGAACAGGGCCTGATTAACCCTTAGGCTAATTAGGCTGCAGCCTAGGGCGCGACGATCTAGGGGGGCGCAACCTTTGGTTTCTTAGGGAAACTGTATGAACTAGACGAAAGTAAATTTATTAGAAGCAAAGCAAAGCAGTAAAAACAACTATATGCCGATTTAGGAGAAACCTTTGCAGAAGAATACGTCCATTTGGCGCAGTTATTAAAATCTCACACCGATTCTGCATTCTATTTATGCCAGAACCCTAAAGGGTTTGTTGCAGTCAGTAATTTTTTTTTTAAACTAATTCAATAGTACTTCTATTCAGCCAAATATGATAAGGATTTGGTATTCTTCTTGGTAGCCTGTAGTCACTTGTCATGATTTTGGTCGTATAACGCGTGAAGTGCTTTTCTTTTGTGTTTGTAGGGGCGTGTCCTGATGAATAGCCTAGAGCGGTCAGAACCCTTGATCAGTCTCTGCATGGGAATAAAAGTAACAGAGATGAATTTAAAGGAAATAATGTTCAACATTACCAATACCATTTCCGTCAGTTATTTCATACCACCGACGACTACATAGTCGGGGAATTATCTAGAAAACATTAAAGTATATATATATATTTTTAAACTTCGATACGCAAAAATAGAGTATGTGTACACAGTGTAAACATTAATGTAATTAATGTAGCTTTAACTTGATGAAACATTGTATAGTTTTGAAAATTAATAGCTGACCTGATTGATGAGAGCTATCTGTATCCATTAAATCAATAAGTCTTTGTAGAAAATCCTTGCGACGATAATTGCTAGTTTTGCGATATTCTACTCCGTTTTTAACTAAATTATAAAAGAAATTATTAATAACGGGATCCGTACGCTTCAGGCCGAATTTTTTGAAAAATTCTGGAGCGAAAAAGCAATTCCTCTTATAATTGTCCTGAAATTAATAAAAAAGTATATGTTTATCTATTTATTCAATTTAATATATACATTGTACAATTTATTTAAATAAATAAGCAAGTGATACATTGCAGTGTATGAAAATTAACTTTAACTTACCAATATATTGACGTGTATTCAAAAAACTGTCGGCATCGCCCATGAAACTCGGTTTCGCCTCTTTTAAAGCCATCATTTTTAATTCCAAAACCGACATTACCGACAATTTCTACCGCGTATTTACCAAAAAATTCTGTAAAATTGATCGGTGTACCATTCTCATACATTAAGTCACCATACTCCAGACCTTCTTCTGCTGCTTTCTTTACATGAGGGAAAAGTGACCTCAAGTTAGCTGGACTGAATGTCGGGGAGAGCTTTGATCGAAGAGACTTCCACTTTGGGCCGTGGATATGGAAGAGATGACCTCCGAGAGGATCGCTGGTTTCCGAACTTGAAAATACCCCATGTGATTGGAAATAGTTATAATCCTTGATTAGAATATGTTTGGCTAGTTCTGGATCGTTGATGCACAATACTGGTATATTGAAGCAGTAAAGGCCAACCATGGGGTTCTTTTTATATTGAAAATAAGCGTCACAGTACGGCTGGAAAATTTGTTTTTTGCGCTTTATCACGTCGCGGACATTACCAAAGGGAAACGACGGTTTTGGTCCCGGCACGCCCTTCTTCTCCCAATACGAATACTTCCTTTTGAACCACAAGTAGATAAAAATTGTGCTTATAATTGAAATAATTGCCGGTATAAATAATAAAGGATACATTTTTCGTGTATCTGACACAGCATAATACCCCTGAATGGTCGGTCGTTTCAAATCCGGCTTTTAAAGGTTCAAAAATATTTATATTATTAAAGTTTTTGTTAATCCACTCATAAATAACTGCAATTTAAAGATAGTTTTTACTTTATAAATATTATTTGAATAGTTTTTGCTTTCACATGATTAAGTGCTTCTGTAAATCATTCCTGCAACCTTAATTAACTTTGACTTTTATATATTGACTATAGTAATTTATTTATTCTACGTCACATTTCGTTTTAAAATAAAGAAATTTAACAACAAATTTTTATGTGAATTGTGAACACAAATGGTGTTAGGATAACAAATTTTTTGTATTACTAGTATTGAAATAAAGTTTAAAAATCTCTAGTTTTTCCAATTATATGATAACAATTTGATTTTCAGTCAAAAACTTCACCCCATCTGGTTCGATGTAAGTTTTATTATTAAAGACTGACTTCTCATTTGGATGACGTAACGTATCGAATAGATTTTTAGTCGCAAAATGTTGATAAAGTCTATGAAAAAATTCGTCAAACGATAAACTATAGAAATTGTAGCCGAATCGTAGCGAACGCCAAAACCTTGTAGAAACCGATACAAAATGGCGCACACGCGATTGCAGTCCGTTATTGTGAAATGTTTACTTATGTTTAAAAAAACAAACTAAGAATTACGAATTATTAAGAAGACTTGTAAGAATTATTTTTATTCAGTTAAGTATATTCTCTTTAAAATGTGTTTTTAAATAAGATGTTTACGTAAATGTTACTTTATCATTGCGTTTATTCTCAAATAAAACAACTAAAAAGTAATTTTATGTGAGATTTCATCAACGGAATTATAATATAGTTCAATTGATGCTGCCGTGCTACCTGCACCTGCAGTTTACAAGTCTCTTATACATACTAAAATAGCACTACAACTAAGGGGACATGAAATAATTATGTTTCTTTTATTTGTCATGTGTCAAAACTGACGTTTCATTTAATTGTATGTTTGTTAGTCTGTGTAAAAAGACTAGCTTTGGCTTGTCACTATTACTGATGACTGCAATCATAGCAAAGTCAATACAATTATTTAAAAATGTACTTAGAAAGTATTAGGGTTTCTTTTAATTATTTCTATAATATTTTTAAAAGTGTAATTATGTATATTGCCGATAAAAGTAAATATTTTTAATTTGAGTGCTTACTAAGTACTTTCGAATTTAGAGTTTGTAAAAAACTGAGCGTGGTAAAAATTCATTAAAGTTTAATTGTTAGACGAAATGTTTCTTTTCATAAAAGGCAATTTTATGAACTATCTAATATTTTGAATTTTTAAATAATGTATTCTATTGGTTCGAAAACACATCTGTGGGCAGCTGGTTCCACATAGGGTGGTGAGCGGCTCAAACTGCCTCAGCAAAAGAAACTCTTCAGGTACAACTCGTCTGAACATTCTCCATGGTAAATGGAGATCGAAGACGCAGAGAGACCCCACATCTCAACCCAATTAATTACAATTTAATAACGATAATCCTACAGCGTTAGTTAGCCTTCATATGTGTACATTGTGGTACCTAAGTGAATGAATGATTTTGACTTTGACTTTATCGAACTGGGATAAATATGAAGCCACTTGTCTAGAGGGGCTGTAAAGCTACCTATAGTCCTTTTCATGAAAGAAGTCCCCCAGACGCAGCGCTGTAATCGCGTGACGTAATGTTGCCATTTTTGAGTAAAAAATTTACCTATTTTACATTTAGCATATTTAATTTATCAAACAATACTATTTTCTGCATACTTCGATGAAACAATATCTATGTTATGTAAAAAGTATATTTTTATTTACTTATATAAGCGGTGTTCTACCTACTTACAGGGATAACATGAGAAAATAGGGTAAAGAAAAGCATTACAATTTTTTATTTAGAGTTTTATTGAATAATTGTGATCAGCGGCCATAGGAACATCACTGTCTGAAGAGTGGATGGAAACAGATTATGTTTCAGTATCACTAGCCGTAGATATATTTGTTCTTTTTTATATTGATACAATTTTTTTCGAAGTACTCGCCGCTGTAATTATTGTTACAGTTCTCTCTGACACACCTGCAATTAAATAATGAACAATTAATAATAATAGTAACTTTAAGTTTATAATGCTTATGTACTATATAATATATGTTTTTATTTCATTTACCCAGTTTCATTCGTTATGTATTTGTTCAATTTTGTCGCAAAAATGAATTTATATCATAAAAGTCCTATCAATACAGCAAAAAATTATTATGTGGCAACTCTAAAAATTACCTGTTATGGCGGCGACTCTCTTCCGACCATTGTTTATTGGTATTAAAACACCTTGATTCTTTTGTTCCGCTTCACAAAACTCTTTCACCTTCAATATCATTTCTCGAGCCGAACTTTTTACTACTTTTGGCATTGTAAACAATCTTTAAAATGCACTAAGCTAGTTAAAAACTCACTAAAATATACCACAACAAACGAACTTGATAACATCGACGAACGACAAAATGGCCGACCTGTTAAATTTAGTTCCAAAAATCTCCGCGGGACTTCTTTCAGGAAAAGGACTCTAACTGCAACGTCCAACGTCCTTCGAGATTGAATTTCCCGTTTTCCAACTGTGCGATTGTTTAAATTAGACAATACCATTACTAAAATATTTATTAACATAAGGTTTTACACTTTTAGTAAAGCGAAGTAAAGTACAATAATAAATAAAAAAAATTTTTGAATAGAAATTCGGGGGCCAAATTAAGTATTCTATCTATACTGTTTATCTGCCAATAGCGATTGCGAAGCCGACTTTTATTTTAAATTGTTGTACCGCGCAATTCCAATCTTACGATGTCAGACTATACATAGTCGAGTTATTTCAATAGGTATGCGGAGCGCTGTTATTGCCAGTTCTTCTCGTCCGTTCTACTCCCTTGATTTGAGAACTGGCAGTAAATGTTAATTTAGAAGCATACACTTTTCTGACGTTCATAAGTGTACATTAAAGTACCTATATGAATAAATGATATTTTGTTTTTTTTTAAAGTACCACTTTGTGTAATTTAATATAACTGATTTTATATTCGTTGTTTCATGTTTTGGGAAGCAAGGTGTTATGATTTCAGCTCCTGTGTCATGTAAAAGAAAATAATTGCCAGTTCTTCTTGTCCGTTCTACGCCCTTTAATTTAAAAGTATAGGAGTTGATGCAAATTTTGTAATAGTTATCTACCTACAATCTACATGCATAAATTATATTTTGATTATTTATTTTTAGGTTCAGAGTCCTATCATTGCTAATTGGTTATGACGACGACAACAACAAACACACACAATTTATTTTATTTTATCTTAATTTTATTTATTTGTAATACTTATTATACAGATTATTTCGTAAAAACTGAAACTTCCGATTGTCGAAAATCTTTTTCAACATTATTATATTGTCCTTCGAAAAAGAAAAATTTATTTGAAAAACTATTTTATAAATCATTAACAGTATTTTCAAACAGTACAAAATAGTTTAAGCCCTTTTAACTTCCATTAATATACGTATTTAATTTCAAGAAAAATAATCTTTTTTTTTTAATTTGATCCAAATACCACTCTCAGGAGCGCAAGAAAATGATGTTGCCTTGATTCGAATTGGATCTTCTGTTTTTTCGTCCAATGCTAGTTCATATTTGGTGAGTAATTTCACTAACAACATTTTTGATTGTATGTAGCCTTGACGGATACCTGAAATAAAGACATAGGTACATATTAATTTTCTATTTTGAGTATTCAGGTGGTGTAAAGAGTCCCACATAATTCCTGCTTGAGCAAAATCCCGCATTTCCTGAGAAAACTTAAGAAATCACTGCAATACCACCAAATGTTAGGCGTATGTTTTGATGGGTTTAATTAGAAGGTAGTTTTTATCACTTTATTTCGAAAAGGATCGGCGAATAGACCAGGGTCGATGATTTTTGGTGGGTGAGCTTTTAAGGGTAAAAAACGGTTTATCTCGATTTCCGGCAAAACTAACTTCCCCCTTCCCGACCTCAGATCGCCCGTAAATTATTTTTCCTTTCATGTTTATAATATTCTCCTCCTTTTCCAATGGGTTTCATCCTACTATGTTTTTTATATATTTTTTTTAATTCTACCCTGGTCTAGAATGGCCAACGACAAGGCATGTCTTTTGAGCTTACTTATTTATTTGTTATCTGTCAAATTATGTTTTACACTACGATAAAAAACGTTTCCTTTTATAATATACTAAAATTGTATGAATGTCTATACTTTCGTCGTATGCCAATAAATTCTTAGTACAACGAAATTAATAATTTTCAAGGCATAAAATTGTAAAGTTCACGAACTGTAAAGCCATACATCGTGACTTACATGACTTATAGCAACGATAATAATAAAAGTGGTAATTATTAATAAAATGTATTGTACATAGCATTAAGATAGATGAAATATACTATTATTGTGTGTAATTAATCACGAATTACCTAAACATTTCTTAGGTCCCTCCCCGAACGGCATCCAATGACATGGATGCATCTTAGCTTTCTTCTCCGGTGTGAATCGCTCTGGGTCGAATTGCTCCGGATTTTCGAAAATATCAGGGTCCATTTGTATGGCTTGAATGGGTATAAACAGTAATGTACCGTTTTCTATAACAAAATCACTGTCAGGTACTTTGAAATCTTTATTACACCTCCGGAACAGAGCGCGCATTGGTGGATATTTTCTCATCGTTTCTGAAAATGTAATGAAACTGAGCAACGATTTTAAGAACTTAAAACTAATACAAATTAAACAGAACGAATACACACACGTACATCTAGCACTTGTGTGTGTAACAGTACAGCCAATAGCGTTAAACGCTTTGTCAATTGCGAAAATCAAGAATGGAACTTGAACCGGCTTTTACGCAATTAAAGAATTTATGACAAAAAATCATTAAATTCCAATTAATATGAGTAATCGGAATTCCACATAATTATGCTGTATTGCATATTGCATATTATGTATTATTATTTATATTAACATAACGTATTTTACCTTCAAGAACCATGGTTATATACGTCATGTCATTTTGCGCTTCATAGGTCCATTCGTTATTATGTTTTTCGAGGACCCTGATCACCTCCTCTCTAGCTTTGGCCTGAACAGCCGGGTTTTTTGCCAATTCGTATGCCGCAAACATGCCCGTCGTAGCAGATGTCTCGTAGCCAGCGAACATATAAAGCAATGTATTTGCTATGATGTCATTGAACGTCAATCTATATTCTTCCGTTCCTGAAATGAGACTCGGAAACGTTTCTGCGTTTGTCTCATTGATAATTGTTATTCCCTTATTGTTTAACTTGACAACTAGCATCATTAAATACAGAATATCTCAGCTGTTTAAAATTAAAAATTTAAAGTTTTGAACTAAATAATGTTTAAAAATGTTTCCTTTTCTCTGTGTTTGCTGTAATGTTTTCGTTTCGTTTTATTGTATGAATTGTATTTCTTTCTAACTCTTTAGGAATTTTTATTTGTACTGTGGTGTAGCCCTTCAGGCACGCAAGGTTTAAGTATTGTTTTTTGGTGTTTTCTGTACTTTTAGTTTATATTTATGTATTAAGCAATAATAAATAATAACTATAGTACTCCTATATTAAAGGATACAATTACATTTATTTCATGAATAAGGGGACAAATACTCAACACGAAACAGTACGCACAGAATAAATTTTAAATGGATCCTACCTGACAGGGAAGGCAGGGTATCCCTGTCTTTTATATCAATCAGTGTCTGAAGAAAATCATTACGGCGATAACTGTTTTTCTTGCGATAGTCCACAGCGTCCCTCACCAGATTATAAAAGAAATTGTATATGCCAGGATCGAATCGGTTTATTCTCAATGCTTTGAAAGCCTCCGGAGCGAAGAATGCAATTGCTCGAGTAACTGTCCTGTAATAATAATAAAGTTAAATAATTACGTTAAATTGGAAATCGCTTGAAGGAAATATTAATAGGTGCAAAAATTTCTGTGTATGATTTATACCATTATTATAAACTCTTCTAAATCCTAGCTATGATAGCCAGCAATAAATCACGATCGTACCAATTTTAAAAAGGCAGGCAACGCACTCGCGAGTCCTCTGGAATTAGAGTATCCATGGGTATCACTTAACATCGGGTGAGCCTCGTGCCCATTTGCCCCCTGTTCTATAAAAAAATCTTCGATCTCCCAATCCCACAGTTTTACAGAGCTATCTTCAAAATTATATAGCCGTATTCATTCAATAGTTATATAGCTTTGTTATAATGAGATATTTTTAGTTTTTAAATATTCCGCTAATAAGTAATAGTTGTTAAGAACATACTATGTTTGCCTGTTAATATATAATTTATTTTAAAATCAATTTTTTCGTATAATAAATATATGATTTATAAAGTATTTAAAATTTTCATAATCTACATAGTAATAATTAAAAATTAATAAATAAAAAATATTAAACAAATTTAAAGGTTAGGTCCCTGTGCCTCATTTATTTATTTAAAATAAATTATAATTTTCAAATGTTTGCAATACTTGGTTTCCTCTACTAAACAAATCATAAATTATAGCATTACACAAACAATATTATTTGTTTGTATAATTCAAGGACCAGAAGGGAAAAACCTGACAATAATATTATTATATTCAAAGAATCATTCAACGCTACCTACCTATAATTAACTAACTTTCATAGCTTCTATTAATTACAATAAAATCATTTCACTTACCGATAAAAAGAAGTATATTCAAAGAACTGACGACCGCGCTTATGGAATTCTGTGTTCGATTTAAAACCGTTGTTATTAACGCCAAAACCAATACTGCTAATATTTTCCATCGCATATGTTGAGTAAAAATCTGAAAAGTTGATAACTTCCCCTTTCTCATACATCATATCGCCATACTGTAATCCTTCATTAGATATTTTATCTACAAGCGGAAAAAACGACTTTAGTTTTCCCAATGTGAAAGCTGGCGATAGTTTCGTTCGAAGGGCTTTCCACTTGTCACCGTGTATATTAAAAATATGGCCTCCGAAAGGATCTCCAACTGAGCTTGTAAATATTCCATGAGATTGAAAATAGTCGAAATCCTTAATTAGGATATGTTTTGCTAAATTAGGATCATTGATGCACAGCACTGGTATACTGAAAGAGTATAGTCCGACGTAAGGTAGGTGTTTGTATGTGTTATAGCTGTCACAGTAGGGTTGAAACAATTGCTTCCTTCGAAATATAACATCGCGCATATTCCCGAATGGAAAAGTGGGGCTTGGTCCTTTTACACCTCTTCTTGCCCAATAAGAAAATTTATACTTAAACCACGCGTAAAAAGCGAAGAAAATCGTTGACGCTATTAATAATATAGTAACCATCGTAGCTGTTTGCTGTTTGTATATGATTATACTATACCATAGCTGCAAACGAATGTTATATATAGTTTCCATTCTGAACAAATTGCGTCGTTGCGATTCCTCCGCAAAAAATAATAATTTATCTTTTATTTGACGTTGGAAAAGTTTATTGCTTCCTGTATCCAATTTTATGACAATCTTCAAATGATTTAGTATAAAAAGTGAATAAAAACAAAGTAAATTTTTGTTAAGTTTATGTAGTTATTTTCATTTATTTATGATATGATATGATACAACAAAATTTTTTTGCAATATATATATATAGATTGGTCCTTGTGGCTAAATGCCCTTAATGATGGCAGCATTTTCTCGCTGTATTGTGATGCCTATATCCTGAGAGAAAATTGATCTGGAGTCACGGTTTTTCTACACTTTTTAGACACACTTTAGAAAAAAGGCATTTAATACATTTAAAGTTTTATTACAACGCATTATCTAGTTAAATATAACAAAAAAATATTTCTACATAATTAAAGAAATGGACAATTTTTTGTAAATGAAATGGCAAACGGGCAGGAGGCTCACCTGATGTTAAGTGACAGAGGGCTCGCGAGTGCGTTGCCGGCCATTTAAGAATTGGTACGCTCTTTTCTGTTAGCATAGTCAGCCATAAAATGTTAACTATGCTAACTTCAGGGTTTCGGTTTTTTGTGACGGTGTGCGGGTGTTGGTCACTGGACGGTTTGCGCGCGAATCGTAAAAATTTACTCTCATCATTTTTCCCTAACGCGCCAAAAGAAGTACAACTTTAAAAAATTGTTAATACATATATGATTGACTTACGATCCGGAGGCCTCCTGGCGAGGTATGAGACGAACTGGTCGATACAGTGCATGCGCACATCTTGCGCTATGGTGGCATGGTCTCGGGTTGGGTAGGGTCCTTCCCGGGCTTCGACAATAAAATTACCTTGCCTTCTTTCCAGGTCCGGCGGAAATGCACAAACCGAAGGATGCCTGTGAAGACACGCGCCAGCGTATTGTGTACATAATGGTGAAGTCATGTTTCATCCATAGTTATAGTTCCATCCAAAAATCGGTCAAGATATTGTAAAAAACCCAAACATTTCTGTGAAGTTCTCAGTCTGGTTTGATTCTGCGCGTCAGAAAGTATTCTGGGCACCCACCTGACACTTTCATACGCAAATAGTTGTATGTGCCCCTGTGCTATAAAACAACAACAACAGTGTGACGACGATCCGCCAAGACAAGGTATTTAAAATATTTCTTTTAGTCACTACCGATGTATAGCGGTCTTTCCCGTCTGTAAAAACTACGTTAGTATGACATCACAGATCACACTTTGAAATCAAATTTCCTTTAGTTATTATGATGTATGAAGCGATGTTTTTGTCTCTTAAAAAGTTATCCGGTAGAAAAAAAAATCACGAAATCGATAGACACAGCCCAAGAGCAACGGCGGTAGGGCCACTATATTCTATACTATAGGAAATTTTTGTACTACCTTGAAATTATTATAAAATCGTAAGGCTTTAACTTTTGGAGGCGGTGAATTAAAAATGCCCAATAATACACAGACATATTTTATTTATTTACCTTAAAGCTATTTCTATAAAAATTATTGCTTTTTCACTGAAAAAACTTATACCATTTGACCAGTTATTTAGACCAACAAAACATTACCTATTCGTAAATATGTACAACTACTATGTATAACAATAGATTTATGGCGACCGATATAACAATAGATATAGAATGACCAGCGCTGTGGCGCGGCTAGGGGTTTAAACAGAGGCACAAACTTCACGATGAAGCCTACAAAGAAGAAAAAGAAAACTACTAAAAAACAATAGTATTGAAATTTGAGGCTGATGCCTCATGGGACTTCACGACTACGCGGCGCGTAACACGTGTGAGTATCATCTCCTGTGTAAGGTGTGTTCAGAATCCAGTGCTTTAGACGTTTTTTTCCTTTGGAAACATCTTTACGATAAGTAATGAATTGGTATGGTAAATTCATGTTAACGACTTTAAGTATAACTCGCACTACACGTGCGGTTTTACTTACAATTAACACATAAAAGTAAATAATTACAAATTACGTATGTTGTTATTATACGTCTGAAAATGTTTAGAACTGGCCAGTTAGAAACATTGCTAATGAATTTTTTTTTTAATTTCAATTGTAGAACTCTTTGGTAATATTGCATTCATTTGTCATTTGTTTTTGCGAATTGGCGGCAAATCTAAAACTCTTGTTACACGTGATTATTTTTCCGACCCAAATATCGACCAATAGAATTGCACCATTCGACGTCACGTGGTACAACCTACATGGTATTATACTGATAATTTTTTGAAAATTTTCTCTGGTAGTTGCTTCAAGAAAAGTATTAAGTAGTTGTTTTATTCATTATGAAATTCTTATTTGTTAACTGTACATTTCGTCTCATGGTGCAATTCTATTGGCCGACATTTGGGTCGGAAAAATAATCCCCCGAATACCACACGAGCTTCAAATTTATCTGGCATTTCCCTCAAGGTTCCCTGCAAACAAATAAAGTCGTCAAGTTTTTCAGGTTAAAAATTTTTTTAACCTGAAAAACTTGACTCCTTCATTTGTTTGCAACGAACCTATCGGGAAATACCCGATAATTTTGAAGCTCTTGTGGTATTATAAGTGAAAATTAACCTAACGCGAGAAAATTTTCGGTCAATGATTTATTATGATTTTCGTCATGGGCTTACTCAACAACAAAGCTATGATAGGCTGCTGTTAGAATTTCTTAATGAAGCCCCATCTCGTGCCACTATTTACAATTGGTTTAACGAGTTTAAGCGTGGACGTAGCAATATCAATTGATGATCCGCGTGTAATTTAACAGCGACTACTAAAGACACATCAGTGCTGTGCGACGCATGATAGAGGAAGATAAGAGAGTGACCTATCAGCAGACACGGGCAAGCCTAGGCATTGGTAAGAGTCAAATTCAAAAAATATTACACGAACATTTAGGCGTCAGGAAGCTTTGTACCAGATGGATTCCCCATACTTTAACCGACGACCAGAAACCCCTTCGCATGGACTGGTGTTGCCAAATGTTAGAAAAGTTCAACGGCGGTGACTCAAATGCTGTATTTGACATCGTCACAGGTGATGAAAGCTGGATATATTGCTACGAACCCGAAACCAAAAGACAATCAGCTAAGCGGGCGTTTCCTTTAGAGTATCGGCCAACTAAGGTAAAGAAAGGAAGAAGTCAAGGAAAAAAGATTATTGCCTCATTCTTTGGTCGGAAAGGTCATTTCGCGACAGTTGTGCTAGAAGATGGAAGGACAGTTACTGCAGACTGGTATGTCAATCGCTATTTGCCTGTTGACTTGGAAACAATTCGACAGCAGCGCCCTCGAAGCAGGTTTCTCCTTCACCACTTATATTATTCAATGCTTCAGCGCACTCCGCAAAACGGACTGTTGAATATTTGACTATAGCAGGTGTCGAGATAATGAGTCATCCGCCATACAGTCTGACCTGGCGCCCTGCGACTTTCATTTATTCCCAAGAACTAAAGATAAAATTCGAGGTATTCGCTTAACGACCCCTGAAGATGCGGTGAAAGCGTACGAAAATGCCATAGAAGAGACCCCTAAGGAAGAATGGGCCCGATGCTTTTCTCAGTGGTTCCATCGAATGCGACGATGTATAGAGAGGAATGGAGATTACTTCGAAAAACAATAAAAGTATTGGCAACTTACTAGATTAAGCCGTTTTTCATTTTCTAAACATTTTCAGTGTTACTTAGGTATAACTGTATGAAATACAGTCCTTTGAAAGCTGCGTGGTATTCGACATATCCTCAGAATGGTTTGGTAAAACGTATGCCAGGGTGGTTTCGTTTAAATAAATTCGCCGATTGCCGCATTAATGCCTCAAATTCTATTTGGACTTTAAATAACTACGAGCACAACTGTTCTTTTGTCCCTTTCGGGCAAATTGTGTTTACGCTGTGATGAAAAGCGACATGAGTACTTAGTTTAAAACCGTGCAATTGGACTTTTGTATTATATGAATAACGGCCATAGTTTGCGACTAGAGATTTAATTTGAATGATTTTACATGAAATAAGTTATTTTTATTTTTAATCAAAGATTTCCCTTATAAACAGCTTTTTAAAGTTTAATATACTAAAGGTTACCCAACAACAATAAATAACGATCCAATTTAATTTTAGTTATAATTAATGCTGTATAATCATAATTAATTTTTTTGTTATAACTTATTTCCTATATTCAACGCGAACTATTAAATTAATAAAAAACATTACAAATGAATTAAAAAGCATTAATTACCATTATTATACTTAAGTGTTATTAAACATATTAATTCTATTCCATTCTATCATGGTTGTGTAAGTACTCCTAATAAAGAAGCAGTATTACCTTGGTAAAACAGTGTTGACTCAGCGTGCGACTCTCATCCGTGCGGTTCGAACCCCGGCTGTGCACCAATATACTTTCTAACTACATATATATCTATCTAGCATCGTGGGGAAACCGGCATGTCTTAGACTTTAAAAGTCTACGGCGTGTATCAAGGACAGAAGGCTAATCACCTACTTGCTTATTTGCAAAATCCCCGAACAGTTACAAAAATCTGAGTCCCACACTAAAAGGTTGTTGCGCCACTGGGCGCTTAACTATTCCTACGCCTGTTCAATGATTATTTCGATAGGGTCCGAACAGCGGACTATTTGCAGGAAACAACACAATAAAATTGGCCATAGTAACATGTACATAGTATGAATTATAGAACATCTTAAATTATTTGTTTTTACGCAACGAAAAAATATATTTGAGTTTTGCCATATTCATATTACGTCATTATGACGTATTACTGACAAAAATAGTAATGATATGAATATTATTATTTAAAAATATTTAATAAGTGAAGTGATGAAAGTAGAATAAATAAATTATCAATTTATTACGGGTTTATATAGAAGTATTTAAATTTTTAATAAACAACAAAAATAAATAAATGAACGAATAAGTATCGCAATACAGGAAATGCTGCCAGCGTAAAAGGTACACTGCCAAAGGGACCAAATATTAAAATATTTTTTTTCTATTTATCAAGTTTTAATTATTATTATTACTATGTAGGTGAAGAATACTGCAAATACTGCATACTATATTGTCATAATAATTGATAATTAAATTCGTCTCCTACCATTTAACACCTATATTACATATTCCTTTTGATATTTTTTGATTCTGTATTTTAATCTGATATCATTAATATGGACCGTTAAATCGCTGTTGGTTTTAAGTTATTGCACTAGATATATTCGAATTCATGTATTATCACTTATTAATATATTTTAGTTTTCTTGTATCCATTCTGGTTATTATTATTTGAGTAAACATAATATTTTTTATAAATACCCTATTATGTAAGCTACACGTGAGTGATTTCTACTCATGGATAAAGTGTAATTTGTTTAATGAGAAGAATTTATAATTACGTGCTTCAAATTCTCTTTTTTACTTAGCCTTTTTAGTAGCTTTAGAAAAATAAACATTCGTTTCATTTTTAAATTTATATTTTTCTCTCTAAAGAAGCCTTTCTCAGAGTTTAAGAAATAAACAAAATTCTCGAAATGGTACCAGCCGTCTTCGAGTTTTGCGCATAGCAACATAGGGTGGTATGTATTTTTATATGTTGTATCAAAAAAAAATTAAAAAAATTGTCGAAAAAAAAATCGGAGGAGTATGGGAACGAACATTGTGACACGAGAATTTTATATATTAGATTTTCCCTTTTAGCACTGGTACACAGTATTATTAAAAATTAAAATAAAATTAAAAATATAAGTGCTTCTTTCTTTTATAGTATAGGGTTTATATATAAGCCTAGTCCTTAAAATGGCAGTCATTGCAGCCCATGACATCCATTTTAGTAGGTCTTTTTACGTTTTTTTAAACAATTGGAAGGCGTATCTCCTTAAATAAAGATCTAGGCTATCCCTAGGCTTCAGATATATTTTTCCTTAATCATTGTCTTTACAAAATGATGACGTTTTGTGTTGTTAAGGAATTAAGTTGATAATTGATCGCGAATTAATTGATGGTCTTGAATTGAAGAATTGCAATAATAATAGACGTGTTAATCGTATGACACTTTTTATTTAACTGACAAAGAGTAGTGGACTGTATACATATTTGGACAGTGTTATTTAATATATTTTTCTTCATATGATTTTGTCCCATTTGGTGTCGAGACCCTTGGTCCGTGGGGTCCTAGCGCTCTAAGGCTTTTTAAGGAAATAGCAAAAAAGGTTAGTCGACATCACAGGAGACCAAAGAGCTGGCAGCTACCTCGGACAAAGAATTAGTCTAGCTATTCAAAGAGGGAACGCTGCCAGTATCTTCAGAACCTTGCCTAAAGAGTAAAGGGACTCCTTTTAATATTATATTTTAACGTTAGATATCATTTAAGCCATTCTTAATATTTGTAGTTATAACTGATTGTATAATAGTTGTTTTATGTCTTGTGAAGCAAGAGAAGAGCAGTGTTGGCCTGTTGACTCTCATTCCTGAGGTCGAAGGTTCGATCCCAGGCTGTGCACCAATGGACTTTCTTTCTATGTGCGCATTTAACATTCGCACGAACGGTAAAGGAAAACATCGTGAGGAAACCGCCTAAGACTCAAAAAGTTGACGGCATGTATCAGGAACAGAAGGCTGATCACCTACTTGTCTATTAGATTGACAAATGACTTGAAACAGATTCAGAAATCTGAGGCCAATACCTAAAGAGGTTGTAGCGCCACTGATTTATTTTTTTAAGCAAGGTGTTATTTTAGCCCCTTGCAAGCGTCTTGTAAAATAAACGAATTGCCTATTCTTCTCGTCTGTTCTACGCTCTTTATTTGAAAACTATAGCATTTGATGCAAATTTTGTAACGTACAGAAGTTATCTACCTATATTCATAAATTATGTTTTGATTATTTATTTTTAGGTTCAGAGTCCTATCATTGCTAATTGGTTATGACGACGACAACAACAAACACACACAATTTATGTTATCATAATTTTCTTTATTTGTAATAAAACGTGATTTAAAAAACCCTTGTCACCATTATTATATTGACCTCAAATGAATTATTCTTTTGAAACATTCTTTTATAAATGATTAACAGTAGTTCCATCCAGCCTTGCGATTCTGTAACTCACTTTTCGAACTCTCACTGCGGTTTTGCAGCGGCGGTCGCGCTCAAATCAGTCGTGAAGCAGTCATTTTACGATTTGGCATTCTGATAAACAATAAACTACAAACTCCCTCCTTATCAGAATGCCAAATCGTAAAATGACGGCTTCACGACTGATTTGAGCGCGACCGCCGCTGCAAAAACCGCAGTGAGAGTTCGAAAAGTGAGTTACAGAATCGCAAGGCAGTACAAAATAGTTAAACCCCTTTTAACAAAATTTTAATTTCTTTTTAATTTGATCCAAATTGCACTATCAGGTGCGCCAGAAAATGATGTTGCCTTGATTCGAATTGGATCTTCTGTTTTTTCGTCCAATGATAGTTCGTATTTGGTAAGTAATTTCACTAACAACATTTTTGATTGTATGTAGCCTTGACGCATACCTGAAATAAAGATTTATAAGTTAATTTGCAGTTTCGAGTATTCAGGCTACTCTAGGTAGTAAAAAGGGTCCCACATAAAACCTGCTTGAACAAAATCCCGTAGGAATATGCGTAACAGCATTTCCTGACGATAAAAAAAAAAGAAAAGTTTTCAATTTTTCTTAGAAAACTTAATAAATCACTGCAATCCCACCGACTGTTAGGCGAACATACGGCTACAAAGCAAGCAACTCTGGCTAACTGCCACCTGTTTAAATATGACTGACTATCTTATGATGGGAAAAATTGAAGGGGTTAATTTTTATCACTTTAATTTAACACTCTAATCTGTCAAATTACTTTTACTCTATGATAAAAACGTTTCCTTTTAACAATATTTTAAGATTTCCTGAATTGTCTATACTATCGTCATATGTAAATAATTTCTTAGTAAAACGAAATTAATATATTTTTCAAGGCATAAAATCGGAAATTCCCGAAATGTAAAGCCTTCGTGAATGACATGACTTATATAGCCATTAATAATAAAAGTGGTTATTATTAACTATTATACACTATTATTGTGTGTAAATTATTGTAATTTAGCTTACCTAAACATTTCTTAGGTCCCTCCCCGAACGGCATCCAATGACATGGATGCATCTTAGCTTTCTTCTCCGGTGTGAATCGCTCTGGGTCGAATTGCTCCGGATTTTCGAAAATATCCGGGTCCATTTGTATTGCTTGAATGGGTATAAACAGTAATGTACCGTTTTCTATAACAAAATCACTGTCAGGTACTTTGAAATCTTTATTACACCTCCGGAACAGAGCGCGCATTGGTGGATATTTTCTCATCGTTTCTGAAATGTATTGAAACAAATTAATATGAACTAATAGGATACGTTGCACTTTTATGTGTTATAATCATGCCAATATAGCGGTAAACGCTTTAACAATTCCAGGAATAAAGAATGGAACTTGAACCGGCTTTTACGCACGTAAAGTATTTATTATTTTTATAGGAAACTTATTTACAAAACGTATGTTACCTTCAAGCACCATGCTTATATACGTCATATCATTCTGAGCTTCATACGTCCATTCGTTATTATGTTTTGCGAGGACCTTGAGCACCTCCTCTTTAGCTTTTGCCTGAACAGCCGGGTTTTTTGCCAATTCGTATGCCGCAAACATGCCTGTCCCAGCCGATGTCTCGTAGCCAGCCAACATATAGAGCAATGTATTCGCTATAATTTCATTCAAAGTAAATCTATATTCTTCCGTTCCTGAAATGAGCATATTTCTGCGTTAGTCTCATTGATAATTGTTAAGGTTTTCACTTTTTTGGTTCGCCAGAAATCTATTTCTAGTTACATATACGTTGACTCAACCTAAAGAGAAGTGGCCACGGCATGTAGTAGAATGCACATGAAAGGACCAAGAGGAAAAAGGAGAAGACTGAAAAGGGCGCCACAAAAAAAAGATGAATAGAAGAAATAGAAGCGTTAGCAGGAAGCGAATGTGTAGAAAGATCCGATCATCGGTCCTGAAGGAAGCTAGGATAATGGAATAACAAGATTTTTCTTTATAAAATGTACATAACAAATCTAAGCATATTATAGTATATACTACTTGTAATGATTGGAAATTAAACAGGCTTTTATTATTATTGTTTTATACATTAACTGACGTTTAGTAAGTAAGATTGACAAAACAAGAGAATATTAAAAACTTCAGCTCCAGTATCATTACAACTTAACAACTGGCATCATTTAATACAGATAATAGGTCTGCTGTTTCAAGCTAAAAATCTAACGATATTCAGGAGTTAAATTTGCTTAGCCTTATAAATAAGTAATGTATAAAAATATTTTTTTTCGCTGTGTTTGCTGTAATGATTTAGTTTTGTTTTTTTGTATTAATTGTATTTTTTTTATCTCTTTGGTTAATTAGGAATTTCAATTTGTACTTTGGTGTAGCCATTCAGGCCCCAAGGTTAAAACCTTTAATTTTTTTTGGAGATTTCTGTACGTTTAGTGTATTTAAGCAAAATGATATTATCAAAAAAGAAAAAACAATTCTATATCTTCATCATCATCAATTTTATAGGAGACGAATGAGTTCTTTAGTTAAAATGATGAAATTACATTAACTTATATTTTATGAATAAGAGGATATATACCTAACACGAAATAGTATCATTTATAATATAAAATTACGGAATATTTTTTTTGTATTTTTTTTCTGCATAACAAAAATTGCTGGTATTTTGTATATGACATTTATGATTTGTTGTATGTATTTTTGATTACCAAAATTGTTATATCTTTTAGATAAAAGAGCTTGTAACATATCGTAGATATAGTATTATGTATGATGTGTTAAATTTGAATAAATAAACAATTATCATACCAGACCCAGCAGTTTCCCTGTCTTTTATATCAATCAGTGTCTGAAGAAAATCATTACGACGATAACTGTTTTTCTTGCGATAGTCCACGGAGTCCTTCACCAGATTATAAAAGTAATTGCCAATGCCAGGATCGGTACGGTTTATTCTTAATGCATCGAAAGCCTTCGGAGCGAAGAATGCAATTGCTCGAATAACTGTCCTGTAAAATTTACAAACGTTAAATAACAAAATTGAGCAGTGTTGGCCTAGTGGCTTCAGCGTGCGACTCTCATACCAGAGGTCGTAGGTACGATCCCCGGCTGTGCAACAATGGACTTTCTTTCTATGAGCGCATTTAACATTCGCTCCAACGGTGAAGGAAAACATCGTAAGGAAACCGACATGTCTTAGACCTAAATAGTCGACGGCGTGTGTCAGCCTCAGGAGGCTGATCACCTACTGACATACTTATTAGATTGAAAAATGATCATGAAACATATTCAGAAATCTGAGACCCAGACCTAAAGAAGTTGTAGCGCCACTGATTATTATTAAATAACGAAAATTCTTAAAAATTATTAATGCCAAGGAATAAACATTTCTGTGTATGGAATTATACCATTATTATATACCCTTTGCCATTCCTTTTCGTAGACTGTGCTACTCCTAGACACTTCACTTTAGTACACTTCAGTAAGCGAATAAATTTTCCCCTGATATTGACGTATTTGCAGAGCTATCGTAACAATAAGTTTTGTCATTCATTCAATCATTATATTTCTCTCTTATGATCAGTTAATTTGAGTTTTAAAATATTCTGCTATTAAGTAATCGTTGTTAAGGACAAAGCGTGCTCTGTTAGCCGGTTAAAGGACGTACTTTTTATAAATAAATATAATAATTTGCAATAGTTTGATTACTCGTATATCTAACATTACACAAAAAATATTGTATTTTTGTGTCTCGCAATTCACGGCTCGTTACCAGAACTAAAGGCCCTGACTACTATTATTATTCTCTTACTATTATTATATATAATTCAACAATAATAATAATAATATAATAGTTGTTCGGATTAATACCTGCAGCTGAGTTTCATCATCGGACGTCGAGACAGAATACGAAATTCCACCCGTATCACCTCGACGTCCGCCGTTCCACAACTGGGGGCCTACCATGAACTCTTATTGCGAGCCTATTGACAACCTACAACTGAGATGCATCGCTAATTCGTACCATGACATCGAAAAAACGAGACAGTTTATGTTCCCACGTGACCTTAGCGGTTATCAGATTTCGTTCGTTCAATTTGTATGAAAATCCGTACCATGACCGCTCGGCTGAACCGAAATTTGACAGTCGCGCCTTCCAACTATGACAGAATAAGCGATTCTAAAAAAGTTACTTTTTGTTCAACTTTTTTGTATCGAAATGTCCAAATAATAGTTTAGAACCTATAAAATTCAATATTTGTATTAAAACTTGTTAATAAAGTTAAAATAATAAGATTTATCTACTATGGCTAATATAGGAAAAAAAATATAATTTTTATATTTACGATATTTTGAGTTTAGAGTGTGATTATAAATAAATTATTAAAATATAGACAGAGATGAGAAACAAGACGGCAATGCCCTTCCGACTACCGACTTCGTAGATATTGAGTTTATAATTTACTATAGATTATTGACTTTGATTCATTGAAGATTTCAGTGTACCTACAAATAATTGCACATTGTTCAATAATATTCAATTAATTATTTATGCATGTCTAACAAAAACATAATCCCTCAATATAATATTTTACAATAAATAAGAATGCCACGTTACTAGCAGATATTTATTATAATTAAATTTTTCCTCACTATGTTCATGAATTGTATTATTCTCCTCTGCTTTTGTTGTTTAAAAAAACATAGGTATTTTTAAATTTATAATGTGTAAATAATAAGCCATTTAAAAATATTATAATAACAGTATTTATTTAGTTAGGATGACTCCATCAAGATAGAAAAAGATGTCTTCAGGCAACGTTATATTGGTTATAAACATTTATTCATATAGTCTCAATTTAGCGATTTTGTCAGGTTAAGCTGTAAAGAAAATTATTATTACTATTATAGCCTCTTTATTTCCATAATGAATAACATATTAAACAAGTATATCATATGATTAATTATTACATAATATGTGCATGCATTAAAAAATACAATATTATTATTTATAATCTTTAAATTATATTCCAATCATAATTAATAATTTCAATGTATATGTTACAGTTAACACCAGTTTTTAGTTAAAACTAGTTTTCCCTAGTTAAAAATAGTTTTTACTAAATGCCTTTGTCAAAACTAGAAATAACAAGTGAAAACTAGAATTTACCACTGATATAATTCATTTTCTGATAAAACTAGTTGTCACTCCGAGCTTTAGTTACAACTAGCACTAGAGAAACTAATTTGAATTTTGGGATTGAAAACAAGATAAAGTTTTAAAAATATTTATTAAAAAGATCTAGGGTATAGAAACATAGTACCGTACCTAGTAAAAAAAACTTACACTAAAGGAACATTTTAGGGAACATCAGCATAAAGTAGTTGCCAAGGTGACAACATTAATTAAAAGTAAATAAAATAATCAAACAAATCAACAGAATACAACCATAAAATTTAAAAAAGGAACATTATAATAATATTTTTAAGGGATATCGGTAAACATACAATAAAAAAATAATCAAACAACCTTAAAATTAAAAAGATGACGATCTACTTGTTATTGCAAGACAAACTATCGTGGCATTTTGAATTACAAAGGTAGTAGTGACAAAATTTGTTTTGTTGCGTGCACTGAAAAGTATGAGAGCCGTAGTGGTGGCGTATCAGTTGACTGATATATTTTTAACATTTGGTGCTCCTTGCATCTTACATTCCGATAACGGGAGAGAATTTGTAAACTCTGTTATAAATGAGCTCGTTTCATTTTGGCCCGAGTGTAAATTAGTCCATGGAAAGCCAAGGCACAGCCAAAGCCAAGGATCTGTTGAAAGGGCTAATCAAGACATAGAGAAAATGTTAGCTTCATGGATGCAAGATAACGATACTACAAATTGGTCAAATGGTATTCGGTTTGTACAGTTTATGAAAATCGGGCGCTTCATTCTTGTATTAAACAATCACCATACAAAGCAATGTTTGGTATAGAACCGCGAGTAGGGCTTATGACTTCGACTTTGCCACGAGATGTTATTGAGGATATAAGAGATGAAGATGATCTAGAAAATGCGTTAAATAATAGTACAGATAATGCAGAAACTGAGACTGTAGCTAGTTGCAGTGGAGAGCATCAGATTATAACTGGAGCCAAACAAAAAGACGCAGAAAGTTCATCCAAAACAAGTGGAGAATCGCCAATCGAACTAGAAGCCAGTCAATATGATATTGAAGCTGGAGCATCTACGGCTGTAGAGCCTCTAATAATACCACCAAATGACAAAGACCTCGAAGTTGTAACAAATGTGAATCAACACATAACGGCATCCAGAGAAACTGCACATCAAAACTTAAAAAACAGGCCAAGAGAATGACATTAGCTTCAGATGCAATACACGTTCCTGTAGAAATCGGTGATAATGTAATTATACAAATCCCAGATGTCGACAGAGCAAAAGCAAAGCTACATAATATAGTCGGAGTGGTTCTTCAAAAGGATGATCAGGGTTTTCACAAGATTGGAACGAAATATGGAATGCTAACCTATGTGTTGCTTAATTGTTTTATCATATAATTATATTACCTTTAGGTAAAAGCTAACTATTTAAATATTGCTTTTCAGGTCAGAATTCGACAAGTGCAAAGAAAATTTTTTGCATGAAGAAGACGTTCCGAATACAAATTTACCTTTGAGAATTGTTGCTAAGGAAGCATCCATAGGAACAGGCCAGGGATTTATGCGCTGCGTATGTAAGAAAGGATGTATGTCAAAAAGGTGTCTCTGCAAGAAAAATGGCTACCTTTGTAATTCAAAATGCCACGATAGTTTGTCTTGCAATAACAAGTAGATCGTCATCTTTTTTAATTTTAAGGTTGTTTTTTTTTTTTTTTTTTAATGGCTCTGGCACGATTTGTGCATTAGCCAGCGACCAGCGTCAAGTATAGGACTTTTTATAATTCGTGCTCGTCTTTTTTTAGAAATCGACAGTGCCCTTTATGTACGGTTTAAGCACTCGCCCGGTACCGCACAACCCTCCCAAAGGCCGAGAACAAATTTGAATTAAATTAAAACTTGCCCTCGAACCCGGTACCCCTCACCTAGCTGCCACTTAATAAGACCGCTAGGCTATGAGGCCCCCTTTAAGGTTGTTTGATTATTTTTTTATTGTATGTTTACCAATATCCCTTAAAAATATTATTATAATGTTCCTTTTTTAAATTTTATGGTTGTATTCTGTTGTTTGATTATTTTATTTACTTTTAATTAATGTTGTCACCTTGGCAACTACTTTATGCTGATGTTCCCTAAAATGTTCCTTTAGTGTAAGTTTTTTTTTACTAGGTACGGTACTATGTTTCTATACCCTAGATCTTTTTAATAAATATTTTTAAAACTTTATCTTGTTTTCAATCCCAAAATTCAAATTAGTTTCTCTAGTGCTAGTTGTAACTAAAGCTCGGAGTGACAACTAGTTTTATCAGAAAATGAATTATATCAGTGGTAAATTCTAGTTTTCACTTGTTATTTCTAGTTTTGACAAAGGCATTTAGTAAAAACTATTTTTAACTAGGGAAAACTAGTTTTAACTAAAAACTAGTGTTAACTGTAACATATATAAGTTTGAAATGATAAATAAATTAATAAGAATCAAAAACAAAATTCATTTTTATAAATCATTATAAAGTATCATTAAATCGTTATGGACCCCTCTACGGGTAAAGGCCTACTCCATTTTGCTCCACATCTGTCTGTCTTTTGCTTTGGTGGTCCAGTTTTCACCAGCTTTTCTTTTTATTTCATCAATCCAGTTTTACTTTGGTCTACCTCTTAATCTTTTTGTTGGTTCTCGCCAGGTTACCCTTGGTGTCCATTTTACCTTATCCATGCGAGCAGTAAGACCCGCCCAATTACATTTTTGTCTAAAGCGTCTATTATTTTTGTTGTTTTCCTTATTTCTGTATTTCTCTTCCGATGTTATCTTTGTATGTTTAGTAGACTCCTTTCCATCGTTCTCTGGCACACTTGTATTTTGTTTTTGGTGTAGTTATTGTAAATCCATGTCTGGAAGCCATATGTAAGACAAGGTATTAAATATGAGTCCATAATTTTTTTTTTAAGTTTTAAAATTCTGATTTAAGGGTTTCTTTATTGCTCCAGGATTTATTCCAGGTTATGTTGACTCGTCTTTTAACCTAATCGTCGTGTCTTGTCTTTGAGAAAGATACTTGTTGACCCAGGTAAACATAGTTTTAAACATAATGAAATGTACTGTTATTAACCTTTATTGGAATAGATTGGTGGTTCGTCATAATAATAATCTTTCATTTGATAGAAAAGATTTTGCATTGTAAGTGCATACATCGAAGTTTTGTAGTGGAAGGTTGTAGTCATTATCCCCCGCGGTGACCAGCCGTATTGGGAGATGAAGAGAGGCTTTCCTGTAAAGAAAGTATAATTATTTATATTATATGAATTAGTTAACGTATAAATTAAGTTTGTACAATTTGAAGGAATTAATTTTTTTTTTTTTTTTTTTTTTTTTTTTTTTTTTATTTTTTTTTTTTTTTTTTTTTTTTTTTATTTTTTTTTTTTATATTTTCCCCCTCCTTTTTTTTTTTTTTTTTTTAATAAACAAATTTGTGAACAATACTTACCCCATACCTTTTTTTTATAAGTTAAACAATTTGTAAATTTATATTCACTTCACTTCACTTTATTTATAATGGCGACATCTGTGTAAATCACAATTCCGCCAATGTCACGTTCTAAGTCTTCACACAGTGAGGATAGATTTGATAATTTTGATAGATTGAATTTTATCTAAGCAGAGTTACCCAAAACAAAAATGACATCACAATAAATACAACACACACAGACATCTAATAATATATACAAGAGGTTAACATTTTATTACAAGGTATGGAGGGGAGAATCTTATTTATAACTTTAATTTATTAACAGAAATAAATTTCCCTAAAATTTTGACGATCGAGCTGGATGGGAGGGAAAGTAGGGAGTTAAGGTTACATGGACGAGGGAAATCTGGAGAAAGATGGTCAAATAACGAGTCATTAATTAAAGAACAGTTAAAAAATATATGGTCTGTCGAGCCCTCGTCCATACCACACTCACAGAGAGAACTGTCTTTAATTTTAATTTTGGCTAGATGAAGGGGAGTACAAGCGTGCCCTATACGAAGACGGCAGATTATAGACGTGACCTTTTTGTTTAAAAACTTATGTTTAAAAAACCACGGCGAAGAAGGGATTGAAAACTGAATATTAGCATAGTGTCTGCCAGTTTTTACTTTAGAAGATTGCCAATCAATAGTCCAGGATTTTAAAAGGTGGGAGTACGCAAGAGCTGATAGGTCGAGGGCCGAGATGTTGGTATGCTGACAAGATCCGCAGAAAATAGCACCTTTTGCACAAGAGTCAGCAGTTTCATTACCCGCTATACCACAATGACTAGGTATCCACAAAAGTACAATATGAATATCTTTTTTACTACACCTAAACAAAGCTTCTCTTATTTTTAGAATTTAGTATTATGTTTTTTTTTAGACCTGAATGGATTGGAAAGAATTGCCTGTAAACAGCTGCGAGAATCGGAAAAAATTGTAACTTTATTTAGGTTGTGGGACTCAGCATACAAAACCGCTTCTAGGATTGCAAAAGCTTCACCTGAAAAAACGGAGGTCAATGGAGGAAGTTTAAAGCTCAATACTGTTTTGAATGAAGGAACCCATACAGCCGCACCGATGTACTCATTATTGGGAATCTTGGAAGCATCAGTATACATCGTTAACCAACCCTGCCAGTCTTTTGAAATTTTTTCCAGAAAACAAGTGGAAGCTTGGGTGGATTTTTTTTTCAATTCCAAAGTTTAAAATTATTTTAGGATCAAAAATGAGGGATTCATAACTATTTAAAAACAAGGGATTACTAGGGAAACTTTCAATAGGATTAGGAAGACGAGAAAGTTTATTAAAACTGTGTAACAGGCATGGAACATTACCTGTACTAGATGGCATCGTGAGATTAGATAAGCGACGTAATTTGGACAAGATGGAATGTGAAGAGTATTGAAGGACTTTTATGAAGAAGCGGTCACTTAAAAATTGTCTACGTAAATACAGGGGGGGGGTCAACACATTCTATTTGGAGAGCATTGATGGGAGAGGATTTCATAGCACCAAGGATGATGCGTAAAGATTTCGATTGAATTTTGGAAATTTTATCAAGGGCTTGCTTGTTGCCAGGATCTAAAAGGAAGGTGCCATAATCAAAATGACTTCGTACCACAGCATTGTATAAAAGCTTTTGCGAGTAGGGGTGTGCTCCCCACCTCACACCAGATAATGAACGGAGAACATTAACACCCTTCTCACTTTTTTTTAATCACATGGTTAAAATGAGGAACACCGTTTAACTTTGAGTCTAAAATAAGGCCTAAAAATTTTACTTGCTTACAACACGATACCAAGGACCCTTTATATGAAATGTTACACCGTGGAACCTTGTATTTTGTAGTAAACGTGACTGCCGAACATTTGGGCACAGAAATAGAGAGACCATGATCATTTAACCAATCACCCAAATAATCCAAAGCCGAATTTAGGCGTGATGATGCCTCTTCAATAGAATTTGATGAAAAGTATAAGGCTACATCGTCCGCGTACTGAAGAATCTGACAGAAGGAATTCACAACAAGCTCCAGGTCATAGGTGTAAATGTTGTACAGAAGAGGACTCAAAACAGAACCTTGGGGTAAGCCCCTCCAAATAGATCTAGGAGACAGCTCCGTATTTTGAGATCTTATAATAATATAACGATTCGAAACTGCATTGCAAACAAAACGTACCAACTTCTCAGGAATACTCAGCTGAAGCATTTTTTGCCTGAGCACTGGAACCAGCACGTGGTCATACGCAGATGCGATATCCAAGAAAACACCCACCAGGAACTGTTTCTTTTTAAAAGCAATGCGAATGTCGGTCGTTATTATACTTAGGCTATCCATCGTACTTAAGCCTTTCCTGAAACCAAACTGGGATTTTGCAAAGATATTGTTACTTTCACAAAACCATTCTAAACGAATTTTAATCAAATGTTCCATAATTTTTAAAAGGGTAGAAGACAAAGCAATAGGTCTGTATGAAGAGAAATCTGATGGATCTTTGCCAGGTTTTAGAAGCGGAATGACGATTTGTCTGTTCCACGATTCAGGAATAATTCCATGATCGAAAAAACAGTTTACTAAATCTAGAAAGTACCTCTTAGTGCCTAATGAAGAATTTATGAGGAATGAGTAAGGGATTCCATCTTCTCCAGGGGAAGAGTCAGAGAGACCATTTAATGCTTTGTTAAGTTCTTCTAAGGAGAATTGACAATCTAGACTGTTTGAAGAGGGGATGTAAGAATTATACTTATAAGGAAGACAATCATAAAAAGGGACTGATGGAGGAGCCAATTTGTCGGCAAAGGAGGTAATCCAGCTAGACGGATCATTAAAAGGGACATCATAAGAATTGAGGGAACAACGGAATCTTCTGATCTGCCTCCAAACAACAGACGAAGGGGTACCAGGGCACATGCTCTCACAGAACTTATGCCAACCAAGACGTTTCTTATTATTAAGAAGTCTGCGAGCAGCTGCAGAAGCTTGTTGGTAGACTAAAAAATTTTCCAAGGTCATGCAAAGACTGTATGACCTTTCTGCCGTTTTTCTTTTTCGAATCATCTCAGTACATTCGGAATCCCACCAAGGAGGAGAAATTTTCCTTAGTGTAGAAGATTTGAGTGGAATATGTAAACTGGCAGATGAGGTGAGGGAGTTGACAAAATCATTGTATGAAGATAGGCAGTTTTCAACAGAAACTGCGGGGAGCGCAGCTATCTTAGAGTCAATAGAAGATGAAAAGTCTGACCAATTGGCCTGATTCAGTTTAAATTTTAAAAGAGGGGGAAGGGCGAGTAACGCTCCTTAAATTGGTTGGGAGATCAATTAAAATGGGGAAGTGGTCACTCCCACAAGTGCTCTTAAAAACACGCCAGGATAGAAAAGGGAAAAGATCAGGAGAACAAAGTGATAAATCCACTGCGTTAGCGGGATTCTGAGATGGAAGACTCCTTCTCGTAGGACAACCATTATTCAAGACACTTATGTTTATATCATCGAGTAAATCTAGTAGAAGGGACCCAAAAGAATCTGAGGAATGACAACCCCAAGAAACATGGTGGGCATTGAAATCACCCAACATGACAACAGGAGGAGGAACCGAAAGGATAATAGAACGTATATCAGAAATGAGGTCGATATGGGGGTGGGGAATATAAACAGAAATAAACGAGATATTAAAAGCTCTCATAGCAACAGCATTAATACCATCACAATGAGGAAGAGATAATGAGTGGAAGGTGAGGGATCGGCTGACCAAAAAGGCACAGCCAGCATAGCCATCATCCCTGTCATCTCGGAGACATCGATACCCAGAAACCCTAAAGCGGGAACCCGGCAATAACCAAGTCTCCGAAATGGCTAGAATAGATGGAGCGAATTTATTGATGAGAAAGGTTAATTCGGATTTTTTACTGCGAATACTGTTACAATTCCACTGGATTACTAGATTCGCCATTTTTGGTGACGAATGAGTGGAGCAAATTAATTTTTTGGGCAACGTGGGACGGTATGGGGATGTCATCATATTTAGATAGCATGTTACAAATGACTGCCCATAAGCAGTCAAGAAGATTTTCATTTGGGGAGACTTCATTGTTGATAAGGGCTGGGGAGCTTACGGCACAACCATTGGGTAAAGAGGAGGGAAAATTGGAAGTAATGGCCTCATGGGCCGCCTTATCAAAGGATTTTCCTGATGTTGGCCTAGAGCGAGGAGGGAGAAATACCGTTTTCCTGTATGATGTTGTCTGACGGGAAACTTGGGAAGGTATAATAATGGGCTGGGATACATTGAATGAAGGGGGAGGGCGTTGTTTTAACAGAGTCTGCGAAAGTTTTGCCACTGATAGGTCTGAACCGAGCCGATGCTTCGAGATAAGAAATGCTCTCCTGAGACATACAACTCTTTATGTTTTTTTGTCGATTATGCTCAGGACAAGCTTTGTTGGTCGCATAGTGCGAGGCAGTACAAAATAAACATAATGACTCTATTTCAGGGATATTACAATCATCACCAGGATGGGCTAAAGTACAACGAAAACACCTAGGCTTAGAACGGCATTGTGACTTTACGTGACCAAATCTACAACAGTTGAGACATTGAATTGTTGGGAGTTGGTACGTTTCAACGCGGAGGGAACTATGACAGGAGAATATTCTCTCCGGAAGGGTTTGTCCCTGAAAGGTTAAAACAACAGTTTGTGTTGGAATCCAATTAATTTGACCATCGGAGTTTGTCTTGCGGTTTAGGCGTCTGGCCTTGAGGACTATACCAATACCTTCAGGAATTTCCAGGGTTTCGACAAATTCTTGCATCGACCAATCAGCTGGGACACCTCTCACAAGACCCATACGGGAAACATTGTAATTAGGAATCGTAACAGAATAATTGCTGGAAGGTATAATGGGATTAGACACAAAATTATTAGCATCTAAACCCGACTTAAACTCAACAGATATTCTGTTACGTCCCACTCTTTTAACACCATCACGAACAATGTTACTTACTTTATTTTTTACCAAGAAGTGACCAAATTTAATTGGACGGATTGATGTACCGGCGGATGGGTCAGATTCAGGGCAAGAAACATGGACTAAAAAAGGGCCCTTGTCATTGACAAGGTATGACTTGGGAGAGCCAGTGAGAGATGGATGAGAGTAAAATCCTGGGTTGACGTCATCAACAGATGACCGGACATCAGTCATTGGTTTTTTGGAAGGTTCCACTAAAGATTCATTGACAGTATCAAGTCTGCGCTTGACACCAGGTTGGGGCAACAGTGGGGTGGATAAATCCATTGATTCCACCGGAGAAGAGACCCTATCCGGAGGATCAGGGGGGTCTGGAGGGCGTTTCTCCATTATAGACTAACAAAAATATAACAAGGTAAAGGGAGAAATATAACAAATAAATAAAAATAACTTACGTAATTAGTTGATGTTATTAATTAACCACCACCAATAGGATAAGTCAACTTATATTCATTAAACTACGAGAAAAAATAGAAAATACTAAATAATGATATCCGAAACACGTGTAAACACTTATACCCGCAACGACGAAAAAAAATTATTAAATAAAAAAAAAAATATATATAAAAAAAAAAAAAAAAAAAAAAACAAAACAAAAAAAAAAATATAAAAAAAAAAAAAAAAAAAAAAAAAAAAAAAAACAAAAAAACAAATTCCTTAAAATAAAAAAAAAAAAATTATTTTTTAAAAAAAAAAAAAAAAAAAAAAAAAAAAAAAAAATATTTTTTTTTTTTTTTTATTTTTAAAAAAAATATTATATTTTATTTATTTTAAAAAAAACAACTGTAAAAAAAATTTTGACAGTTAAATTTCTAAACGTACTCAGAAACCACAAACAAAATTATCGTTCTTTCATTCGGTCTTGCGATGCTAATTAAACGTTTCAGCTTATAGGCGGTCATGGTACGAAAAAATGCTATTGACTTTAGGTACCTAAACTCCGCTGCATCTCAACTGGATTGTTTTAAGAAAGTTCATGGTAGGCCCCGAGCGTCTTTCAAGGCAGTTTTTGCCGCGCACCACCACTATGTGGAATCAGCTGCCCACTGAAGTATTTCCGAACCAATTCGACTTAGGGTCCTTCAAGAAAAGAGCGTACCAATTCTTAAAAGGCCGGCAACGCACTCGCGAGCCCTCTGGCATTGAGAGTGTCCATGGGCGGCGGCATCACTTAACATCAGGTGAGCCTCCTGCCCGTTTGCCCCCCGTTCTATATAAAAAAAAAACTTAATTATTTATTTTATTTTATTTTTTCTCGCAAACATTTTAAAATGAGGACAATCAAACAATTATTAAAAAAGGCGTTCTATACACGTGTGAAAATAACATGAGAACTTAAGAAGGCACAGCGATTACCAGATCCATGCAACTTCCTCACAATCGAGTATAAATAATTCAACATTTCTACCAATATTTAACCAACTTAATTATTTATTTTATTTTATTTTTTCTCGCAAACATTTTAAAATGAGGACAATCAAACAATTATTGAAAAAGGCGTTTTATACACGTGTGAAAATAACATGAGAAATAAAGAAGGCACAGCGATTACCTGATCCATGCAACTTCCTCACAATCGAGTAACCCGCAACTGCCAAGGGAACTTTTTGTATGACATAAAAGTCGCATTACAATAATAAATCATTTCACTTACCAATAAATTGAAGTGTATTCAAAGAACTGACGACCGCGCTTATGAAATTCCGTGTTCGATTTAAAACCGTTGTTATTAACGCCAAAACCAATGCTGCTAATATTTTCCATCGCATATGTTAAGTAGAAATCTGAAAAGTTGATTGCTTCCCCTTTCTCATGCATCGTATCGGCATACTGCAATCCTTCATTAGATATTTTATCTACAAACGGGAAAAACGACTTCAGTTTTCCCAATGTGAAAGCTGGTGATAGTTTCGCTCGATGGGCTTTCCACTTGTCACCGTGTATATTAAAAATATGGCCTCCGAAAGGATCTCCAACTGAGCTTGTAAATATTCCATGAGATTGAAAATAGTCGAAATCCTTAATTAGGATATGTTTTGCTAAATTAGGATCATTGATGCACAGCACTGGTATACTGAAAGAGTATAGTCCGACGTAAGGTAGGTGTTTGTATGTGTTATAGCTGTCACAGTAGGGTTGAAACAATTGCTTCCTTCGAAATATAACATCGCGCATATTCCCGAATGGAAACGTGGGCCTTGGTCCTTTTACACCTCTTCTTGCCCAATAAGAAAATTTATACTTAAACCACGCGTAAAAAGCGAAGAAAATTGTAAACGCTATTAATAATATGGTAACCATCGTAGCTGAACTGTCTATGACTATAACTATGTTGCAAACGAATGTTATATATAGTCTCCTTTACGATCAATTTGCATATATATTCTTACACAAAAACTTTATAATAATTTATGTTTCATTTGATGTTGAAGAAGTTAATTGCTTCCTGTGTCTTTTTCGTAAGAATCTTGAAATGATTTAGTAAATTAAATTAATAAAATGTGATTAGAAACCAGATCCATTTTCTGTAACGTTTACGTAGCTCTATTTCATTTATTTATTATATAAAATGATATGGTACAACAATTACAATTTTAGAATACATGCTTAATAGATTGATCCTTGTGCCCAAATGCCCTTAATGATTGGAGCATTTTCTCGCTGTATTGTGATGCCTATATCCTGAGAGAGAAATGCTCTGGGGTCACGGCTTAAATGTTTTAATTGATTTTAAAGCAAAACCAGCATATGATTTCTCAGATAAATAGGTGCTCATTAAAATAGACTACCTAATATTTATAGGCTACTTTAGAAAAGAGTGTTTCGCTTTTTGAGTTTCCGCTACCCGTTTGCCCCCAGGTCTATAAAAAAATATTTGCTCCCACCGATAACGCTGTTTGTTCTCCCTGTAAATCGACATTATCTTTGAGGTCCGTAGATAGGATGTGACTGAGGTAATTACACACAGTTGTTAATAATGACCGCCACCGCTGCTTCTTCGTTCCCAAAATGACCACGACCCATGATTTGGCTGTTATTGGCGTTTTAGCTCAGACCATGTGATGCAGCATATTTTTCGCAAACAACCGCCAATTTTGTTAATTCGCCGGTAAAAGCGCTAAGCAGCACGAAGTCATTAGCGTAGCTAAAATTGTTTAGGTTTTTACATAAATAATAGCAAATTCATATAAATAAGTTATACTGCATGCGCGACTTCAACCACGGAAACGACATTACACTCTCCCAACAGTATTGACCTGACTTTGGTACCAATATTTTAGGCTGTCAGCAATTGGTCTTTTCAAGTTTTTTCAAAGCATATCGTAGAAATTGAGGTCGAATTCCCTAGACACCTCCAAAACAAATACAGTCGTCAGTCGTGTCTCGTTTAACACAAAATCCAGATCAGAAGCCAAATTATCGTTTGGCTTTATACTTAATTGAGTATTATCACCAAACACATTCGATATAGTGGTTGCCAAAGATATAGGCCTATAGTTATTAAGATCGGCGATATTGCCTGTCCCATTTTTTACTACTGATAACACAATAATACTTAATATATCTGAAGGCATAGATGCGCCCATACAAGCGTTAAAATAAGGAATAGAACTCCGAGCATTTGTGGGCCTGCATTCTTCAGTTTCAATGCCTTAACAGAAGGTTTAAAACTAATCTCCCCGTTACACTGGGTCGCAGCATCAAACCGCGACGATGCCTTAAGTGATTGTAAAGTGATTTATTAATTTATTTATACATTCTAAAAATCGTTTTAGTATGCCTCAAAAATACAAGAAAATATGACATCACAAGTTTAACACACATACACATACACAAAAATTACATTAGAACATAATAAATCTATCAAAGGAAAGAATTAAACAAACAACCACCAAAAAAAAAAAAATATGATCATAATACTTAACTAAAAATTAAAAATTTATAGTAATTTATAACTAAAACTAAAAAGATAAAAACAACAGAAATAAACAAAACTAAATGAAAACTTAAACCACATTAAGAGCCTGCAAAACAAAGTTACGGTAAGTTGGTAGACTGTTGTAAAACACATCAATATTTTCATCAATGTTTGTAATTAAGTTGTAAGAGCGAGATAGATAGAGCCGATTCACTGGACCATTAAAAGTCTTACAAAACCATTAAAAGATTAACAAATAAATCAACTACTTTCTTGGCTCACACACTCCGTACACTCACAGGAAGGCCTGACTTATTTTGTATAAGTGCTTTCCAAAATAAACAAAATCTTTGAATCATATGTATTTTTTTTCTTTCCATAGAGCATATGTCGCATTATCACTATCTACTGCACAATCCTAGTATTTGTGAGGTTTCCTAATTATAATTATTTTTTCTTATTATATTTTTATATACAATAAAGTACACAATTTACAATTTTCTTAACCTACAAAGTAATAATAAAAATTATTAAAAAGAAAATCAAAACAAATTTAAAAAGTTTGATCCCTGTCGCAGTGACCTTAAACGCTGGCAGCATTTCCTCGCTGTATTGCGATACTTATTCGTTGAGCCAGGAAAATGCCAGCTCTGCCTCTGCCTCTTATTATTATTATCCTAATTATTTATATTGGTGCTAATAGCTATTTTGTGCTCTTTATGTCATGTTATATAATAAGGCGCTGAGTTACGGAAATGGTAAAAAAATCTGGGCGGACGCGTGACAAAAAATGGTTTTAAAAAGGGGGTAGGTATTCATGTTATACATTTTTTTAATATTGTCTTTATGGGTTTATGCCAGCACTGCACTATATAATTAACGATTATAAACGCAATTATTGAATCATCTACATAACATGACGTTTCGAGTGCCCACCAATCGTGGTCACCGATGACTTATTTATAATTTTAAATTCTATAACCAATGTCACTGAAAAGTTTCAATGCTTTTTTGATTTTTTTTATGTAGCCTGTTATATCAAGCAGACTGGGCCTAGTGGCTAAGAGTGTGATTTTCATCTCTGAAGTCATAGGTTTGATCCTGGGCGCCATTTTCATGTCAAGGTACAGAAGGATCGAACCTATTTGCTGGTTAGAAAAAATCACGAACCAGATAGACAGAGGCCAATAGCAAAGATAGTAAGGCCATTGTTTTCTACATAATAATTATTTTTTGTACAACGCTGAAATTATTATAAAATCATAAGGCGTTAACTTTTGGAGGCGGTATATTAAAAATGCCTAATAATACATAAATACATTTTATCTTAAAGCAATTTGTATAAAAATTATTGCATTTTCACTATAAAACTTATACTATTTTGTTCAGTTATTTAGTCCAAAAATACATTATTCGCAATTATGTACAAAATACTATACTACTAACAATAGATTTTATATCCTAATCAGTTTATAAATGCATAATTATGACATTGTATGACGAATCAAGACTTTTATTCATCAATGTGGCATTTCACTTGGACATCTTGAAAGCTTGGTCCTCATTCCCTCTGAAATAAAATATTTCATTTTATTGTTATATTAGAAACCAAATCTGACCAAATTAAGACAATTATGGGTATTCAACAACTCTCTTATTTCTTAAGTCAATGTGAAGATGTGGAAGCAGTATGTTGACGTATCGGTTAGGGCTTTTAATCTTAGCCGCAACCTTCATGACGAAGCCAATGTAGATGAAAAAGAAACCTACAAAATAATAGCATTGAAATTTGAATCAGGTATTTCTTTCTGGAAAATTTGTGGTTTTAATGCGTCTATGGACCTCATATATATATTACTACATAGGATTATAATATAAATAGTCATATTTTAATTTCCCATAAATTATTTTTAATTTTAGTCATATTTTATTATTTTATTTTGTTATCATAACAAAATTTTTTTCGGCATTTAGGCATATAATGTTAATTACTTCGTGCAAAAATTACAAATATCATTAAAGTTGTCGCTAGAATCATTTGGTAGGCAAAATTTTCATGATAATATGAGGAGGTATTAAGAGATTTTACATAGGACAACACACTTTATAGATATAAAGGGGTTCGATATATATACTGGGTGGCGCAAAAGTACTGGCACTAAAGAAAATTTGTTTATTTTTTTATATGACATTTCCTGTCATTCTGTTGTTGAAAATTGTGTAGTGAACAAATGTAAAATACACTGAAAATCAATATGGACCGTTTTACTCCCCGGCCGGATTTTTTCAAATAATTAATTTAGAAATATGAATACAATTACTATTTTTATCACTGTTTAAAGAACGTTTTAGGTATAAAGGTAATCGAACCATATAGGACAGGATGCATAGGCAGGTCACTAAAAGTTAAGTGTGTACCGCCGCCCATGGAGACCCGCTTCACCAGCAGGTTTTCGTTGGCGGCCTTTAAGGTACGCTCTTCTAAGTCGTATCGGTAGCTGGTTATAGTTGGTCCATAAAGTTTTGGTGCGCGGACTTATTCGTTATTATATTTTTGTGTGTATGCCATTTATTATAACGACTGTAACATGTGTGCAAACATATTATAATAAAAATGTGTTTATTTATTATAACATATATTACAATGTGTAAGATATGGATACCCTTTTAAGTAAAAACTGTGTCAGGGTTTCCAGCCCTTCCCTAAAAAAATTTAATATTTTTTTTAACAACAATTTTGAATTTTTTAAAAACTGATTACAACAAATTCTCCCAATATTTTTTTATAAAAAGATTACGTGACGTGTAACACGGGTGAGTGAATGAGGGAGTGTAATGTATATGAATGTGTATCATGTTAGATATCAGTATTATCTCCAACTCTGCGTAAGGTGTGAATGGTGTGTGTGTGTGGTTCAGAAGCCAGTTCCTGTAACCATTTTTTGGAAAAATCTTATAGATAAAAACTAATTGATTGGTAAGGTCATGTTAACGACTAAAACTCGCGTCAAACGTGTTGTACTTACAATTAACACATTAAAGTAATATTACAAATATGTTGTTATTATATAACTGTATTTCATGTAGTCCTCTGAATGCTGCGTGGTGTTCGACATATCCTCAGAATTGTTTGGTAAAATGTATGCTACGGCGGTATGTGTCAATAGGAGCAGACAAAACATCCACATTGCCTGAAAAACAAAACATAAGTGAGATATCTGGCGTATATATCGCTTGCCCTGGAAAACAATTTTTTTATTTTCTATGTTAATTAACATATTGATTGTATTATATCATGGTTGTGCGAGTATTACTACTCAAGAAGCAGTATTAGATTAGTGGCAGAGCGGTGTTGGCTTGAAGGAAAACATCGTGAAGAAACCGGCATGTTAAACCAAAAAAAGTCGACGGCGTGTGTCAGATACAAAAGGTTGATCGCCTTGAGCATCCATTACTTGCATATTAGAAATACAAATGTTCAAGAAACAGTTACAGAAATCTGAGACCCAGACCTAAACGGTAGTAGCGCCACTGTATAACTATTCAATGATCATTTCCCTGGAGTCCGAACAGTGGACCATTTTCATTAAACAAACAAACAAATAAATCATGTACTTAGTATGAATTATAGAACATCTTTAATTATTTGTTTTGTTTTTGCCAAATTAATATGACGTCATTATGACGCATATACTCGTAATAACTATAAATATTACTGACAAAATTGTTATTGTATCAAGATTATTACAAAAACATTTAATAAGTGAAGGAATGAAACTAGAATTAACTAATCATTAAGATTCCAATTCGGGATGCAAATATAAACCCATTACGGTTTTGTATCGAAGTATTTAAATTTGTAATACACAACAAAACTAGATAAATGCTGCCCGCGTTAAGTTTTTTTTTTAATTTATCAAGTTTTATATATTACTAGCTGATCCGGCAAACGTCGTATTGCCCTGTATATCATTTATAATAAAAAATAGGGGTTGATTGTAGAGGAGTGAAAATTCAGGGTTATATGTATTTACTAATGCTGTATCATAAAAAAAATTTATTTAAATTTTAGATAAAAAAAAAGTTTTTTTATTTAAAATTAAAAAAAAAAGTTTTTTTATCTAAAATTAAAAAAAAAAAATTAGGGGTTGATTACCCTTAACATTTAGGGGGATGAAAAATAGATGTTGTCCGATTCTCAGACCTACCCACTATACACACAAAATTTCATGAGAATCGGGAAAGCCGTTTCGGAGGAGTTTAACCACAAACACCGCGACACGAGAATTTTATATATTAGATTATTACCTTGCAGGTAAATACTGCACACTATATTCTCATAATAATTGATAATTATGTTCGTGTGTTATCTTTTAACACCTATATTTCATTTCCTTTGATATTTTCGGACATTTCATGATTCTGTATTTTTATCTGATGTCGTAAATATAAGTACTGGATTGTTGAATCGCTTTTGGCTTTCGGCAGGAATTTCACTAATATATTAAAAATTCATGTGTATTCATCATCACCTCTTGTATCCATTTTTGCTTATTATTATTTAAGTAAAGATTGTTAATGTAAGTTGCACGTGAGCGATCAAAAAGTTTCTACTCATGGAGAAAGTGTAATTTGTTTAATGAGATGAATTTATAATTACTTTCTTCAAATCTCTTAGTTTTAACTTGAATAAAGAAGTAGTCTTCATATAATATCCCTGTGTAATGGTAATTAGCTACTCAAGTGAACCTCGTTTCACCTTAATATATTTAATAAGCTCAAAAAGTGGCGTATTGCAGGGACGTATAGCGTTCGGGATGTGGGCTATTACACACTCGTGCTTTTTTTTACCTTTTCCGAACTAGTGCGTTTTCTTTCCCAACTGTCAAAATAATGTCTATTAAAAAGAAAAAACCAACCACGAAGTTTTTACTAAAAAAAATTCATAGAAATTTTTATGATTCATGCAAATATTTCTAAAAAGAAGCTACTGTTTTGTTTCAATATAAGATTTAATGATTTGATTCAATGAGTTAGGTTAGATTTCATTTCATCTCCTTAAATTTCATTTCATATCAATAAAAAATTGTACTGAAGACTTGGCTGTATGGGCATAGTTCCTTTTGCCTACCCAGAATGGGTGAAGAAAAAAAAATCTGCTTATATTATTTTACGGTTGGCGCCATTTTCCAAAAATGTTCTTTGCGCGTTTAGTTGTTTGTTATATTATATATTAAATATACATGAAAAATCATACGAAATAAATAATAGTTTGTCTCAAACAGTAAATAAATATGCAACCTAAAACTTCTCCAGTTAGTATAAAAAACTGTACCAATGTATATGTGAACAATAATTTGTATAAGAAATAAATGATTAGTGAGTTGAGTTTATTGTTTTTTTATTATTTTATTAAATTGCATATTTTTTTCGCAACTGTATTAAAAATAGTTGTTCAGTACACGTGCGGAACCGTCATTGCAACTTGTTCCGACTGTCAACCCTCACCTTCGGCTGCGCCTCGGCTCGGGTAGACATCTGTCGAAACTCTTAGAATAAAATAAAAATATGTTTATTATGGAACATAAGATACATGTATCACTTATTCCACGTCATTAAATTTGAAGGCATCCCTACTCATCGGCAAAGAAGACAGAGGGTGTAGGCCGAGAGAAAAAGCCGGCGTAAAAAACTCTCGGTACTCTTTTAAAACAGCAAATCATCAAACAACACTTATTTAAAACAAATATCGCAAATTGATTAGAAGTAGCCTGTCTAGCACTAGTCCCAGGCCCTTTTATCAACTAGATAATCGTTGACTTTATAGTAAGCCTTTTTACACAGCTTTTCTTTAATACATTTCTTAAATTTATTGAAAGGCAGTGATAAAAGAGCCTCTGGGATTTTATTAAAGAAGAGTATCCCTTTCCCCAAAAAAAGAATTACTAACTTTAGATAGTCTAGTACGGGGAAATTGCAGCCTGCGTTTGTTCCGTGTATTAACATTGTGCGTATGTTCTATTCTAGTAAACTTATCACTATTTTTGTATACATACATAATATTTTCATAAATATATTGCGAGGGAAAGGTAAGTATATTAATTTCCTTGAATTTATCTCTAAGAGATTCCCTACATTTTAAATTATAGATTGCACGAATAGCCCTCTTCTGCAGGATGAAAATAGTTTCGACATCAGCAGCATGACCCCATAATAATAAGCCATAAGTCATTAAGCTATGAAAGTAACTAAAATAAACAAGTCTAGCTGTATCGACATCAGTTAGTGAGCGAATTTTTTTAACCGCGTAGGCTGCAGAACTAAGTCTCTTCGCCAATCCGTTAATATGAGGGGACCACTGAAGTTTTGAATCCATGGTGATTCCGAGAAATACAGTTGTATCATCCAGATTCAATTCCTCACCGTTTATAATTGGTCTAGTATCCATAACCCTTGCATTTTTTGCACAAAATTTAATGCATTTTGTCTTTTTTGCATTAAGTAGAAGGTTATTCATACTAAACCAATGGACAATCGAAGACAGAGCATTGTTCACATCGTCAAAATTTGTTATTTGTCGTTTGATTTTAAAAATCAAGGACGTGTCATCAGCAAACAAAACTATCTGATGTTTTCTCTCTACCATGAAAGGTAGATCATTTATATAAACAAGAAAGAGGAAAGGGCCAAGAATTGAGCCCTGTGGTACCCCCATATCTACTGCCGACCCAGAGGACCTCTTACCATTCACTTCAACCTTCTGAGTTCTTCCGTGTAAATAGGAAGTCAGAAGATTCAGTGCGGTATTCTTGATGCCATAGTGGCGGAGTTTCCCGATTAAGGTCTCGTGTTGGACACAATCAAATGCTTTGGATAAGTCGCAGAAAACACCTAAAGCGTCATGCGACTCCTCCCAAGCCTTAACTATATATCTATATAACTCAACACCGGCATCGGCTGTCGAGCGACCCTTGGTAAAACCGAACTGATTATTATGTAATAATTTGTTTACGTTAAAATGACTTACCAGTTGATTTAATATAATTTTTTCAAATATTTTACTACAAGTAGGTAGTACGGAAATTGGTCTAAAGTTACTGGGGTCGGACATACTACCTGCTTTAAATAAAGGAATAACTTTACTATGTTTCATTAGATCGGGAAACTCGCCACTTTTAATACAATTGTTGAAAATTATAGCTAGATGGGGAGCAATTACATCAATTATGCTACTAATTATTTTTACAGAAATACCCCAAAGATCGGTAGTGTTCTTAATATCTATGGTTCTAAATATCCTCACTATATCGTCGGCACCAATGGGTCGGAATGAAAAACTGACCTTGCACTCGTTTACATTATCTTTGAGCAGCGATTCGGCGAGGGCGGGAGATGATTGAAGAGACTTAGTAGTCGAAATTGGAATGTCAGAAAAGTACTTATCAAAAACAATCGCTATCTCTTCGTTAGATTTGATTATAGTGTTATCGACACATAGTTCGATGTCTTGATTGCGATCCCTGACTCTTCCAGTTTCACTATCAATTATCTTCCAAGTCATTTTAGTTTTATTGGTACTATTTTTAATCTTGTTTTTGATATTTAAGGACTTGGCCGCGTAACAAACTTTCTTAAATAATTTCGAATAATTTCGAACATAAAGAATAAATTCTTCATTATGATTGTATGACTTTTCAGCGTAAAGGTCATACAACCGTTGTCTACTTTTATAAATTCCCGCTGTCGCCCAATCACTAAACGATTTACACTGCGAATGAGAGACTTTCTTTGGGGTAAAGATGGTGTTGAACTCTTTATTAATACAATCACTTAGATTGTTGTATTGTGTATCAACGGTAGTACCTACCGGTAATAAAGGTAGGCGTTTACCTATATTATGTCTAAATCTCACCATTCGCTTTTTATTCACTGGAACAAACACACTGCTCTTATTTACTTGTTTCACCACTTTACATTTTAGCGCCACTAACTGTCCACAATGATCTGAGCTAAGATCAGTTGTAATTGAGGTTTGCATTGCCTCTGCATCTGTAAATACATTATCTATACATGTAGCAGTGGAGCTTGTAATTCTAGTGGGCTCAAGAAACAAGTTAACAAGATTGTAAGATTTTAATAACAGATTGAATTTTTTACTAATGGAGGTATTTTCTAATAAATTTATATTGAAGTCACCACATACAATAATATACTTATTGTTCTTAAAACTAACTTTACACAAAATTTCCTCCAACTTTTCTTCAAAAAAATCGTAAGATGCACTTGGTGGTCTGTAAACACTTAAAATAATGCAATTCTCAATCTCTATACAGGCTACTTCCAAAGAGTGTTCTACAGACAGACACACGATGTCATTACGCTCTTTATACTTTAAATTTTTATTAACAATAATCAAAGAGCCCCCATGAATCGCCGACAATCTGCAAAACGAACTTGCAACTTGGTGCTGATCAAAGTTAAAGATGATTTGGCATTCTCTAAGCCAATGTTCGGTAATGCGTAGGACATCAATTTTACTTGATTTTAAAAACAACTCCAATTCTAATTCTTTGCCCAACATACCTTGCATGTTTTGATGCATCAAGTTTAAACAGTTGTTGTTAGTAATATAACATGTTTGTGTTGAGCTGAGTTGTACTAAATTATTGCTAGAGTTTGCCTCTATTGTCACACTATCTAATTTAAATTATTTATACTTAATGAAGTGCTACTGCAAGTATCACTACATTCACTTAAGCTAAGCTGCTCAATAGAAGCAGTTGTCTGAAAAGCTAGCTGCTCAATAGAAGCAGTTGTCTGAAAAGCTAAATGTTTAGCTTTAGTTGTAAATAAAAAGTAAGATAGCATAGTAGCTATCTGTTGTAAATAATAATTAGGTAGGCGGAACCTATCCTTTGTCAATACATACTTATTTTTAAATATACAATTTATGTCCATTAAATTAGGTAGTGTACCTAAGCCACAATTTAATTGTATATTGTTAGTAGTTAACGTATTGTGCAACAACATGTTTAACTTATATCTAATTTTATTTTCCTTTGGTGCACCTTTGATGTAAGGAAATGTATGCAAGACAATATTCTCTACATTAAGTGATTTTAATTTATCAATGAATGACAACAATTCATTTTGTCCTACATTTCCCCTTCTCCCAAAAAGCAATATTAAAGTTGTGAAATGCAACAAGCAATGACAGGCTTTCCGCACTTGTAATGAAATATACTATTTTTACTTAGGCTTTTAGTAGCTACATACCAACACATGGAACATTTTGCCACCCTATAGTGACTTCGTTTTTCGAAAAAACAACTAAATTTTTCATTGTTTAAATTAATATGTTTCTCTAAAAAAACAGGTTTCCAGAATGATCATATTTTGTCCAGTATAGTGGGCGTATTACGTGAGCCACTTGTGCCTGAGACACGCCATCGACTGTTTGAAAGTTCAGGCCGGTTTCCTCACGATGTTATCCCTCAACGTTCGAGCGAATGTTAAATGCGCACATAGCAAGTCCATTGGTGCACAGCCGGGATGCAAACCCACGACCTCAGGGGTGAGGGTCGCACGCTGAAGCCACTGGGCCAACACTGCTCAGAGTTCAAGAAATAAACAAAAAGAAAATACTCGAATTGGTACCAGCCGTCTTCGAGTTTTGAGCTTAGCAACATATTTTGCGATTCATTTTTATTTATATAGATATAGTTTGTTAGACTGTTACAATTTCTTATGAATTTTAGTAGTTTTTCTAGATCTGTGTTCTGCTTCTTAGTACCACTGATATTATTATTTACATCAAATTAACAATGAATATTTAATAATAAAGTTTCCCGACCTTTCAGCACTTGTACAGTATTATTATATTTATTTAAAAAAAACAAAAAAATATAAGTGGGTCTTTAAATAAAGATCTAAGTTATTTCCTTAATCATTGTCTTTATATATGAGGATCCTTGTGTACATTGATACGCGCCGTTGATATTTGGTTCATAATTCCCAGTTACCGTAATAACACAGTATGAGCGAGTATAAAGTATTAATTGACCCCGCTTATCATAAAATGTTGGTATGCTGTCCATTCCCGCTATAGAAGTCTTTTTGTTTTGTTCACTAACCAATACTAACAAAGCAACTAAGACCGAATTCTTACTAACTCTAACTAAAACTACATATGGATGTATGAATAAATAGGTTATTAGTTATTATTATTAATTGTGGACATAGCTTTGTACAATGCCGGGGTATGAACCTACATCGCTACATAAGAATTATAACACTTAAATCGATATAAAGTCAACATGGTTTTTGTGTAAAGCAACGATAGTAGTTTTTCCATTTAAATCACTAGATACGGTTGAGACTTTTGCATAATCTCTGACATGCTATTTTTAATGACACAAATTACACATCCCTTTTAGATAAACGCACAAATTCCTCAATACTAATTAGTTAAACAACATTGATAGTGTCTCTGGTCGTGCGTTGTAACCTCGACATCAAATGGGTTTCATTTGTATGTGCGCGATTATTTGTGGAGTATTCAAATATAAAATATACGAAGCGAAGAAATTTTCAACTCTTTAAGTAGAATATAAAACAGCTAAGTTTTTTCTAAGCTTACGATTCTAATATAACGACCAATTAGGCTCCAGAAGATAAACCACTCCTTATATGGTATTATTGTATTCGTTTTTATAACAAACTCCCAATACAAGCGAAATTAGAGAATTATCACTAAATAAATTCAAAGCCGAGGGCTTATTCGTAAATTAATCAATAAAGCTTTTTATTAAAACAATGACAAATATTTAAATGATCCCAATCCTTGGGATTGATTTGCTCCAGTTCAAACAATTTGTATGACTCAAAACTTAGCGATTAAAAAGAGTGGCGGAAAGTTTCTTGCCAGTTCTTCTTGCCCGCTTGACTTGCGAACTGGTAGTAAATGTAAATTTACAATTAATTTAACTTTTTGACGTTCATAAGTGTACTTGTTTACCTATATGAATAAAGTTATTTTGAGTTTGAGTTTAAGTTTGAATATTTTGATTATAATTTCTGGATAGAAAACGCGTTAAAAATAAGATTAGTTTGATTATTTTAACCCTTGTAAATACATAGTTTGTTTGTATATAGAATACGCAAACTGTAAATAAAAAACGTATTGGATTTTTACATTTATAATTGTGGGTTCGATCACCTACTTCAATGCCAGTGTCATGAAGACCACTGAATTATTATTGTTCGGAGAAAATGTGTTAATTCTGTACGTTAATAAATCATATAAAATATTTTACTTTTTGTAACACAGAAGTCAGAATTACGTAGTAAATTATAAACTGTGTACATGAAAATCATAAATTTATGTAAGATTTATAGGCGGTTATAATAGTTAAATTTGCCAAAACTATGCCTTGGTGATTTTAGTACAATTTTGTATTACCAAAGTTTAGTTAATAATTTTAATATTGAATTTAATAAAATGTATTTACCATACAAAACACTACTCACTATTATCAGATGCATCGTCGCCACAAGTCACATCACTCAACTACCGCCACACACGTCTTAATTCGAACTGACTTAAAAAAGATTCATCTGGTGTATTTTAAAATCTGTAAATAGTTTTTCGTTTAGAGCGTGTATGTAGTTCTACCCATGGCAAGTTCGGGCTTAAATTAAATTATTACGTAAACAATTCCCAGGATTCATTTTGAATCATCATGGTTTTAAACAAAAGTGCAGCCACAGCACGCAGCACACAGGTTTTATTCAGCCCTTGTAATTAACGTTTTTATATTAAATCAAGGGATGATAAGATTGTATGATAAGTGATGGGATGGGATGAGAAGTGAAGGTGATTCTGACCCAAAAATCAATCTAATTGCACTGTAACTAAAGTACCTACTCTTTCTACTATTTCTATCTAATTGTGCTCACGCTGTGATGAGAAGAGACATATATTTAAAATGTTGCAATTATTTAAAAAAAATGTTTATCTGTGCTAAAGAGGGTTTATATAAATATAGTTATAATAATTTTAGATATTGGAAATGGGACACAAACTAACTGTTTAATTAATTAAAATATCTCCTAAAACATCAGGCTATATAAATGTAATAAATACGCATATATGTTAAAGATTAATTACCTACTTATATTATTTTTTTGGGAACAAATAAGTATTTAATCCATTTGGTTAATATGCATAACATTATGAACTTCGTACTAAATAGTTATTCCTGTAGCGAAAGTTTTTTTGTTAATTCCGTAACCTTCAACAAGTACTTAATTCTAATTACGAAAAATCTCAATATAATTTCTAAAAACGTACGGAATTGAATTATTTATATTTCTTTGAAATTATTTATTCTAAGTAAGGTTTTGATTTAGGATCCTTTTTTTAATATTCAAATAAACCTAACTTTAATATGTATACTAATATAACCTAGATTCTGTTTAGTTTTTTAATTAAACGTATAATTTGACGGGTTGACAATACTTTGAGTTATTTTAACCGAAACATCTGTTTCTGTGCAAATAAGACATATTCTTTATTTATTTAATTTCCTAATCTATTATATTCATATGGTTAAACGCATAGTTTGCGTTGTGTCGACTCTAATTAAAATAATATTCATTCGTAATCCTACAGGTAACATAAACTATATATAATATATATACAGAAAGGTTCAAACATTTACTAAATGAAAAATTCAATAAAAATTATTATATACATTTAACTAAGTAATACCTAATTCGGCTTTATTGTGTGAGGGTACGTACGTGAGGGTGTGTATGTGAGGGTGTGTATGTGAGGGTGTGTATGTGGCGCGTGTTCATGATGCTGGTGATTTAGCGATATCTATTTTGTTTTTTGTTAAGAAACCCATTGTCTACACTCAAAATTAAATCCAATATTTCTCTCCGCGTGTAAACGACGTTTCAGCTAATGTAGGCAATGTTTAATACACTGAAGCGGACACAGTCCCAAAGAAAAATCACCATAAATAAATATATCTACTATGTACAGTAATTGCTACTCATTCTGGGCTTCTAGTTCGATGTTGGTGATTAAACTGAGCCGTGTTATCGTTCTAAAGAAACAGTTGGGAGCTGGGTACTTCTGCAGATATTATTCATAAATATTTTAATTATTCTTAAAATCTTTTACACAACAATAAAATATAGGGTATTAACAATTTTCTTAACCTACATCACAATCTTTGTTACCTTTAACACTGGCAGTATTTGCTCGCTGTATTGCGATACTTATTCGTTGAGCTAGGAAAGCACCAGCTCTGGGGTCACCGGTACCATCTACCAGGCGCGAACTTAAATCTTTAATTAGCGCCTGTGCTCCATCATAATATTATTTTATAGAAACCAAACAGGCAGGTCCATACTACCTTACGTAATACCCATGGACACTTATTCCCATTTTGACATACGAATATAAGTTTTGATTCAAAATCTCTCTCTAATACTGCTATTCACCTTATAGCTGTGATGTATAGAGTCGTATGTTCCAATAATTACAATGCCATTATTTAAAATGTATGATAATACAGAGGTCACCGACAGTTCATGGAACAATTCAACAAACAGTAATTATTTAAGTAACATCCTTAGTTTGAAGGGAATAATGCTCAATGTTAGGTTGAGGGGCATCTTTTTGGGATTTGCCGTGAGGGTCATGCAGGGGGTTGTCAAAAGAAATAGGTAGTAGTAGAGTAGTAATATAGTAATAGAAAGTAAACATTCGGGTTACCAATACATTTATGTAAGCTTTTTTAACACCTCCGACGACTATATAGTCGGGGAATAATCTGGAAACATTAAAAAAAAAAAAAAAAAAAAAAAAAAAAAAAAAGTAACATCCTTTATTTCCGTGAATGTCGCTTTAATTAATACTGATTAGTACCTAATTGTTTTGACATTGAAATATCTACTATTTGATGAACGATGTATGATTTTTGGTATTTATAATGCATAACTCAAAATTGGAAAATACAATATTTTTTACTATTGATTAAGATTTTATTTTTAACACAGAAAGTGAGTTTCTTATTATTTGATTTTTAAAGTGAAAACTTCTTTAGCAGCGTGTACACTTTTTTTGGAATGACACGTGACCTGATCGAAAATTCGTAAGACGGATGGAGAGTAGACAACTGGCGCGGCGTATTTAAGGTAATATAAATTGTCATGTTTGTGAATGATAGCGCAATAAATAAATATTGTATTCTTCCACATAAATTATAGTACTTTTATACTGATAATTAAAGCAATTCGTGCAAAATTATTCCCTAACCCTTCCAAAATATCAAAAATGCACAACGTTAATATTCAAGTTTTCACTTCTGCCGGCACTCCCGGAGCGCAACCCGTCGATTTTATAATAAATTTTCTTTGCACAAAGACATAATTTACCCATTACCATCTAGCCTAATTTAAGACTAATAGGTACATTTTAAATCTAACTTAATTTAACAAAAAATATATTTAACATAAGTATCTAATAACATTACCTACTTACAGTTTCTATTAAGACTGTGTTCTTGTGTACTACTTGTTCTTGTGTAATACTTGTTCTTGTGTACTATCTGTTCTTGTGTATTATTTAAATACCAGAGTTATTTATAATCGTAAAAAATATGTCTCATGCCCCGAAGAGAACTTAAAGACTTAAAGCCATCTAACGATACTGATTTTAACCTATTAAAAAAACGTATATACGTACGCTATTCCCGTTAATTTTGTTAAGCTATCTAGCGTCTATATTCCTAATGATGAATTCGAAAAGTGAGTTACAGAATCGCAGGGCAGGCCGCTGTTTCAGCGTAAAACTATCTCTTTCCCATTCGCTGGGAAGTAAATCCGAGCACTAGAAAGATCCATTTGCAGTCATTCCATTATTGCTATCTATAATAATAATAATTTATTTATTGCAAGAATATGGTACAAAAATGTGTAAGGTGGTACAATCGTAAGTTCGCATATTCTGCCACACTATCTATAGAGTTTTATCTAAAAACAGCAAAAATGAGGTCGTCAATTATCAGTTTTGATTTTATAAGAGATTAAATAAATATAAATAATAATAATAAAGTTGATTTGCCTCTTCACAATATTGCATCTTTCGGGTTTACATGATGTATTGATCATCTTTGGACTGGTGCCTATAATAGTACTTAAGAAGTCCTTTTTTTTACTTGGGGAAATGCATTGCGCATACCGCGGCGTGACTGCTCAGTGCGGGAGGGTTATATGGGACTCGCGATTGTGCATACCCACTAAAACCTCAAGGCGCCACCAACAATCACCATAGGCGGGATACGGTAACAGCAGTGCCTTTAGCTTCCCGACATGCCATGCGGCGCGGCGGTTGCGTCCGCTTCTCCACGCCCATTGTTGGTTTGTGAAGATACTTGACACAGGAAGTATCCTTGACAGACCGGGCCATACACTTTTACATGTAGCTAGGGGAGATCGGGTCCAGTTGCCATATCCATTGTTTGATAAGACACTATTTTTTAAGTAATAATATTCCTAAACCGATAACCAAACCAAGGTTTGCACCAACGTTAATCTCTTTATTTCATGAAACCGAATATATTATCCCTAAGGATTAGGCTATCAAGATCAAAAATCCTGTCGACAAATACGGTTTATCACGGCTGAGTATATGTGCAATAATTACTATGAATATTGTACTTATCAGGTACTTAATAAAATAAATATTAGATTGACGGGTATCGATAATATTATCAATATGAGATAAAGATTTCTCAATAGTAAAATGTCACGTCTCAGTTCCATAATTTTATATACTTTGATATCAAACACTATTTTTGACTTAATTGCAACCGGAATCCTATGTTCATTCAGTAGTACAATATTTTTTTATGTTTTAACTACAGAATTAACTCATGATTACTTAACATTACGAAAAGTACAGGTATTAGTAATATTAATTATTATAAGAACATTGGAAATTGAGATATAAAGATTATACGTGGGAATAAAAAAGGATAAGAATTGTCTTGGAATTGAATTACTATTACTGTCTGAAATTTTTTATAAACATAATTTATAATGCTATCCATAGTTGCTCCCCTAACACTTTAAAATCGATTTTCGTTTAGATTTTGTAATTTTAATTGTTTGGTTTAAAATTTGTATTGTCTCTTCGTATACGAAGACATATATGTCATGTTTGTAAGTTTGTTAATAAGTGCTTGTAACATAAAAAAAACAAACAAACGGCACAAATATAAGAGTCTTTCCTCCAACTTCAATTTTGTTCCCTTTGGAGTAAAGACTCTTGGGCCGTGGGGTTCAAGTGCACAGGCGCTTATTAAAGATTTAAGTTGGCGCCTGGTAGATAGTACCGGTGACCACAGAGCTGGCACTTTCCTGGCTCAAAGAATAAGTCTCGCAATACAGCGAGGAAATGCTGCCAGCGTTAAAGGTACACTGCCACAGGGACCAAACTTTTTAAATTTGTTTTGATTTTCTTCTTTCTTCTTTAATTATTTTTATTATTACTTTATAGGTTAAGAAAATTGTAAATACTGTATTTGTGTACATAAAAAATGTATATTGTAGTTCTTTTACCAATGTATCAGTGTGCCGAGCGTTGGCAAGCTTTAATCAATAAAAATAAAATATATACTATACACACACGGAATCACAGTCAATCAAATAATTTGACATTTAATTTGTTTTGATTGTAATTTGACATTTATGCCAACGCGTTGCTGTCATAACAAAATACATCAAATATGTTAAAAATTTTCAAGTATAACGTTTAACAATATAAATTATGTTTCATAAATTCTACATGTTAATTTTATGTGCACTTAATATACAACACGGCCAACGATGCGTGTTAAATTCAAGAATACATTTTGGTGAACCTCTCCCAGTTATTTTGCGCAACAACCGAATTCTGGAACCAGACGATAATGACGGCAACATAGTACTAAACGCTGGAGATGTTCTCACACTTAGCTGCCAAGGAGCTGGTTTTATCAACCACCCAGATATTAAAGATCGCCGTGAAGTAGCAACTATATCGTGTGAAGGCGGCGATAACTTCAGAAACGATGATTGGCTAAATTCCCTTGCTAGATTCACGTTTTTTAGATGTTCCTTTGCCCCAATCCATCATAGTAAGCCCACAAATAGAACATGCTACGAAGGATACCCCATAATAGACGTTGGGTACACGATTGGAGACCAATTTTATCCTGTCTACGAATCGTGTTTTGATGACGTCCATTTTAATCCTATTTATTCAAAATATACCCAAAAACCCTATAATGCATTCTATCAAACTAGAGTAGAACGTCCGTTCTTCTTAGATAATCATAATTATGAAAATATTCCCGTTGAAAGGCTATTTTCCCCACCAGGCCAAAAAGCAGCAGTCGCCCAGCGAGTAGGTCCTTTAGTGGAGTCGTATGTGACCAAAAGTCAACTTCTATCGAGAGGACATTTGGCTGCAAAAACAGATTTTGTCTTTGCTTTTACTGAACGAGCAACTTTTCACTACGTTAATTGTGCACCGCAATGGACAGGTTTTAATGGAGGAAATTGGAATACTCTAGAGGTTGATTTAAGGAATCACATTCATGATGCTGGCTATGACACAATTATCTACACGGGTACATTTGGAATAACTCAACTAAGCGATAATTTTGGAAGACGAGTTGATCTTCATTTATACACGGATCAAAATAACAATCCTGTTATTCCGATACCGCAGTATTTTTATAAAGTTGTATATGAACCGAGAACGAAGAGAGGTATCGCTTATGTGGGTATTAATAACCCATATTATACTTTTGCTGAAGCCCGTGAGCTATTTTTTTGTTCGGATATTTGTAGGAATACCAGCGGATTTGGTTGGTTATCGTGGCATCCTGATAATCCTGCTGAAGGCTATACGTTTTGCTGTTCCATTCCTGATTTTAAGGATACCGTGCACCATTTGCCATATTTCGAAGTTGGAGGTCTACTAATATGATTTGTATGATAACAAGTTTATTGTCCCCTTACGTTATCAAAGTAGCTGCTCGGTTGACCTTTGATATAACTAATTGAGTACATACAGTCATCTTTATAAACCTTTTTATTTTATGTATAAATAAGAAACAAAATATTATTTAATAATGTATATTTATAATCACTTATCCTAGTAAATCATGAACTGGTCATTTACAAATGATGCAATTTACGGTTAAATTATGAACTTATCTATAATTAGGGATTTATGATCCTAATTATCATTACAAAAGGATCTATCGCTAGAAATCATTAAGGTTTTTAATTAAGTTACTATATAAATGTGTCCCGTTTTAATTTTTATTCATTCAATATTTGATCAGCTTATCGTTGAGTGATTTAAAGTAGTGATACATAAAGTGAAGTAAGTGAGATAAAGTAGTGAGTTTTAAATGCAAAAAGTTAATTAACAACAATGAAACCAAAAACGGTATGTTGAAGATTACAAATACTACTATAAATAAAATTTTATATTAACTATTTTTTTATATTTACTTACTGTTATATATATTTTCAGATTGCCTTCGCGTCTTTGCTAGTGGTTACAATTTCTTTAGTACAAGGACTTCCCAGGAGTCACAGATTTAAGCCTGTTGTGAATCTTAATCCAGAAAAGGTGACGACAACACAGAAGCCTATTGAAGTACGAAAAAGCACACTTTTCCCCAAGAACACCAAAAAGTATGTGATAACGGATAAACCACTTCCTCGGGTGACTGCTCCATCTTCGTATAAATATTTTCTCGCAAAAAGACCTTTAATGCTTAAATTCGAGCCAACATCATCATTTTTGAGAAACGGGCCCGCCGTACCCCATCAATCTCTGATGAAAAAAGTAAACTTTGTAGTATCGACTCCTTCTCCATACGAAAAGAATTCCAAGAAATCCTATTGGGACAATCAGCGTCCTATTCACATCAGAAACAACAAAACTACCGAAGATAACGTTGTCAACAATACGATGCCACGAAAACCTAACGAAAATAAGGATAAAATTACTGCTCAACCACAGCTAAATATTATGAACACAACCATGAGTACCAAGGCACCTAAAAATGAAACAAGGGAAATAATTTTGCTACCCATTAATGAACAAGAGTTAAAATCTAATCCGAACGCAATTGCCGATGAAGTAAGTGATATTATAGCATTCGTAAACAAACTGCATGAAACAAAGGAAAATATTTCAAAAATTGGATCTACTACACAACAACCTATTGATAAAAGAACGTTGATACATCCTACGATGCAACCATCAACTAAAGTAACAGAGAGTTCTTTGGCTTATCCTACCCATGAACATACAACAATAAAAAACCAAGATAATGGTCGCAAGCAAACACCCAATGAAGACGTAATACAACCAAATAGTTCTTCCACTACAGAAAAAACTGCAAAAACTTTATCACCAGTACAGAAAGACACAATAACAAAAAGTTATTCCGTAAAAGGTAATAAAGATGAAACAAATGAAACCGCGCCAGAAATTGTGTTCATACCAGTAAATATAAGTGAACTTAAATCACACCCAGATTTAATAGCAGAAGAGGTTAAACATGTCGTCAATGATATTTCAAAACATGCCTCACAAGTAACTCAAAGTACTACCGTTAGTACTACAGTTGCCAGTATCAGTAGCTCTCCTACTACTTCTATGGTAACAACTACTGCTTCAGAAAAGGCCACGCCAGTAACTATGGGATTGGATGAACCGGAAATCATAATTATAGGTAAAGGTAAAAGTTTTCCTTCAAGTAATAGCAGCAGTGAAGACCGCCAAAACCCTAATGACGATGTCGAAAACGTGATTTACCTTCTTTCAAACAAAAATTTAAATAAATCAAGTAATAGTTTAACTACCAAACAGTTTTCGTATCCTGCTGTGGACGCAAAGGACGTTCAACCAAATAACTCATTCATTACCAAGGGCCTGACGACTACACCTTTAACACCGATACAGAAAGAAACAATAACTGAAAGTTATTCCCTAAAAGGTAACAAAAATGAATCTTCAGCTCCGGAAATCGTTTTTATACCGGTGGATTTAAGTGATCTTAAATCACATCCTAATTTAATAGCAGAAGAAGTTAAAAATACCGTCAACGAAATTAAAAAACATACTTCAACAGTGTCTGAAAGTAGTACTACTACAACGGTTGCTATTACCAGCACTTCTACTAATCCTTCGATAACTACTACTCCTACGGTAACCACGCAAATACCAATGGGACCCGAAGAACCAGAAATCGAAATTACTGCTAAAGGTGAGCATTCTCCATCAAGTAACAATAGTAAATACAGCCAAAATCCAGACGATGATGTTAAAAACATAATTTATCACACGCCTGTTTTACATGATTCAAATAACGATGTAACAACTGAAACATCTACAAATGTTGCTATTAGTTCCGCTAATAACTCTTCGCCAGAAATATTGTTTATACCGGTCAATCTAGATGAGCTGAAATCACATCCAAACTTGATAGCAAATGAGATGAAGGATATTATCGATAACATTAACAGGCATCCGCCCAAAATTGATATTACTACTACCACTAGTACAGTAACTAATGAAGCAGCTACTGTTTTAACTACTATTACCCCGGCTACTACTAGTACAACTACCACAACTTCTACTCCGGTGATCGAAAACAGCGTAAATAATCAAAACCCAAATACTGAGGTAACTACTGAACAATCAGAAGCAACTCCCAAAGTCGATAAACCCATTACATCTAGCTCGTCTCATGATATGATATTTTTACCAGTTAATTTAGCTGATTTAAAGGCACACCCAAATGCTATAGAAGATGAAATCAAGGATGTGGTAAATCTAATAAATGATAACCCCAATAATAAGAAGAAAAGTGAAACAACGGCAACCCCCTCACCAAAGATTAAAGAGGTTGTTCCAAATACAACGCCTCGAGAATATAAAATAATTACGAGCACTTCGGAACCCTTAAGTAAGCATATGTCAAATCCTGAGAGTATTGTTCCCGTTGGAAGTTCTGACAAACAAATATCACCAGAAATTATTTTTATACCGGTGAATTTGAAAGACTTTGAATTACATCCTAATGATGTAAATGATGAGATTCAAGATATCGTGAATAATATGGATAAACCTAAATCAAGCGATGAGACAAACTTAACGGATAAAAGTCTGACAACAATGAATAAAGATCACACAACAGAAAGTTCAAGAAATCTACTTCCAATGCAACTAGATGATAAACCAATGAAAAACGAATCCAAGAATATGATGGCAACTGAAAACTCGCTACCTACAAGTGATATGCTTACGGGAAGGTCTTCAACTCAAGCTGATTTCCAGTCATCGACAATTTCTTTAGATGACATAACGACTGAAAATGCTCACAGTAAAGAAAATGTTACGGCCGAAAAACCCCCCGAAGTTGTCTTCATTCCTGTAAATTTGAATGATCTTGAATCAAATCCCGCAATTGCAGATGAAGTACGAGATATCGTTGATTTTATGAATAAGCTTCACCCACATGATAACAAGGTCACAGCATCACTAGATCCTCAAAAAAATACACCGCAAGAAAGTGATTCACCAAAATCAACGGGTAAAGTGACACATAATGTTTCATCCATGCCAACAACGCAAATTTTGTCAACTACTTCTACGTCTGAAAGTTCTGTTAGAAAATATTCCCAAAACTTGGAAACAGACGCAACAACCGAATCTCTCGTAAAATCTTCAAGTGATGCCAGTCTTACTCCGAGCAAGGAAGATCACGTTACTACAGAGAGCTTACAGCGAGAAATTGTCTTCATACCAATAAAACTTGAAGAACTTAAATCAAATCCTGATTTAGTAGCGGATGAAGTAAAAGATATTGTTAATTATATGAATGAAAAAGACAAAACTAACAATAACACGACTGAACAATATACAACTGAGAAGGACATATCATCAATCAAAACTACATCTGAGATACCCGCTGACACCACAACATTAAAAACTTCTACAATTACTGAAACTACTGACAATATCGTGACACCAAAGTATATAATTATCGAACCAATAGAAGTAACTGCCCTGAAAGATGAAGATGAAAATGACATATATGTGGGAAACATCTTACGCAGACCAAAAGTTACCAACAAGCAAAACGACAATGAAAAAAATAAAGGTGCGAATAAAAGCGGAAGATCAAACTCAATAAGCGATGATATTTCAGATGTTATTTATGTTATTAAGAAAAACAAGAATAACACGTAAAGGATTAGGATTTAGGACATACGTAAATTATTAAAATGTAAATATCGTTTTCTAACAGGTGTATCATCCACGTGATAATGTATTTAAATTAATTTAAGAAATAAAAACTCACACAAATGAATTTTATTTTTATTTATTTACCTTATATTTTATTAATACACAGTGCAACGTTAAATTGAAAAAATATTTACGATTGAATATGTGAGCTCCTTATTTGGTAGCTTAGATAATTGAGTAGGGTAAATGCGATATTACCGGCCTGAATTGAAATTGATGTGAATTTTAAGGTCAGCACATGCGTACAGACGTCCTTTATTTTAATATGTAGTTTTAGTTTTTAACATAAAAATAATAAAAGAACATGAGACCTTAATGTGTCAAATTTTCTTCCATTAGCGACCCCTTTTTAACAGCTAATAACGATTATTATGAAGGTATTACCGACTATATGTATATAGGTACGTCAATTAGAAGAGATCTAAACTTAATAACCTGTATTGGTTGTTAATACATCACAGAACAAAAAATTATGTAAAAAATAATTATTTATTGGTAATTAGAACTTTTTTATTGTGACACACACAGATAACATTGATAATAATTAAGTATGTACTGTCCATTTTCATATTGACATTGCTCACGTGGCTGTTTCAATTATTGGCGATACCGATATCATAACAGTAATATTATGTATGCGTGAATAGGTGTAAGTACTATTTGTTGTTTTGCAACAATAAATCAGATTTGAATACTGCTTTGTCTTATTAATTACTCGCTTCCTCTAACAGTGGCGAGCCTGACTGACTCGCCACTCTCACAATCGACGATAGCTATGTAAAAATCTTCTTGTGATTTACTTGAACCTCTGATCCTGCTCGTAGGGTTCTTCTAACTGTTACCTTGGTGCAGACTTCTCCTACTTATATTATCACTATTTATGTGGTAGGTTACATAAGAAACGCTTAGTTTGTAACGTCGGGTGTCGAGGTGATATGGATGGTATGTTTTATGATGCATTGACGTGACATGAAACTTAGCTGCCGGTATTAGTTCAAACAACTTCTCTGAAAACTTTCCATAGTAAATGCGGTAGAAGAGACCCCATATCTCTACGCAACGCCAAGGGATCAAGCCGCTCGGAAAGTGACTGGTCGTCGACGATACACACCGCTTTTCGTTGATGCATGATGAGCAGAAGGAGCTGGTACTGGGGAGCAAGAGGTGAGAACATTACTCATTTGGGGCGAATTAGCGCTTTATAGCCGCGGAGCCGAATTGCAAGCGGTGGCCCGGAGTGAAGTACCGTCTCGCCTTGCTGAGCACATCAAGCTCCTTAGATGCTAATTTTGCCTTACCCTCCAAATGACCGCGAAACTGAATTTCATTTGAAATGTCAACATGTGGAAGCAGATTTTTTGAAATAAATTACCAAATTCCTATTTACTATGACTATGGCGCATATTCTTAGTAAAGCTATACATAATCCCAAGCTATCATGCGCACAAACATTACTTAATTGAACGCAATACAATCACGCAAGCAAAATGTAACATTTTAATAGATAAGTGATAATATGCGAAATAAGCTAATGGGTGGGTGACCCTGCAGATTTTCGATGGCTAATAACTACATTTACCTGTGAAAAAATACGTGTGTACTATACAACTAAGGTACGTGATATTCCATTTAATATGAGGTTTTTTTTTAATTAGTTTTATTTATTTAAAACTTATTATAGACTTAACACTATTTGGTAAAAAAACCAATATATTCTTGAAATTATAGACTTGCTTTAACTTCCTAATCCAAGAACATATAAAATACTTATGCCTTTATCTGACATTAATTATACTACTAGACTAAAAGATTTCGGCACCGTTATGAAATTTCAATATTATATCAGTGATTTTGTGTGTATTTGCTTCTTTTTTGACTTTCTAAATACAAGACAGACATCCGGGATGTCCTAAGTACCCTTTCCGAAATAATTTTTTTGGCTTTGAAAGCATAATAATAATAATAATAAAGCCCGTTTAATATCCAATCATGAAAAAAAAGATAATATTCAGCTTGGATTTTTTACATTTTATACATTATTTTATTTATCTTGTCATCCTATATTTCCTATATCTTAGCTACCTTCAGTACCTTCGATCGGAACCCCTTACAGGTAATGGCTTCATCCAGCTTTTCCCAACTGACTCTGTCTATGGCTTTCTTACTCCATTCGCTTCCTGCTACCGCTTCTATTTCTTCTATCCACCTTTTTTTGGGGCGCCCTCTTCCCCTTCTTCCCTTTGGTCCTTTCCATACAGTTGTCTTTAAAGTCCACATTTTATCTTTGTTCCTGCTATATGCCCCGCCCATTGCTACTTCTGTTTTAGGGCATACTATAATATACGAATATGATTTGCAAGCATATTCCCATATTATTGAGAAAAAGTTTTGTTATTTGTTGATTATTTTATTCATAAAGTAATTAACCCAAAGTTTAGGTAATTCAAATTATAAATTATTTGATTTTTTCCAACTATTACTTATTCGGGAAAAATAATATTTTTGTATTTTGTATACCTTCTTATTATTTTTAAAGTAATGTATAAGCCCTAATAGATATATATATATATATATATATATATATATATATATATATATATATATATTTAATAATAATAATAATAATATACAAATAAACTCGAAAACTAATGCGCCTAATCGCTTGTATAGAATAAATATACTGTATGTAGAATACTGTTCTTTTTCTTAAATATAACTAAGCTATAAGAAAATCTACCTTTTTAATTCTACCTTTTTTTTTTTAGCCAGATTTATTATGTATGATAAAGTAAATTTGCACTGCCTCAATCAAGAACTATGCATTGCGCATGTTGCGTAATCCATACTTACATTTACCATTAGCAAAACTTTGCTAATGTTCACATAAACATTAAGAGGCCATTAAAATTGCTTTCCATTTAATTGTAATCACTTAAGAAACATATTTAAACATTGATTTTCAAAAAAATATTCACTTGTCAATTGAAAATCCCAAAAACAACTTGACGCTGCAATCATGAAGATCAATAAAGTGAGTATGGAAGGTTCCTTTATTTTAAGTTTTTAAGTATTAACTTTATCTTGCAAATATAATTGTAAATTTAGATATTTTAAGTAACAGTATTTGTGTTTTCAGGTTATTTTTGTTATAGTAATTACCACATGTGTCATAAACGGCCTGCCAGTGCAAGATAAAAATGAACCTGAAAAGCCTTCTGAGCCAGCCCAAGATCAAAAGAAGTCGCCCGTAAATAGCACAGATGAAGTTATTCTTATACCTATCAATCTTCAAGAACTCAAATCAGATCCTGAGGCAATAGTCAAGGAAGTTAAGGATATTCTTAATTTTATGAAGAGTAAGAAGGACAATACGAACAACCCTAATTCCTCTACAACTGAGGCATCTTCTAAACCTAGTGTTGCTACAACTAATAAGTCTTCTGATAAACCATCGAATGATACCACTACAACTGCTAAACCATCGGACAAACCGTCTAGTGATGCAACCACCACTGCCAAGTCGAATAAGTCATCCAGCGATGCCACTACCACTTCTAAACCATCAGAAAAACCATCGAATGATGCATCCACTGTTAAACCTTCGGATAAGCCATCAAATGATGCCACAACCACCTCCAACCCATCTGACAAACCATCAAGTGACGAAACCACTACTGCTGCGCCGTCAGATAAACCAAAAAGCGATGCCAGTTCAACTGCCAATCCTTCAGATAAATCATCAAACGATACTACTACAACTGCCAAGCTTTCAGATAAATCTTCAAATGATGCTACCACACCGGCCAAGGCGTCCGATAAGCCATCAAGTGACGCAACAACGACACCTAAGTCTTCAGATAAACCTTCTAATGATAGTACTTCAACTGCTAAGCCAGCAAATGAATCTTCAAGTGATGCTAAAACTACTGCCAAGTCTTCAGAAAAAGCGACAAGCGATGCTACTACAACTAACGACACTAATACTACCGCTAAGCCATCAGACAAGAAATTAGAGGATTCTACCACGAAGGGTCCAAATAAAGACAAAGATGATTTAGAAAAAGAAAAAGATGTCGCACGTGATAGTGCAACGCAAAATCCAGAAAAAGACTCCAAAAATTCTACAACAAAGGCACCTCAAAATATTATTAACGAAAATTGTTATTACTGTATAAACGAATATTTCTTTGATAAACCAGCGCCTAAGCACTAACAAAAATGTATCATATACTATTTTCATGTGCCCAGGTGCTTAGTTAGTCACTTCTACTTAGTTCACTATATAATAAACTTAATATCAATAACATACATTTATTTTATTCATGTTAAAAGTCACGATGTTGCAGAAAACATGGCCACATTTGCCAATATTTGGCATGCAAACACATTAGATTAACTCTCTTATAACGACTCTCAATATCAACAATCATTCTGTATGAATATTCTTGTGTTAAAATAGGTACTAGTTCACCTCCTCTGTTTAATGATCCTTTAGATCATTTGAAACACCAACATATATTTTCTCACAGTGCTTTTCACTCCTAGGACCATCAAATAATCTTTCAACTTATACACAATAATAAGCTTACTTTTAAATCTTAATATGTATAAATTACGCGTCACGTTGTTTGTCCGCTATGGACTCCTAAACTACTTAACCGATTTCAATCAAATTTGCACACCGTGTGCAGTTTGATCTAACTTAAAAGATAGGATAGCTTACATAAATATATACTTCTACTGGACGTGTGTATGTCACTGAACTCCTCTTAAACGACTGGACCGATTTGAATGTTTTTTTTGTATGCGTTTGGGTGGAGCCCTGGATGGTTTAGATTCACAAATCAGCCCGGCAGATGGCGCTGCAGTCGGTACTTTCATACTTTGTTTAATATCCCAATTGCTTGAAATATCATGCAGGACAACGTCTGTCGGGTCCGCTAGTATTAATATTGTAAGCTGACAGGCGCAAGGGTGGCATTTGTCCATAGACATTCGTGTTTAGCTTCGTGTTACAAGCCGCCATTTTGATGTGCACACAGCGAGCCGTTGTACATACCTTTTCCTCTCGGGACCTTGCCGCGAACGGACGGGTGCATCACTCCACATCCATGCGTATCGTATTTTATTGTTATTTATGTTTAAAGATAAATATTAGACATTATAAGTGTGTTTAAAATTGATAAATGTTTCTTTTTTTAAATCTAATTGTTTGTTTATTATAATATAATATATTGATATTTTATATTGGCTAATATTGTATTGTGTGTCAACTAATTAGGTTTAATAGAGCAAGTACTATAAGTAATCCATTAGCTATCTTTGTAAAGAAATAAGAAATCTTATTTTCCCACGTAAGAATTTTAAATTTTAAATGGAAAACAAAAAAATGATATTCTTGTGTTTCGTAAATAACATTTGTTGCTAAATAAAATTGTCAGGCGTTTATTAATAGTATTGTACGGTCTCTGTGGTTGAGATGGCGTATATCGGAGGTGTATAGAAGGCTGATCACGTACTTATAAATAGTGCAGAAATATGTCATATCCGTTTCGGAGTTACACAATACGACATAACTTTTAAAATAAAGAGATAATGAGAAATGGTTTGACTTTGTTGGTAATTACGAGTATAGTATCTGAATTATTTTCATATTGAGCAATATTTTTCTTATTATTAAGATGCTTGTATGTTATTACGGTTGTAAGGTGCTATCTATACTAAAAGAAAGAAAGTATTTGCATATTTGACTAAAGCAAATATACAAAATCGCTAATACAAAATTGACACTGATCGATACACAATATTTTTTTAAGTACATAAAAAATGTTGTTGATTACAAACTATTAACAACAAATTTACTTTATAATATACCTAACGATATTTTTCAATGAATAGCGTAACTCCTTACTTAAGTAGGTACCGTATGCTGTTATCAAAATACCAGTTAAATTCATTTTCAATTATAGATGCGACGATAACTTCACACTTTTTTGATAAAGCTTTTACACGTTTTGAAACAAAAGTTGTTTGGGCGGGACGTAGGACCTCTGGGTTTTACACCGTAAGTTGACTGAACTACGCACCTTTACGTAGAAAAAATCTACTAATAGCTTATATACTTGTATGGTTAGTTACTAATTATTCATTTTCTATATAATATTTTCCATAGCTTAACAATCTCCGTACCAAAGTTATAACTTTATAATATATTATACAGTCAAAACCGTTTACGATGACATCGTTAAGAACAAAATACCCGTTATATTGATAAAAATCAAAGGTCCCGGCTGAATTCTATTGTTTTAGGTTCTTAATAACAACGTCATCGGCTGTTACGACTATCGGTTTTTACGACCAAATATGAGTAGTCCCTTCAATGCCGTTATAACATTGTATTATACTTATTATACTAACTGTCCTACATTCCGCTTGGATCAAAACCTCAGATATAGTTTACATATATACTGTTATTTTTTAACACTTCGTTGCAGAAACATAATACAATTGACATAATTACATGAAAATACCCGTAGGAATAACTTCCGTATATCAAAGCCAATACGTTTTTGACATATAAGAGTCACACACAAGATGTGACTCTCATCACCATAGACATGAAGATTTCTTTTCTATTTTCACTTTTTCATGCTAAAAAAATAAGGCTAAATACTCTTTCTATAGTTATATAGTCCTTTTATACATACTTAAATATACAATCTTTCCACATTAGATACTTTTCTCTTTAAGTTCAGCAAAATCAGCAAGGCATACGGATACAAAAATTATGAATAAAACTTTTTTAACCATATTGCAGTTGTGGCATTCATCACTAGGGACTAGACGGGTTTCGCGCATTATCTAAAAGACAATAGGTGTTGTGAATGTAAGAAATAGTAACATAGCAGGTAATTTAACGGGAACCAATATGGTCGTTAATCTATTCTCAAGAAACCATAAGCTTTATTATTAAAATTAACAAATGAGCACCCAAATTGTATTTAAACCAACTCACATTGAATACTTTGTCATTGTGTTCTTGCCCTTACAGGATGAGGCTTCTTCTGGTGAGTAGTAGATATCCTATTTTAAAAGTGTCTATATATCTATGTATCATCTTTTATCTATGTATTGTTTTTTCAGATATTAATTTCGTCCCTTCTGGTGATGTGTATAGCAGAAGTACAGAAGAAGAATCGTAATGTACCTCCAACAGAAACCCTAAGCGAGAAGAGATTACTCATGCCACCAAGGCACATTAACATAAAATTATCAGCAAAGACCAAGCCTCAACCTTTGATATCATTGTACAAAACGTATGTTGGGAAAAAGTCTTTAATGCGTAAGTTTGTACCTGTTGCAAGAATGACCGAACCACCGATTAAGGTAACTAGACGACCAGTTATGAAGCAACGGCAATTAGTTGTTGGATCTGTCACAGTTAAACCACATAAGAAAGAAGATATTCATATTACATTAAGGAGAAGAGCCAATTTTAGACCTGTAAGTTTTGAGAAAGATACCAAAAGACAAGAGGTTGCTGCAAAATCTATTGAACCGGATAGTAAGGAAGACAAACATGTTCCGGCCAATGATCTCAAAGAAGATACTTTAAAACCAAAAGAGGAGAAAAAAGATGCGGATGAAGATAGCAAGGAGTTTATATTTCTAAATCCAAACGATAGTGCAGCTAAAGTAGACAGTGATAAAAACTCTAATTGATTTTAAAAATTGCTTTAGTAATTTTTGATTCGTAGTTTTCGGCAAATAACTTGGCAACGGTCCTTTATACGTATTTTTCTACGAAAGGTACAAAACTTATCCACCAGGCAACGTTACCAATTTACCTGCCGAGACCTTATGAAACATGATTGTAAGTTTGAACTTCAAATAAAAATTAAATTGAGAATTATTATTTTATTTCTAAAAAAATCTTAAATTTAAGACAAGTAAATGTACATCCTTAATTCTAAGTACAACATAATGGCAATAATTATTATCTATTTCCATCACACTATCATAAATTATCTTTAACTAGGCAAGGCGAACCACTTGGTAACATCACACCAACACATTCAATCGAAACCTAGAATTATAACTTTTGATTTGACATAAAACAAAGAATTTGAAATTATTTCGCTCGCATTACGACCGACCCAATAATGACGAATTAATGATATTTATTGCAAAACTTAATGGACACAATTAGCAAAATTATTGTGATACGCATGACATAATACGACTTATAGGAATTTATTAAATTAAAATCGTGAACCACGTAACATTTACGTAATATTTTCTGTTTAAAGATCGAATTTACGCCTTCTCTTCAATAAAAATTATAAAGGTGAAATTCAATTTTTAATCGCATAAAACGTAAGCAAATAAATATACAAATTACTGGCTTAGGGTCGGCCAATTTCTGAGATCTTTCACGCACTGCGTCAACAAGATTGCAGATTTTTCTATATTGTACTCGTAGATTTAGATTTCAACTGGGTTCAACGCCGAAAGATGGCGTTGTAAAAAATGTAGTCGATTCTATTGTAATCGTAAAAAGATAAACCAAAATAACATTACCTTTAAGAAATTATATTATGTCTAGAATTTTATATTAAAGCATTTTATTTATGAGAAATAATATTTCAGAGATATACAACTACACATTTAGCTTGATTTCTTGTGTGATTCCACTTTTTTGGGATTGGGAATAATAACATTTTCTTGTTTTCAAAATATCAAACAATACTTTGATTATTCGATGATGGAAAAGTCTGTTTTTAATAACATTGGTTTGGTCTCTCCTTCTACGATTTATGGCGATTTACACTGGAATTTTCCAATCATTTGGAAAGTCTAAATACGTCATTGAGGGGTGAATAGGGCGTTCTTGTGGGTATTGCGTTGTATGCATACGATGGCTGCGCGTCCGCTCGGAGTATTACGACACCTGTATAGAAAAACGGAAATGAATATTCATTTTTAAGAACTATTTTCTACTAGCAAGGTATTAAAGCGATATATAGAGAAGCTTATACTAAAAATTTATTTAAATTAAATAATAAACTTCTTTATGCTTAAGGTTTCATTTGTTTATATGATATTATGTCATCAAATAAATAAGAGATCTGTACGAAAATCAAAACTACTTTTAGACAAAAATTGTTTTGTGTTAGATTATACTTACGAAGCCTCCAATAAACATAAATACATATTAATACCGCACCCTTGAATACAAAGAAAAGCGACACTTTCTACCTGAGGGGTTCACTTTCACTTTGATCTTGGTTTGAGGGGACAGCACTCCGTAATCCACGTCCTCGTAAAGATCCTGGAAATTAAAAACGTTCAAGTATTGCAAATACTATTTTAATACTCTGTTTATATAAAGGACTGTATAAGTTAGCGGTTACAGTTCTATAAACTTTCAGTTTTTATATGTTTTCTAGTTCTACAACAATAGCTATAATAAATCTAAAGATTAAGATAGCCTTAGAATCAAATTTCATATATTCGGACCATTATTATCAGGATTGGAAACATTTACTATTTTTAAGGCACTCTTTTTCATCACCCTATTGAAGTATTTCTGTTGAAAATCAACTTAGGATTCTTCAAAAAAAAAGAGTTTCCAATTCTAAGAAGTCTGGCATCGCACTCGCGACCCTATTCACTTTTGTTGCCGCACTCTTCACGTTCGCAACTATTGGTGCACAACCAAAGATTTGCAAGATTAACAACTATGCCGATCTACCACCCTTCTGATCGCAAATCTGGTAAAATAAGTCTTGCATACCTCAACTCTGTAGCCTGATGGGTTGTTGAGTCCCAGCTCCCTCAAAGTGACAGCGACATCTGACGGTGTCCCATCTGTTCGTCTATTGACGAACGCCACTGCATATGAATAGTACTGGCCTTGGATCGGTAAGATAGGTCTGGACCAAATTTCGATGCCTCGGTGCTGAAATATAATATTTTATATTAACTTAAACATGTTTAATATGGTGGTCTATTTACTATTGACATTACATAAATAAACAGAAAACTAATTTATATATTGTGTGTGTATTTATAGCTATGACACTGTTTTGATATCTCTCTAGATCAGTGTTTTCCAACGTCCCACGCCCAATGGGGGGCAATTTGACAGTTAAGGGGGGCAATTCTAGGGCTCGACGTTTTTTTTATATGTTTTGATAGTTTACTAGTGATTTCTTCCTAAAACCTATAATTTAAGTTTTTTAAGTGTACATTTAAATTTTGTATTTTACATGCCCCCTAGGCGTAAGGATTTTAGAAAGGGCGAGGAGGGAAATTAGCCTTTCTAAAAATTCATGAAAAAAAATTTTCTTTCATGGCACTTAAAAGGTTGGGAACCACTGCTCTAGAGTATACATATATATCTCTCTTTACCTCGGTATTTAGAACGCTAAACTATTGGTTTAAAAACTTGTTGAACATTTAAGAAGAAAATCTAATGATTATATCTAAAAGTGTAAAAGTATCGCAATTATTCTTGTCGCCTTGGTTCTCAAAATACAAAGTTTAAAATTGCAGAAGGTACCTCATACAAATTTATTTAAAAAACTTTGCTTAAATATGTCGAAACTACACCACATTAAACATCATAATAATAATAAATAATCAGTGGCGCTACAACCTATTTAGGTCTGGGCCTCAGTTTTCTGAATCTGTTTCATGATCATTTTTCAATTTAATACGCAAGTAGGTGTCACACACGCCGTCGACTTTTTGGGTCTAAGACATGTCGGTTTTCTCACGATGTTTTCCTTCACCGTTCGAGCGAATGTTAGATGCGCACATAGAAATAAATCCATTGGTGTACAGCCGGGGATCGAACCTACGACCTTAGGGATGAGAGTCGCACGCTGAAGCCACTAGGCCAACACTGCTCTTTAAACATCATAACTTAACTCACCTTGTATATCCTTCTACCCTGTATGCCCAGTGGATCCTGGTCTACATCGATGATCTTTCGGTTCTGCAGGATCGCCTTGTACTCCGGCCGAATGGTCCTCAGGTCAACACTCATCAGTAGAGGCGCCGCGAGTATAGCCCAAATCGCAAACTGGGTCTTACTCTGCTCGTACGATAGACCAAAATTGCCTATGATCAGCTGGAAAAATACAGTTAGGATGATATCTCGATCAGTAAATTTGAGTGCTTTTTGTACATGACTTCATATTACATATTATACACAACAGGCCTATATTAAAATACATATTTAAAGCAATCTCGTCTTGAGCACTGTCTAGTATATCAAACTTCAAAAAAAAATTGACAGCTCTTGAAACGAGCATGAAAGATAGAAAACTTCCAAATGATATATATATATAAAAGGCATCCAATTCATCCAAGGCATCATTTCTAATAATACTGGCTATTTTTTTTTTATAGAACTAGGGGCAGGAGGCTCATCTGATGCTTAGTGAAAACCGCCACCCATAGACACTCTCAATGCCAGAGGGCTCGCGATTGCGTTGCTGGTCTTTTAAGAATCGGTATGCTCTTTTATTGAATGTTTTTTCAATTTCGAATTGGTTCGTGAATATATGTTCGATTTAAATTCGAAAGACTTTTGTGTCAAACAAAAGAAATCAAAAAAATCTTATAAGATTAGGTAATCTATTATATTGAGCTACAGCTGTTGATGGATTGCCTCTAAGGACCAAAGATATATTGTAAAAATGCCACTTACCATGTCCGGGTCATTCCAATGTCCGGGACCTGCATTCGGCACGATCACGTCCTGATGGTTTCCGTAATAGTCTATGATAGACTCGACGGACGCCCACGAGTCTTGAATATCGTCGAAGTTCCTCCACAGGTTGCAGTGCTCGATTATCGATGAGAAATTTGGCTGAAAATATCATTTTTCTTTATTATTAAGGAATATTTAGATAGTTTTTCAAGTTATACTTCTTTTGGCGTAAAATGATGAGAATAAATTTTTACGATGCGTTACTGTCACAAAAAACCGACACCCTGAAGTTAGCTATAGTCAACATTTTAGTTTTTTCTATTGTTAGTGTCGTTTTTTCTACAAACATAGAATAAAACTTTTAAAAATAATTTATCTTGTTACGTCAAAGAAGTATAACTTCTAACGCGTGTACATAAGTACAGACACGTTATTTTTATAACGCAGGCCCACGATTATTAAATTTATTAAAATAGTTTTGAAATTTTACTTAATGTCCTAGTAATTTCTTCATAAAAACTATCATTTAAGTTTCATAAGTGAACAATTAAATCATTTAATATTAAAAATTATCCATGTTACATAAGGGGCATAATAATTTTAGAAAGGCTATATAGGTAGGTAGGTAGGGCATAGCACAACAAAGGTTGAGAAACACTGGTATAAGACATCTATACGTATGAATTAATCATGCTTTATATTTAAATAACGTCCATAATAAATAAAAATATATTAAAACTAATAAGGTATATAAATCTTAATAATCATATATTTTCTTTCGTAATTATTTCATAAAAGTAATTTCTCTAATTTCTAATTTTTAATCTTAGTTTTAAATATGTGTTTCTTAGTAAGTGAATTTTGTATGCAATTCTTATGACAAATAAAGTTATTCTTAAACCTAAAAGTATTGATCACTAAAATTAATAAATTCTCTTCAATTTAATGCTTTAATCCGATTTAAGCCTAATCATTCAAAAGGAATAAATAAAAACTTCATCTAGTAATCGTTTCGTGGAACAATTGTTGTAAATGTGTTTTACAATTCTAGGAAGTTAAAAGAACACTCGGTTTCAATTTAAGTACTTATGTATTACGTAAAAGGGAGAGTAATTATTTGATTACATTGCAAATGACAAAAAGCGGTTTGGAACCACTTCCATTATATGTATTATAGCTTCCCGATGCCATCATCTGTATGAAATATTATTAGAACTTTTTATTTTTTAGAATTATTTTTAGCCGTAGGACTGGCCTAGCTATTAAAAAGCGTTTGTATATTTCATTGTAGTTCAAGTTGTTTGTATGAGATTCATCTTGAACACCTAAATCAAATTTTATTGAAATATTTTTTTAATAGAGAAAATAATATAAATTTACTGGGGTTTGATTCATATTTATTCTTTAAAAATGAACATATATTAAAACGGGTCTTTTAACAAATTGTATAGTAATGTAAAAAAAGTTTTAACGTTCAAAAAATTTTACTTTTTACTGAACCTATACCATGCGTGATACAAAATATTACACATTATTAACGCCTGCCCGAAAATATTCTTCGATCTTTGATTTGACCATTCACAAATGAGCGTTTCTTTCGTCTTTTGTTTTACATTTTCATTCCTCACAATATCTTAAGTACAAGTTTAGTTATGCGGCTATAGAAGTTAAAAATGTACTCATAAAGTGTTAACCCACTTACAACTTAGTAAAATAATGTTTCAAGTTTATTCAACATTAGGCGTTTCACACTTTAACAAAATTGTGGATAAGTGATAGTTAGTATCGTATTTTTGCACGTCTTTAAGTGTAAATATCATATTTAAAAAAGCAAATAAAAAATAAATAAGTGGCGCAAAAAAGACCTAATGGCGTAAATACCTCATTAGGTCTTGGCCTCAGATTTCTGAATCTGTTTCATGATCATTTTTAAATCTAATAGGCAAGTAGTTGATCAGCCTACAGTGCCTGACACACACTGTCGACTTTTTGGGTCTAAGACATGTCGGTTTCCTCGCGATGTTTTCCTTCACCGTTCGTGCAAATGTTAAATGCGCACATAGAAAGAAAGTCCATTGGTGCACAGCCGGAGATCGAATCTACGACCTCAGGTATGAGAGTCGCACGCTGAAGCCAATAGGCCAACACTGCTCATATAAAAAGCAAACGTCACTCATTAAAGAAGTAAGTACAATTATTCTAGCAAATAACGTACCTGTAGGCCGGCGTATATCTGGTAGACTGGCCAACTGCACGAGTAGACCATTTGTCTCCCAGTTGCGTTCAATTCCCTCCCAAAGGCCGGGTATCCATGGTCCATATCAGCTGGGAGAGCGTAGCATCCATCCAGCTTAACATAGTCTACGCCCCATGCCTCGAAGGTTGCAGCATCTAGAAATATAGTACTAGTTTAATTTTTGAAGTTATACTTCTTTAGGCGCGTTATGAAAAATTTATGAGAGTGAAATTTTACGATGCGCGCGCTCCGTGACACAAAATTAACAGAATGAAGTTGCCCACGGAAGATGCTACGGCATTGGACATAATTTAAAAACAACATTCGAATAATAATAGAATTTATGTTACACTTAATGTAAGAGAATAATAATAAATATTTATTTATTTAATTTTTCAAATGTAAACTGAACTTTATTGACTATAATGACTCCTTTTCCAGTCTTTGATTATTTAATTGCAATTAATTATTTGCATGCAATCAAACTATTTTTAATAATGCCAAAGAAGTATAAATTCTTACGCGCGTACATAAGTACACGTACCCTTTTTTTGTAGAATAAATATGGAAAAACACAATACTAAATTCGATTTAGCGACGCTGAAGGATCTGCCCATTTTCATTTCATTTTTATGTTCAAGTAGCAGACCAAAATCGGATGAATTCATTTCAAGGAGTTTGACACTACAAACAATTTTACACAATTTTACACATTTTCCAGTTTTCTCCGCTCTTTTATGCATTTTTTAATACTTTTTATACGGGTTGTTAAAACTACCATACAGATAATATAATTCAATATTATATGGCTGACGTTTCTATAATTGCTTTTGTTTGTATGGTAATTATCGTAGGATTTCATTCATTATAAACTGTGGCTGTGTTAATCTAAGGTCTCCATCGCACTACGTTTTGTTCGTGAAAGAATTTTATAAATTTTTACTGCAGACATTTCTTGCCGCACACAAGTAGGCGTAAACAAATGAAGGCCAAACATTACCATGTTTCCATTTTGGTAATATTTTATATCATACAACAAAATTAGGGTTATCTTAAACAATTTCTAACCGCAAATCTTATTTTTGAAGTAGTTCCCTGTAATTTCGTTTTATAATTCTACCCATAGCAGTAGAAACTTTCCTCAAATATACAACATATCGTACATAAAAAAAAGGTAAAGCCCCAATAGATGATCATGTACCCAATATATGATCACTCCATGTATTTGTAAGTATATCTATATTCATACTGTTTACTGTTACGTGCTAATTATAATATGAATAAATAAAAAATCTGCGTTTACTGCACAAGACGTTATGCGATAGAATGGCTATTTTAAAGTTCTATATATGTAAAGTTCTAATATGTAACTACTAAACGGATACATCAACCGATAGCGTGTATTTTTTTTGACGTGACAATTTCTTATAATTCGATGGAGCCGGCTGCACGTACGAAAAAACATGACTCATGCGGCGTTACCCCTGAGGCGTTCCATTTAAGGCTTGAAGTGCAAGTGAGAGCGCGGAACGAGCGACAAAGAGGCACAAAAATTGATATAATAGTATTTATGCATACAAATAAATGTAACTTGATCAATTCAATTGTGATTTCCATTTACCTCCTTCTCTATATTCATACAAAATATCTATCAAACAAATAATATTAAAATTGTATTTTCAAAAATGCAACCATTCCATCAGTATTTTCTTATGACGTTGTCACGTTCAACTATCGTCAGTAAACCGACTTTACAGACAACCGATTTTTTTCTCGATTATTCTCTATCTCGATCTTTCTCACTTTCTTGCTCCTTACTCTCGCACCATGGCTATTTGCTTCATGCTACGTTCGCCCTTTCTCATCTCTGTCAATCGGTCTCAATCGGCCTCTCCCTATTTTTCGACAAAAACGCTGCACATCTTATTATTATTATTATTGTGTTTCATCCGTAAAAATTTAACCCACATGCGCCTAGAAGTTTCACTTTAAAAATTCAAATCTAGTTCGCAACTATAAATGTAATTTAATACGCTAATACTATACGACATATCGTTGCATATTTGGTAACTTTAATGCGTTCACTACACCTTTCAATCGTGTCAAGGTGTTAACTCAGGAATCAGCCCCCGTACTCTGTAACCAATGCCAATTTAAGTATCTCAATAGTTCTGTAATATATTCTCACAAAAAACAACTACATTTAACTATCTAGGGACTATCAGAGTTGAGTCTTAGTGCTGAGTATCAGTCCAGTATGTCAAAAGTTATTGGAATTTGGCATTTGAGAGTCATGGTATTGTTAAGTATCTACTCTAAAGGTAAGATTGGATTTAGGTTAAAGAAACGACACTCCAACTAGAACACCCGTATGCTATAAATTTCAACATCCTTATTGCGTGGTAACTCAAACTTGGACTTACGTGGTACGACAATTGGATATGAAAACTAACTGATATTGAAAGTAACATAGTAGTCCTATTCACGCAAAGCAAGGAAATATATAACATAGGATAGACTTCAGAATTACAACGTGCGGCCTTTATTTCACCCATATTTTTTAACACTTCTCATCTCGAAACTTTTATAGTGGGAATCAAACTGGCAGAGGCATCTAATATAGCAACGAACTGCATAGTAATATGTCTATGGATGCTTCTACATTAGTAGTTATCGGACAAGACTCCTCGGACAGCCGCAGAAATAAGAAACACATCTACTATTTTTTAATAAGGACAGAGAAATTTATCTGCCCCTTACATTCAGATGTAACAGGACAGATACAAGCTTATTGGAATATATTTTTTCCCGAAGTTCTCTTTCGTCTCTTTCTGTCAAATTGTGTTAACGCTATGAGGAAGAGAGACAGATAAGTACTTTAATTAAAACAGAGCAATAATTGTTTAGCAATCGAGGAATAAAAATTCCAATAGTGTTTTGTTTCAACTACTACTTGGTGACATTTAGTGGCAACCTTTAATAGGTTAATTATTACCGCGTTTATATAATTGCTAGTTTAAATGATCGTCATCAACTAATTAGCATCTATTGATCAATATGCAACTTCCTAATTAAACGAGAATCTTTTATAACATAAAAACACATATTTATTAATTTCCGCATACTAAAGGGAAGTCTGAGGATGGTATGGCGATCTTTTTACTATACAATATAAGTATCCAAGACCGAAAACCATAGAAGTCCAAAACAAAAGTCTACCTTAATTCTGTTTTGAGTTAGTAAAAAAATGGGTCATGAAAAGCATTGCAGCAAAAAAAGTTCCATTTTACAACTTTTTTTGGACAAACAAATATGCGTTTATTGTTTTTATTTCATTTAACTTATTTGTTGAAGTCCTCTATTCTGTAAAGAGGCACGAGGTAGAACAAATGATTACTTCTATTAATATTATTTTTTAAGACAGTTGCTCAAAAAGTGGCGTATTGCAGGGACGTATAGCGTTCGGGATGTGGGCTTTTACACACTCGTGCTTTTTTTTTACCTTTTCCGAACTAGTGCGTTTTCTTTCCCAACTGTCAAAATAATGTCTATTAAAAAGAAAAAACCAACCACGAAGTTTTTACTAAAAAAAATTCATAGAAATTTTTATGATTCATGCAAATATTTCTAAAAAGAAGCTACTGCTTTGTTTCAATATCAGATTTAATGATTTGATTCAATGAGTTAGGTTAGATTTCATTTCATCTCATTAAATTTCATTTCATATCAATAAAAAATTGTACTGAAGACTTGGCTGTATGGGCATAGTTCCCTTTGCCTACCCAGAATGGGTGAAGAAAAAAAAATATCTGCTTATATTCTTTTACGGTTGGCGCCATTTTCCATAAATGTTCTTTGCGCGTTTAGTTGTTTGTTATATTATATATTAAATATACATGAACAATCATACGAAATTAATTATAGTTTGTCTCAAACAGTAAATAAATATGCAACCTAAAACTTCTCCAGTTAGTATAAAAAACTGTACCAATGTATATGTGAACAATAAATTTGTATAAGAAATTGATTAGTGAGTTGAGTTTATTGTTTTTTTTATTATTTTATTAAATTGCATAATTTTTTCGCAACTGTATTAAAAATAGTTGTTCAGTACACGTGAGTAATGAAATATACTATTTCCGTTTTAGTGGGGTTTCAGTGATCGTTTTTTTTTAGAATAACACCGTGATCCTACGGTTAGGCTTTTAGGCAGTACTTAGGGTAGAAACGGCGGCTCATACGTGAACTAAAGTCAGTACCATGTTTGTTACTGGATGTATTTCTATTGTAACGGAATCAGTCCACAATTTATATTAAAATTAACCCTAAGGGCGACAATAAGCGGTTACTATGTCTATCTAGTAAATATATTTGTTTAAACTCTTGCCGAAGTCGTGTGTAAACTAGTAATGCATAGTTGTACAGTACCTATCGAAGATTAAATGTAAATTACATTGAATGAGGTAAGACTGGGTTCATGACAGGGGATTGGCATTTTGTAATGTTATTATAATAGTCGCAAATAAACTTACGAAATATGTAAATAAACAATTACTTTTTTGTCTCAAAGGGAAATATGTATATTTCATGATTGGTTCAATAAAACTATTACTAAACTGCGTGTGTGGAGCAATAAATAACTTTTCCAATAAAATGACCGTCAATTACAATGCTTGATTTAAAGGACGCGAAACACTAAAAATTTATTGCTTCAAAAACGTGGTTGTTTATAGCAATTGTGAATTGATTAGCCTTTTGTGCCTGACACACCGTTGCCTTTTTTTGGGTCTAAGGCATGTTGGTTTCCTAACATAGCATAATATAAATAAAATAACGTAATATAATAACATAACAGCGCACACACAGAGAAACTTCATTGTTGCCGAGAATTGAACCTACAACTTCAGGAGTATCAAGCTGAAGCCACTAGGCCAACATTGCTTATTTATCTCATCCTTTATCCTTCTTAAAGCAGATTCAGTAAAACAACAATTGTCGACTAGTAAATTATTACTATGTAAAATGTATTATAAGAAAAACACTCAGTTCTGCAGAAACATCGACAAGCATATCACACATATGATACACCTTAGTAATTTTATCATTAGGATTATGTGTCTATCAATTTTACCTCCAGCAAGATGGCCGACGACACCCGGATATCCGGCACAAGTGAAGTTGCCATAATCTTCATAGATACCAAACTTCAGCCCTTTGCTGTGTACCTGAAATAAAAAGAGAATCTTGTACTCTATTTATAAACAAATATATTAATATTGACTCAATTTAAGTTACATTTATATTCTTATTTGCGCTTAATATTCAAGACTTCTATGAAGAAGTGCAAAAATTGTCGCCAAAGATAAAAAACACATATTTCGTTTACGCAATTTGAAGATAGAACTTCTCCAAAATATCCTCGTCTCTTTGCTAACTGTAGCGTATTCAAAATCTAATATATAAAATTCTCGTGTCACAATGTTCGTTCCCATACTCCTCCGAAACGGCTCGACCGATTCTTATGAATTTTTTTATGCATATTCAGTAAGTCTGAGAAAATCAGCTACTGTCTATCTTTCAAACCCCATCCTAAGGGCTCCAAATTTTTTATTTTTTAGATAAAAAAATTGTTTTTTTTTTTTTTTGGATAAACATACAAAAATACATACAACCTTTAATTTTCACCCCTCTACGATCAACTCCTATTTTTTATTTGTTAATTAATTTTTTTATGACTTGAACTTTATACAGAGAAAAGTTCACAGAAAAACCTAAAAAGTTTTCATTCCAGAAAACCGAACAGTCTCTGGGGTAGCAAAGCAAAATGTTCCATGTTGGTATGTACTAAAAAGGTAGGCTAAGTAAAATCACATTAAGGAGAAACGAAGTTCGCGGGGTAGCTAGTAATATTATAAATATTCCATTTAAATCAAGCAAGTACTTGGCTGATTCTTCTTTCCATCAATATTAAGTCATAAATTTATTCTTCGTCCGTCTATAGATAAAAAGTGAAAAGGCGAATAAGGCTTTGCATTCAGAATTCTTTATAACTATTCATTGGATTAACCATGGAATAACAATTGTTCAATGTTAGATAATCGGTTATCATTGTCAAAATTACAAAACAATAAAACAAAAAACTAAATCACTTAGAGATTGTTTTTTATTACTCAGTCATACGGAAATTCGAAGGTTAGATTATAGACAAGTTTTTGTTGCTAATAATAAAAATATCATTGTTTTATCGCGTTCGAAGGTTTTTAGGTTACGCATAAAACTGACATATACAAAGGCTTTATTAAAAAAATCATGTTATGACCTATCATATCCTAAAATGTTCGTAAACGCCAAAATTTTATTTAGAGCTGTTACTATGAAAATCAGTGTTGCTGATGACATATATTTCCTTAACCAAATAAATATACTTTTAATTTCTATTTCAATCAGTAATGTGACGCTCTGTTAGAGTAACTGTTTACATTCTCTTGATGTGCACATGCACTTTAAAATATTGAAAATATATTATAATTTGTCTTTAAATAAACATCACTTTAATGATAAGTTACTAAATATTTGTATCATAACTTTCCTACCCTAAGTGTTCTTCGACTATTTTAGTTTTCTTTGTTAGTTACCATGGATTTACCCAATACATCTAACTATAACTCAAACCACTCCTTATATGGAAATTGTATTCGTTTTTACAACAAACTCCCAAGCGAAATTAGAGAATTATCACTAAATAAATTCAAAGCCCTCGTTAAACGGCAATTAATCAATAAAGCGTTTTATAAATTTGAGGAATACTTAAATGATCCTAATCCTTGGGGTTGATTTGCTCCAGTTCAAACAATTTGTATGACAATACTTGGCGATTAAAAAGAGTGGCGGAAAGTTTCTTGCCAGTTCTTCTTACCCGCCCTACGCCCTTGACTTGCGAACTGGTAGTAAATGTAAATTTACAATTAATTTAACTTGACGATTCAAAAGTGTACTTGGTTACCTACTTGAATAAAGATATTTTGAGTTTGAGTTTGAGTTTATAAAGTACTTGATTATAATAATAATAATAATAATAATAATAAAGCCTTTTTTATTTCCTGTTTTACAAAAGTTGGTAGTTGTTATATTAAAGTTACCAAAAATATTGATTTGTTAGTAGGTTAGCTTAAATTATGTTAGTAATATATATTTATAGGATTTATTTAACAGGAACCCCGGTTTGGGTAAAGGCCTCCTCCAAAGATGCCCATTGTTGTCGGTCCTGTGCTATGGAGTGCCAGTTTTTGCCAGCTGATCTTTACAGATCATCTTCCCAGCGGTCTAAGGGGCCCCCCCTTCCGCCTCTTGCCTGGTGGTCCTTTCCATTGGGTAACTCGTTTGGTCCACTTTCTGCTAGACATTCTTGCCACATGGCCAGCCCAATTCCATTTCAGTTTTCGGGCAAAAGTTAAAGCGTTTGTAACTTTAGTGACGGCTCTTATCTTTGTATGTCTTATTTTGTCCATTCTCTTTATATTCAACATGCTTCGCTCTAAACCTCTTTGACATACATTGATTTTATTCACAGCTTGTGTAGAGAATTTCCAGGTCTGGCTTCCATAAGTTAAGCTGGGTAGTAGACATGAGTTCATAACTTTAGCTTTGAGAGTTATTGGTAGGTTACTCTTAAATATTTCTTTTAGGCTCCAATATTTATTCCAGGTTTGTTGGACCCTTCTCTCTATTTCTATAATGTTACTGTTTTCCTCGAAACTTATTCTTTTTCCCAGGTAAGTATAATTTTCTACATACTCTAAAGGGTTACCATTGATAGTTATAGGTCTTTTTCGTGTATTACTCATTATCTTTGTCTTCGTTAGATTCATCTCCAAACCAACTTCCGCACTCACCTGTTGTAGAGATTCTATCATGAATTGCATCTCGTTGACTGTCTCTGACAGAAGGATCAGGTCGTCAGCGAACCTCAGGTGACTTAGGTAGGTGCCTTTTTTATACAGAGTCCTGTTTTACTCCAATCTAATTTGTTCATGATGTTTTCGAGTATTGCTATGAAAATAGTGGGTGAGAGCGGGTCCCCCTGTCTTACTCCTCTTTCTATATGGAAGGCGGGGCCTAAAGTTTCTAGCTTTATTCTTCCTTTGTTGTTATTGTATATGCTTTTAATCACCTTTATGTATTTATCTGGCACCTCTTGTTCTTTTAAGCTTTCCCATATACTTTTGTGTATGACTGAATCAAAAGCTTTTTGATAATCAACAAAAGTTATGTAAAGAGGTCTCTGAAATTCTTGATATTTCTCCATAACTAACTCTATGGTGTGTATGTGGTCGATAGTAGAGTACCCTTTTCTGAAACCTGCCTGTTCTACAGATTGTTTTGCCTCTATTATCGGGCTTAGTCTATTATTTATAATGGATGCGAAAAGTTTGTATATATTTGGTAACAAACTGATTGGTCTGTACTTGATTATATCTGAACATTTATTTTAAGGCGTAAAAAGTTGTTTATATTTAGCACATAATTTAGTTATAAGCTGTGAATCTTCTTTATACACACAAAAAGTATATAAATATCTATTTTACAAGAATTTTAGTTACTACACTAATTGCAACACCCGTGACCAATTATCAGTATATTCCAATTTTTAACACCATTATTTGGCTCTCTGAGCAGTATCAAATATATTTAAGGCTTCAAAAGGTTTTAAAGCTTTAAAAGCTAAACACTTACAATATATCAATATGAGTTACTTATAAATAGTTACTTCCTTTGTCTTGACTAAGATTAAGGCTAAGCTGCATAATAGCTTAATATAGTACTTACGTCAGCAGGTAAATGTCAATTTATAAGGTTAATTGTATAATCTTTGCTTTGTTAGTCAGGGCTGGATTTAGGGGACAGCCCTCCACAAAAGAGGGGTTCCCACAATAGAGACTTCGGAAAAAAAAGTTTTAAATTCCGACTAGTAAACACCAGTAAAGAACTTTTATTTGGATATATTTTTATGTTTGTTAAATACTAACAGAATCTATTTGGTTTCACGATAAATTATTGATTGAAAAACTCCACTAAAAAAGTTGTTCAATTTATTTGGTAAATGATTTGGGGCCAAAGGGCCTCGACTTGCCTTACCCTGAGGCGTCCATACCTCTAAATCCGGCCCTATTGTTAGTATACGTAGCAATTGTTCTGATTTACGTCATGTATTATGATAGAGACATTTTACGCTGAATATGTATAAAATCTAGTTTTAGTAGTTGTTGATATCATTGGTTATTTAAAATGGTAACATCGTAATGTTCTAATACTGAAAGTAAGTCTAAAAGTTTTACGGGTTTAAATGTAAGTAAGGGACGAACGTGGCGGACGGAAGTAGGTTATTTGTAGATCTTAAATCAATAATCGCATATGAAACAATAATAAATCAAAGTGACACAATAGTGTTGCCATTTTCAAAACAAATAATCATCGATTAAGAAAGTATAATCACCTCCTTTACTTTAAATTTATGAACGAAGAATAAAAAACTTGTCATTATTACAATCTATCTAAGTTTCGTATGACCGTCGTCAGTTTGATTTATAATTTTATTAGCTACAAAAAAAATCGTTACAATTAGCTTTTAAATATAGAACAAATTGAATGGTTCATTCATTTCATATCAAATAAAACAACAAGTAGTTAGGTGTCACAATTCACCGTAGTTACATTAATTTCGACACAGTTCTAGGTACATACTTTACTGTTTTATAGAAGCATCAAGTCGTGATTTCATTGCAGAAGCCTACTGCGTGGGAAAGTGTTTGCAATATAGTAGGTATGCACCCGGACAGTAATCCAACACAGTCATTTGTAGGCATAATATAAAATAAACAATATAAATCGTCGTAGTACTCGTTAGAGACATCAGAAGATCACAATAAAAGGTATTTATATTTTACGAATTTTCATTTCTTAAAAATGTCACCTTTTTTTTCCTAGTATATATGTATGGTGTGCTCAGTATCCGCACTCAGACGTACATATGGTCGGTTGTACGTCCGGTCCTGTCCAGATGTTCTGAAGTTTCTTGGCCACTTCACAGGCTTCACGGAGCGACCTCACTGCTCCGAAAATTTCTTCTCGTTGGGGAGCCACAGCCAAGCCATCCAGGACTACGTGTGTGACTTGTTGTGTGCCAAAGACAAAGAGACGTTTATTTAGGAGACAGTGGCCCGTACATAGAGAGTTTATTTTCTGTCTTAATAAGCAATCATTTAAATCGCTTCCAAGTATATATTTAATTCATATATTTACTTAGTAAAGTGAGTTACTGAATATAGCATAAGCTGTGGTTAGATCAAATAGTTTCGAAATGTGCCACTGTGGCAACTTGTAATGACTTCCTCTACCGTCTCGTTTATATTACTGACACATAAATAACGCAGCTGTCTTGAATAAATACTTAAGAACACTCCCATCCTTTAACAACCAATTCCAGTTAGAACATACTTCAAAGACTACGTCTATACAAAGTTTGACAATCATACGCGTATGCAGCAAATTATTTGGCTTTTATCTGAAGACCTGTGAGTTGTATCAGTTCATAAATTGCTGGCTTGGCAGCTGGCTCCACAAAATTGAGGTGTACGCCAACAAAATCATGATTACACGGAAACCTTAAACATTTTTTCAGGTTTTGCCCATCAAAGGTAAAACCAATTCGACTTAGGGAAACGCAAAGTCGGGACTGCCGTACGCGAGTCATATTTAGACAATCAAATAAAGACAGATACTAGGCCGGTAACGCACACGCGTTTAGTACGAGTATCCTTAATATCAGGTGAAAATCCTAAACGTTACCTATCAAATTCAAAGTCAAAAGTCAAAAATCATTAATTCACATAGGTAACACAATGAACACTTATGAACGTCAAAAAAAACTATATTAAATGCTTCTAATTTCACATTTACTGCCAGTTCTCAAGTCAAGCGTAGAACGGAAGAGAAGAACTGGCAATAAACTCTCCGCCACCCTTTTTTTATCTTTAAAGAAACCGAGTCGAAGTGTTTATATGCACAGTGTTCCATTTTCTAAATTAGATGTTTAAATTAGGTTTGTGTAAATTTTTGTTTAACTAAATCAATATGGCACTGATATTTATCTTATTTTGCTAGTAAAAAACATAATTACATCTAACTTTACTAAAACCCAATTAGGCCCTAAGACATATTCCTACAACATATCCCTAAGATTCGTTTATAATCTGGACAAGTAAGTGTCATCAATCATCCTCGCGTCCATGTACCATGATTTTTACGCGATGTTTTTCATTGAAATAAATATTGATTGCACATAGAAAAGCTGGCACAGTATCGATTTGAACGTAGGTAGGTCTCAATTTTGAAGTCACATATACTTGTATAACGTCTTAATACATTCTTGAATTCATAGTATCTTATACAAAAATCTTTCATGTGTCTAAACAAACACAATTAATGATAAAAGGATTAATTTAAATATTAATATATTTTATGATATGACAATTATACTGAATTAATATTGCCATGATATCTTTTGTTTAACATAACACGACATAGGCGTTCCCACGCAGATCCTTACGCGAAGGTCACAGATCACAAAATGTTGAAGTATTTCTACAGACTATAGAACTATCACAGAACAACTATAGCAACAATCTACGAAAAATATCTATAGATTATAATTTTTGAAGTTATACTTCTTTAGGCGCGTTATGAAAAATTTATGAGAGTGAAATTTTACGATGCGCGCGCACCGTGACACAAAATTAACAGAATGAAGATGCCCACGGAAGATGCTACGGCATTGGACATAATTTAAAAACAACATTCGAATAATAATAGAATTTATGTTACACTTAACGTAAGAGAATAATAATAAATATTTATTTATTTAATTTTTCAAATGTAAACTGACTTTATTGACTATATACGTAATGACTCCTTTTCCAGTCTTTGATTATTTAATTGTAATTAATTATTTGCATGCAATCAAAAACTATTTTTAATAATGCCAAAGTAGTATAACTTATTACGCGCGTACATAAGTACACGCACCCTTTTTTTTGTTATATGGGCGACACGGGATGTATGATGTAAGTTTGGTTCTATCAATATAATGTAAGGTACAATTTAATTAATATAAATCGAAAATTTTATAAGTATAATATATTTAACAAGAATATAAAACACAGATTGTCAATTCACACGTAAACTAATTTCTCACTTACGTTCCAAATTCAAAAAGATATTTCCCCACTATATTCTCTACACTATGGTTCTAGTTCTAACTTCTATGTGTTATTGTTATGTATTGTTCACAGTTCACATACAGGGGTTGTGTCGAAATAATCATTGTGATATAATGAGATTGCGGTCGCAGTGATTAAAAAAGCTTTAGAATGAAGAATTGAAAGAATAGGCTGTACTTAGGCGTATCACAATTAACATTCTAAAACAATTGAATAACGTACGTGATAATGTAGGGATAAAAACAGCCCGATAAAATATCATGGTCTATTATATATGATTATTTAAGTTAAAGCATTGTCGAAGTCGAAGTCTAACGAAGTAGAAGCTAGAGCTTTTCTTTATGTTTAACTTATCATGTAGTTTTACACTTCTTGGGCTCACCTTATTTAATTTAATTTCCCGTTAAAGGTTGCCTGGAAGAAAACGCGCAAAAGGCTTAGGTTAGAGGGCCATTCTAATTATTTAATTATTATATGTATTAATTTATGCAACGAAATGTCAAATAAATCGATAATTAATTAAGTCATTAATTTTTATCCAATTTTTTGTTAAAACCCTTATTTTTCTCCTTTCTCAAAGCGACCGCGTAAATTTTAACTTAAAAATTTATACAGCTAATACGAATAGTGGTTTCATTAGTACGACAGCCTTGAAGTATTTTGCAGTTGCGGAAATAACGAAACACTGTTCGTTAAAAGCATCAATGAGTTACTTCTTGAACTTGACCTGCTTAATTTGTTGAATTTTAGAATTCCGTTAAACTAAGGAAAATAAATAACTCAATAAACGTGGAAAATATAAAGTATAACTATTCTCCTAAATTTTTTTTGATTGTTCATACCTAACAATAGGACATTTCAATGACAGGACGGCTTAAAAACTACAGATTACCGTAAGGAAGAAAAGTTAACAGATTAAGCTAATGAAATATTATAATTAATTCATTAATCAAAGGTATATAACCATAAATACATTTTCTTATCTGTAGTTAATTATTTTGAAATATTTCGGGGCCTTAGTCAAGATGCCTTACGTGTTTGTGGAAAGTCGAAAACTAAATTTGTATGGAAATGATTCGTGTCGAAAGTTTTCACAATTTGTTGTGATAGCACCTTGACTAGGCCCCTGGTGGTTTGTTGGGTATACCTACGTCACACAGGCCTACGTAATACGATTTTTAAAACCCTACTTTAAAAAGACGGGAGGACTGACCGTAGCCTGATTTGTAATATGAGTTAATTGTATTTTATTGTACTGTATTTGTTTTGTTGTGTGTTGATTCTTGTACGTATTTATGTAATAATAACATTATTTGATTACAATAAGTAAGAAAACTCCTAGAGTTTTCTGATGTAAATCAGATAGTCGAGACTTATTTATAACGTAATACGTTTTTGAAATCCGGGAGTCATACTCAACACTAAGTTTCGCTGTGCTAGTTATTCACTTATAAAATGTTAATAGTATATATTTTGACTATAGACGCGGCTAAGTGTATAATGCTTACAGCAACAAAAAACATTTATAAAATAATAATAAACAGTTAATATACGAAACCCAATACCCCCGTTCATCTTGATACAACCTTCAGCTTTGCTCTGGTTCAAATGAATGTTCAGTTTTTCTCACGCTGCTGACATTGAACTGTCAAAATATTCATTTTCGCTCGAGTTATTTATTGTCTCAGTTAACTTGGTCACCCTATTACCATTTACGATTTATTTTAATTAGAACATACTTAAATTATAATTTAAATTTATTTGTTTTGTTTGAATATTTTAAACATTCTCGCTTACGTATTTATGAATCTAAGACTGTATGACTATGTATATCATGTATAACATAAAGCACAGATTACCTATAAAGTTTGTAAGGGGAGAAAATTCAGAGAATTATCACAAATAGATAATACTGCTTGTAACAGAGTACGTAACAGAGTGCCAGAAATATGACCCAGTATACGATACGATAGGTAATATAATTAAGTTTAAGTTAAGAAAATAGTGCAACAAGTAATTAAGGTTTTTAAATTATATAAGACAACTAGCTGACCCGGCAAACGTTTGTTTTGCGATGTAAATATATTACTTATAGGAAACATTTTTTTCGTTCAATAAAAATAACTATCTATTATAATCAAAAATAAGAGTTGATCGTAGAGGGGTGAAAATTAGGGGTTATATGTATTTTTGTACCTATCATAAAAAATAAAAACAAAAAAAATTATCTAAAAAATAAAAATATTTTTTTTTTGGGTGGACAGCCCTTATCACTAAGGGGTTTGAAATATAAATAATAGCCGATTCTCAGACTTAATGAATATGCATAAAAAAATTTTATAAGAATCGGTCAAGCCGTTTCGGAAGAGTATGGGAACGAACATTGTGACACGAGAATTTTTTATATATAGAGATGTACACCACATATTGCTATCAAGCAGTTCAGAAAATTGGCGGGCCATATAATCAAATAGGCTATTATTCAGTAAATTGTAAAATAGCTTTTGAAGCTTAAATAACATTCTAGCTGTTAAAGCTTTCGTGTATGAAGATCATAATACGGAGTTTCACAATCATAGATTTTCCAGTATAGAAATAAATGTACCTACACTAAAATCATTGACCTACATATAAAATTTAAAACTATTTACCTTAGCAATTGCTAAGAGTATAAAAGTGAAAACAATGCTGTGTTTGTTACGCTTTCAGAGCAATACCACTGCACTACTTTTATTGATATTTAGCGACGATTAGATAACTTTATTAACATGTTGATTTGTTCTTATCATGACCATTTATGAAAAAACTAGCGGCCTCACACGCCTGAATTTTTATTGTTAATATATTTTGCGAATAACTTCCCCCCCCCCCCCAAAGCCTTTCTAAAATTATTACCACAAGTACAAAATTCGATCTATGTAACCAGTTAAGTACATTTTCAAAACATAAAATGAAGGGATTCAAATTCCAAATATTTAAAAACAATTTTGAATAGCCCCCCTTGACATTAGAATTGAACCCCCCGTGGGTCGTGGGCCCCACGTGTGGAAAACACCGCTATATATAGACTGGGATAATGTTTGAAATTGGTCCAATTTGAGTCAAACAAATCTTTCTTCTTTTTAAGGAGTTTTGGGAAGACTGTCCCTTACTACAGGAGTTATACATATAAATTATGCAATATATAATAGATCTTTTTTATGTTTACATACAAATGCAATGTATAAGCTGTGCTACATAGTCCTTAATATTAATATTTAATAGATCAAATAAAAACGCCGCAGATACTAATAGTATCATTAGAATAATGACAAGACTTAACTATAGATGATCAAGCGCATAAAAGGCCTTTGTATGGGTCTGATCTCATTTCAATGCGTAAGCGCACGTATTTCTGACGTGAGTTCTCATGCTTCATTATGACTTAAATTTATTTGAGAGACTGCAAAAAACGATAAAGAAAAATTCCAAAAATATTTCAAACTTAAATTTTATTTAATTATTTACTGCAAAACATATTCAGCGTAATTAATTTTAATATTTCTATTATAAAATTGTTAAATCCATTTGCTTGCAATTTATTCACGGTATGTAGGTTCTAATATTCTGCATTTGGCATTAATAAAATAACACTATTTGCTAATTATTGTTTAGATTTTTTTTGGACCGAAATCTCTCTCCTCGGACCTCCGTACCAAAACATTTATTTAAATAAATTTCTCCTTTTTATATTATACATATACATATAATACATCTAAATAGTTTACGGGGCAGGTATTTCTCGTGATTTAATTGATAATTTAATCACGTGAACATCGCAATGTGGTTGTCATTTATGAAGTAATCGATCGAGTCACGAAGAATTATGCCAATTGTCACATTAGTCAGTCAATTGTCAAATGTAATCCAAAAATAACTAAAGCTACATTAATTGTGACTTTTCTAATAAATTTTAAGATGTAGAGAGGGAAATAAGTTTTCTAGAGCGTACCTAAATATGCATTCCGCCTTTGAATTGCATTGAATAATCGTAACCTAGAAATAGATAAAGAAAGTCTTCATAAATGTGATTTTCCATCTTTCAAGCATAATTTTAGAATGATTGTAGATCTGTAATATTCGCTATGGCCGATTTGTGTCTGGCGGGAAAGTGTGTTACCAGGTTTGAAAATGCGTGCCGGGTCAAAGAAATAAACGTCAATTGCCTTGAATTAAAAATAAATATATGGCAAGTAATTTTTTCGATTCTCTTAAAATTGGAAACTCAGCTTTTATAACTTTCGTAAATGTAATACAAACTTGAAAGCTTTTAACTGTTTCTTAAAAACTGTTCTTTTTTACTTTGATTATCTATGATCATTCAACGTAAGTTCTGTGGCTTATCCATGTTTGACAATTTATGTCAGTCTTAGTAAAACTTGTTTGGAAACAATTTTAAGTTTGTAGCCAATAATTTAAAATTAAATACAAATATGTATGAAGACATTTGAATTGTAATTTGTCAAACTCATTGAAGAACAAATGAATATATTTTAATTCGTTTGTTGATTCCAAGCAAATTTGTTTAAAAACCTACACTAATTTGGTACTTATAAATCAGAGAAATAGATACAGAATTCGTACAATAAAGTACAGCGACTTTAGTGATTCTTTTGAATACGATACTTACTGATATACCTAAGTATCTCGATCCAGTAACGATAAAAGTTTCAAAAAAATTCTATACTAATAATAAATTATGAAACATGGTAGTTCCATGTTTCATAATTTTGTAACTAATGATTATAAATGTAATCTAAGGAAACAATCAAAATGTTAAGTGAATAAGCCGCGTAAATAATATAACAGATGATTTAGCGTTGACAGCGCCTACCGCATTCTGTGAAAGTAATGAGCCGTAATTTAACCGACTTAGTAAGATATATTGACAATAACAAGTTCCGTTAGACTTACATTTTTAATAAAAATAAAATAAAACGAACAATATTAAAAGTCAACTTTATTCTTAATAAGAGACAATTTTGACCAATTCAAAAAAAAAAACAAAACCATTTTTTATGGGACATGAGACAAACGAGAAGGTGGGTCACGTTAAATAAAGTGACCCTGGCATGGTCACCTGCAACCGCCTGCAACCTTCATAGCTTCAACCGTTTTATGTGAGAACAAATGCAAAAAAAATTGGTTTCCTACATATACTTTGGACACAAACGGTATGAAAAACTCTTGGCCACACAGGTAGCTTGTGGAAGATGTAATTCTTCCGAAAATTCTACATCCGTGATGAGACTTCAAAAGAGACTATATAAACTAATCCAATGTCCATAAATATCACGAGGGTATTTCCCGAGCAATTGTCGCCCGGGCACGGCAGGAGACGCCAAGCACACCAGACCTAACTTAAAGCAAACAAAGTCCCTTTTTAGGATTTGACACTCTCCTTTTGCCTACCTTCTCGGCCACAGATCAGCCTGATCGCTTGCCTGATAGGCATGTAAGGTTTCTATGTATTAAACCATCTAATGTGAAACTATACTTTGGGAACCAGTTACTTTGCATTTTTTTAAATGTATTTAATATATAATATATGTAAATAGTACTAATATTAGTTTCCGTAAACACGTGTTTGTGTGTCGCACGTACAGAACTCATCAATGCCACTTCCGACGTCTGAGATAACCTCCTGAACTTGACATACAAACTTTCTACTCATTAGCATTAAATCATAACAGTAAACTTCCGTCTGCAAACATTGAGTTAAACGTGAATTAATATTAAATAGCGACGAAGTTAGCTAATATCTGTTTGAATAGATTTATCTGTCTATTCAAGAAATTATTATATAGTACTTCAAATACAAGGAAATATTTTGTCGACTTAGACTTCTACTAACTTGAGTATAACTATTTACTATCAAAGATAAGAACCAGCTTTGTGCCTTTCGGGCTGACTTCAAGTATTTATTTGCAAAGGCCGTAAATTATAAACAATAATTCGTTACAACTACGAAATGTATGTAACATAATATTAGAGAACTTTCTATAGTAAAACAATGCGCATAGCCTCAATGCTCTGACAACAACGTTTCTTCTATACTAGGTATGCTAATTTCTAATAGTTTAACCTATAGAACAAAGTCTAGAAAATTGGCGCTTTTAAATGGAAGGAAAGTCCATTGGCCACAGCCAGGGATCGAACCTACGACCTCAGGAATGAGAGTCGCACACTAAAGCCCTAGGTCAACACTTTAAAAACAAATACCCATCCTATAATTTCACAGCGATAAGTATTACTTAACTTCTTATATACAATACAGGTAATGTATAGTCAAGCCAAACGCGGATATCATCGATGCCCTAGAAAGTGTCCACAAATCATTCAAAGAATTGCTAAAAAGCAAACAAGAAGTTTGAATGGACAAAAGCTTCGATGTCGTAATGCAATTTCTACTTTGATACGCGTGAGAGTTGATAACAATAGGCAAAAAGGTACAGACATTGTCACGAGCGTGATTACAGGAAAAACTACTTCAAATCGGGACATCGTATGTTGTATAATACGTGGGTATAGTCGGTGTACTTGACTCAAAGGTAGAGGTTAAAGTTTTGTAGTCCGAGAAAGCACTGCGTCACGAATCGCATGAGTACTTGTAGACGACCAAATAGGTGAAATTACACTCTTCATTGAGCGCATTCTGCACTGGAGAATGCAAGTCAATAAGCAACTCCGAGTGTCTACAATGTTTGAAACTCTACCTAAGAATTTAAGATGCATTCATGGGTCAATGTATAATGAAAATACCCTAAATGTGAAGAGTATTTTTGGCCTAATTTGTAACGCAATTAAATCTGATTCTTCGAGTTTGAACTTGTCCCAAATGTGATGCGATATGAGCCGAAGACTAATTATTTTCGGAAGCACATAAACTGATCACGTTCTCAAGTTTGACATTTAAAAATGTAAAACGTTGGTCTTAAATCCAGATTTAGTATGTAAGATAAGAAACTTTTAAATCGTTAGATGAAGGTAATACGGTAATACAATAATCAAAATAAACCCGAGCGAATATTTTCATTTTCTCCGATCACTTTCTCGTACAAAACATGCGTGTACAATGATTAATCTCCAACCTGAACAACTGACTAAATCGTGTAATGAACACGAAATGAACAACACCAGACAGTGAGACTATGTTTTGGGATGAATTTATAACCTTCGACATAATAATACGAGATAAGTTAAGTGAACTTATTCTTCCGTTACTTAGTTACCACTATCTAAGTTACAATCTAAGTTCCGAACTCCGCTATGAATTTGATGTTTAAGTTATAGCAGACTGTATTATCACTGCGATTCATTAATTATATTACAAATAAACACAGTTTTTATAAACCCTAACACTCATTTGATTAATCTAAATGACTCGAAAATATATTCAACTTAATTTGTTATAAAAGTAAATTAGGTTCTATTTCCTACTATGTAAATATAAACTTTTTCGATAAAAATTAATATGGTAATAGATTTAAAAATATTTAAAAAACAAGATTGTGAATTGCTAATTATGTATTTGGACATAAAAACCGCCAGCGAAGTCACGTGTTTTAGGAATCTTGGAATCTTTATATATACAACTACAAGTCGTTTTATAGGCATTTTACTTGCACCACCCGTGGTCAAAAATTAATCTTCTAAACCATAAACAAAAATCTAAACCGAAAAACTGGTTTAATAAAGTATTTTTATATACACTTCTACATAATTCAATCTAGTAATATGTGGTCTATATTAGTAACTCTATTACAATTGATCTGTCGAATTGAAATATATCAACTATGATAGCTGTCTAATTTTAATATTATACTTACATTTGTCCGCGATAATAACCAAAATAACGTAAATGAAGACGATTATACCAAAGTTCTCTCGTATAAAACGATTTTATTTCAACCAATTCCGAGAACAAATCAACGCAATCATCAACAAATAAATAAAACATCGAATAATTATCTTATTTGGTAACGCGTGTTATTCCGAAGATATAACAATTGCCACGACAAAAGGCATCCAGATCAACGTCCTAGCGTTATGTCATTGAAATTGAGCTAAAAAGTGATTTATTCTTTGTATAATGATGTCGTCACGGAGATATAGAGATAGTGAGACACGCAATACAATTACATGTCTCACATACGAATGCACGGAATGTAGGGTTGGCAACGGAGCTATGAAAATTTGTTCTTAGGTGTTAGAAATAATCTCTGACATTTGTATCAAGACAAAAACGGCTATGAAAAGCATAATATATCTAGACCAGGGCTGTTATAATTACTGTCTAATCCAGAATGAGCAGTGTTGGATTAGTGGCTTCAGCGAGCGATTCTCATCCTTGAGGTTGTAGTACACCAGTGGACTTTCTGTCTATGTGTATTTAGTACTCGCTTTAACGGTGAAGGAAAAAATTGTGAGGACCCAAGACTAGACCCATACGGTGCTGATACACCGTGCAAAGAAGGCTGATGCCTATTAAAATAGCAAATGAACACAGATACAGAAATCTGAGGCCCAGACCAAGAAGTAGCAGCATTTTTTTAAATATTTTATCCAGCTGTCATCAGCTAATGGTGTCCCATACATTTTGATTTTTATTAACTGGACTTATTCAAATTTTTAAAAAAATTTGGCTAATTATATAGATATAACGTCTCTATTATATATATTTACTGTCGGAATTATATTTTGTTTGAAATGCTAGCCCTATATCGTATACAATGTAGTAAAGCATTTTTATCAAATTAAAGTTCCAAATTTAGTGAAAGCTGACTAAATTCCCAGAGAATTTTGAACAAATAGAAGATTTCTCTCAAATAATGATATCGCAAGTTATTGTAACAAAATTTATAAAAATGTTATTGCCGAGGTGATTTTCTTTTATGAGGTACTAGCCGTTTCCCGCCCGCTTCGCTGGGCGAATTAAAATAGGAAATAAATACAATTTTATGTTTAATTATTATTCTTTTTTTCATATTTTTATTATTCTTCTTTTTAACTTCCCGCTAAGAAAATTGAACATTTTCGAAAATCGAGGTTTTAACAGTGATGTTGACGTTTTGAGGTTCTAGGAAGCCTCCCCGAATGTTTCCGCGGTGAAGTCCGTATGGATAAATTTTCATAAAAGTAAAACAGCAATAAAAAAATCAAGGAACGTTGGAATTTAATTTTATTTAATTTTTCGCATCGAATGGCAGTAGTTTCATGTCGATACGATCAGTGGTTTAGGCGTAAAGGAGCCTCAAACGAAGACCATTTTTCTTATATTATATATATATAGATTTGTTTAAAATAATGTAGGAAATATTTACCAAGGATTTTATATTGGTGACGTAGGCCAACAACAAGGTAATTAAAACTAATTTAATAATTTATATACAACTGTGTTAAATAATTTTATTATCGGTTAATATGTTATATTCAAATCACAAGATTATTTCAATACGATAAAACCTAACATGTTTAAAAAAAACACTTCGTTAATGTTAGTAAAAATAAATAAAAAATCTTCACGTCAATAATAGCTTGTTTAATAGCCATTTTAATTAGTCGTTTCACCCTTTGTACATCGTCGCAAGACACGCTTTGGCTATCACTTATCAACGAGTTCAATCTTATTCCAATTATAAATATCGGGTCGTTAAAGAGGACTAGCTAAAAGATTTCCCTGGCATCTCTATCTCTCTATCTCATATGTGTATATCAATTTATACAGCAAGATCGTAGGTTTCCAAAGTCAAATACGCCCATAGTTTTCCATACAAAAATTTCGTTACCATTCTATAACTCCACCTATTCGATGTTAAAAATACATGTACTTACGTAATCCGCCAAACTCTTCATGCCATACGGGAAACGTTCTCTGTCCGGCACCAATCGGCCACGAGGGTCCCTTTCCCTCTCAGGCCAGCAGTCATCCACATTAATATATTCGTAACCAGCTGCTGCGTAGCCCTCGGAGACCAGGATATCAGTCATCGTTCGGAACAGGCGGTCGCTGGAAGATTAAGCTCGATAAGACACAATAAGAGAAATCTCAAATTTCATTGAAAGGTTTTGGATATAATGTTATTCGTTAGATATTTTAAAGCTAATATTGTTTGTTAAAAATTGAAAATATTTTTTTATAAATAATATTTATTACGGCCTATTAGTGGACCGTGACTAGAAGAATCTTTGATTCGTTTAAAACTTGCAATCCGGGAGTACTGACGGGCTACTATAGAAGTACGTAGCAAATTTTGTAAATCAAATTGATTATATATTACGAATTTCATTTAATAGTCTCACCTTATACAATTATCAGGATCATTCTTGCAGTCGGTGTTACACCTGAAGCGTTCCCACGCGAGCCATCCCATCGGCGGAGTCAAAGCCAAACCATTGTCCAAGCCCAAAATTTGCCCCAAAACACACAACACGCCAACGGCCGTCCACACACATGATTTCATTGATGCCATTATCAAATATAAAAAGAAGCCTTCAGCCTCAGTACGACGTATTCACTCAGATGTCAGCAGCCAAATGGCATTCTGGTCCAGATAAATGATCTGTAACAAAGGATTGTTTATTATTAATTGGCCTCTGTACATCCTTACTTTAGACATTTCCGCTGAGTAACAGATAATGTCAAGTTTACGTCAACTTAGACGATAGATATGCCATGAACCTATTTGATCTGTTGACAGTGACATCACAACTTATTTTCGATTAAAACATTGTTTATGTCTAGAGAAATCCATAGAGAAACGTATGTATTAAAACTGTTTTTTTTTATTGTTAATTTTTCATTGCTTGTTTATGCTACTCAGTTTAAATTATTTCTTTACGAGATTTATGAAAAATATTTTTTTTCAAGGAACACAATCCTATCTATTCTAGGTGATCCTAAAACAACAAAAATGCAAATCTAAGAAAAATCTTATTTAATAGAACTGTTTTAAGTGAGACACACGAAATAATCAAACATATATATTAATTAGGAAATACTACGGAACGGAATATATAATAATATATATGATTATATATATTATATAGTGTATATGATTCTTAAAAATGTACAAGCAGTATGGGCGAAAAGAAAAAAAAAGAAAAATGTACAAAGTCAAACAGCGATGACTTCAGTGATCTAAAATAAATACGTGATCTTGTTACCCAAGCAAACCCCTTTTTTAATTTAAAATCCTGTTTGCAATAAAATAATATGCAACGAAATGAATAATCAAGGCATCATAATAGACTAAATTATTCTTAAGAATATAATTAATTATTGTTATCAACGTTATAGTCAAGATTATGAACTTATAATATTAATGCGTCAAAGTCATATTCGGTTGGTTTATACGTTCGATCTTGCAACCCCAAAATGGGCTTTAGAGGCCAACTTTATCTGCAGGAATTAAAAGATGTTTTTTTTATTAATAAAAAGCTTGCCAACGCTCGGCACACTGATAAATTGGTAAAAGAACCACAAAATACAATGTTTAATGTGAAAAGCACTTAAAGGCAATCATACAAATATTAATCAAAACAATTATTAAACAAAACAAAGATTTAAAAAAAACTATCGATTTTATAGTGTGAGGGGAGCAACTATGGATATCCAGACCTAGTTCGTTTTCTATAAAATTTGTATAAAAATAATAGCCGAGCGTTTGGAAAACTAGAAAATAGGATAAATTAAAAATATCATACAAGAATAACTGCAACCGGAAACATAAATAAATCGACATAATCAGAAGCGATTGAATCATGTCACAATTCAAATGGTATATAATAGACATTGAAATAATTATGATAATTTTATAACTGTATTAGTGCTAATCGATTTTTTTTTAATGAAATATGATCGATTAGTTATGTCACAATTTATAAGTGGTGACTGTGTGATCGCATTTAAGAGAGTAGTATGGAATAATCCCGTATTCCAGACTAACTTCCCTAAAATTAATATTTATCTAGAGTTCACATTTGTCTTTTTCTCTAGACTTGTGTTTACGCTGTGATGAAAAGTGATAGATAGACGACACCTAGGAAAGGGATAGTTATTACTTAGTGGTATTAAAGAAATGTTATCACGAAATCCGATAAGGAGCAGCCTAGTGGATTCGGCGTGCTACGTTCATCCTAGAGGTCGTAGGTTCAATAACCGGCTGCACCAATGGACTTTCTGTCTATGTACGCATTTAATACTCGCTCGTGCGGTGAAGGGAAACATCGTGTGGAAACCGGCATGCTTAAAACTCAAAAAGTCGACCGCGTGTGTCAGGCACAGTAGGCTGATCACCTACTTGCCTAGTAATACAAAACAAATGATCATGTAACAAATACGGAAGTCCAGGTTTTATTAATACTGATTCTGCCAAATATTAATCATCTATAGCCGTACTGCACTGTAACTCGAGATTTAAATGGATTAAAATTCTTATAAATGAGACTAGAACAGTTAAGAAGTTTTTTTAAAGTCGTTTTATTATTTAAAAATGAACAAATGCGAGTTATAGACTTTGTATTCGTGATTCACCTGTACTCAACTGTTGCTAAAGAAATAATCTCAGTTTGAACAATTATATAAAGGAAAAACTCTGAATAGGTTTTTTATTGAAAGTAATTTGTTTTAATAAGCGCGTGCAGACTTGAGACGTTTTTAATACTGATAAAATCAGAAAAAATCTTATAACAATGATGCTTGTACTAACTACTAGTAAACGTTCGTCTGATCCGGATTTGATTCCCGGCGATAACATTTTTAGTAATTGTGGACGTCTAAGATAATATTTATTTAAAAAAAAATTGTGATGGTGGACCATGAATTGCTCACAATTTCTTCGTCTACCGAAGCGAATTCATTAGTTGACATTACAATAATAGGTCAATTTGTCGAATCACGGCTAAAACAGCTCCAAATTTGTTTTATCGTTCTTTACGACTTGTATGTAGTAGCAATAATATAAAACCAATGTAATAAGGAGGTTTTGGCTTTGAACCCTTAAAAAAAATTACAAAACTGATAATCATTTACATGCATGCATTACTGACACAATATAATTTACATCATGCATGTATGAATGAATGAATGAATGAATGAATGAATTGAACTACATTAGGTTAGGTTACATTATTGCATGGTACACAAAAAAATTTGGAGCTGTTTTAAGGTGGAAATTTACCCAATAATATAATCTTAATATATTATAAATCTCGTGTCACAATGTTTGTCCTCAATGTACTCCTAAACTACCGAACCGTATCTCAAATTTGCACCCATGTGCAGTTCGTCCAACTTGAGAGTTGATAGTTTAATCTCAAATTATAGTCGCAATTTTAATTTTTGCAAAATATTTGTTTATTATTTGATAAAATTCTACAGTGGCGCTGTGTTAAAATTATCAACGTTTCCTGCTGTCTCCCTTTCCATAGTTCTCCTCCGTTTCCCTTGAATGTTTCTCTTGTATTACAAATCTTAGCCAGAGCAACGCTTGGCCGAGTCTACTAGTATATTATAGTAAAAAGACTAATCAAATAAAAAGAGAAGAAAATATACAAAGCTTAATAATTGGTGTACAGTGTTATTTCTAATGACAGTAGGAACATGTCTTTAAAGATGACTTTATGTTTGTACAAATTGAGAAATATAAAATAAAAGAAACAAATTTTAATATACTGAATATTTAGGAGATGTTCGTTGCGTCCTTTTCTGAAGGTAGTCAAAAATTTTCAGATGAACGAATTGTTTTTATTATAATTATATATTATTAACTTGCGACAGTGTGAAAGAAATTCCTAAGCTCCTGCCTGACGCAATAGACTGGTTCAGTTTGATTAATGTTAGGAAACTACGATCTTCTCGGGTTACGCTTCACAAACTTAATCTATGCTTGATATTATTAGTGTTAGTTAATAAAAATTTAAGTAAATTTAAACCAAATTAAAATTTAAGTCTTATTTCTTTCGACATAATAACAGAAACATTAAGTTTTACTCTCTCTCTGACGCTTAAAAGTTTAAAGTACAACCTTTAGCGCTTTACAAGCGCGAATCAAAATTTCTGGATTTGAATTAAATCGTTGGTTCTAATATAGAAGGCTCCCCCAGTTGTTTATATTTGTATAAAAATTAATTAAGAGAAAACCCGGCACACCGAGGCTGCGTTGGTGGGATGGAGTTGTCAAGGACTTCGAAACAATAGGGGTTCGGAGTTGGACGCGGGAAGCACTGGATAGATTGCGATTTTGAAGTGAACTTGAGGAGGCGAAGAATGTATTCAAATTCAAATTCAAAAATCATTTATTCACGTAGGTAACACAATGTACACTTGTGATTCGTCATTAAAGAAATAAATATTATGCTTCTATTTTCCTGCCAGTTCTCAAATCAAGGGCGTAGAACGGAAGGAAGAATGGCAATAAACTCTCCGCCACTCTTTTTAATCGCCATGTTTTCACGCCCACCACTACACCTTGTTCCACTTAGTAATTAATAATAATAACATAAATAAAAACAAAGACTTGTCCCCTATCAGCAGGAGGCATGGTGAAATAGGAGCCGCCTTACTTCTCGTGGGAACAACACGCAAACACATAGTCGAAATAATTAACATCCCGCATACACGAATTCAAGTACGACCAGTCACCACAAGTAGCACCCTTCACGAGTATGACGCATGGCCAGCCATCGGCCCCCTCGCCATATTTTAGGGAGAGAGACAACCCGACGCTGGCGCCGCCACAGCATGCTTTGCGGCATGACGATCCTTGAAATGTGGCTTGGCTTTGATGATGATAATGAAAAATTAAGGCAACACTTAAAACAACTCAAGATTTACTAACTGATTGTTTAACATAAGACAGTGTCCAATAACACTACTTAGTTTTTATGAACGGGAAGATACTCTGTTCTTGTGGTCTATTTTTTCACTTACCACGAGTTATGTAACCCAACTTCAGTTAAGTTACGTATCAATATTTTAGTTACTAATTAGAAGCGTAAACAAAATGTGTTTATCACACTTGAAGCGAATATGAGCCCTTTAGTTTTTACACTTATAAATTGTATTTTAACATTCTCGGTTCCGATAATGTCCAATAACATAAGTGTCATTTAGATTTATGAACCCTTAGATGCGCCAATTGTATTTGTGTTAGTTATAAGCTCATATTTGACACCATTAAAGTCAGTTACCATAAAACAAAGAGTTTTATTTAAACGTATCCATACAACAACCTAAGACTAACGTGAATTAACACATTAATCAATAATAATAATAATAGCCCTTAAAAGTTCAGCACCTTTATAAAAATCTAACTAAATTATTTCAATGTAGTTTTTATTGCTACGCTAATTATGTATTATAATCAAAAACCCAAGTCAGTTTTGTCGGATATGTCAGATAAAAACGCTGTAATTGGAAAAACCTGTCTATCCGAAATGATTTGTACAATTACAATAATTTCAGAACTATTACATCGAATTACAATTGTAATTATCTAATTATAGAGAATAGACTATTTGTAATCTATTGTTGGGTATAATTGAGATTATTAACCTTTCAAATTCGCATATATCTCACGTACATTTTTTGTAATAAATTGACTATATGCCACTGACCTCCTCTATATAAACAATTAGATTGTATAAAAGTTATTGTTATCGAGTGTGAAATTTATGGTTTTTTGTTAATATTTTTTGAGTCTAAGGGCAACATTCATAGTCGAGGCTAACTAGTATATCTATAATGAACGTAATGGATTTAGACATAGAGTCATAAGCGCTAATCCTTAACTCTTTCTAGATGCCCAAAAAGGGAGCTTATCGCAGCCCATGGACACCCGTTTTAGTGGGTGGGTAGCCGGCTTTTGAAAACTCTAAATCTTACCCTTTACATCTAGTGTTACTACATTACGATCGTGGTATTTATTGATAATTTTTACGTCATTTAAGTCACATAAGCATACATACAAGAGTATTTAGTTAGTATTTTCCAAAGTTCTGAGTTTTGGACATGTAACACGGTTTAAAGTTTAGAAAAAGTCGTCGTGACTGGGAGAGTAGTAGGCACCAGACCTCGAGGCCGATTAAGTAAAGGCCTTTACAGGTCTTACCATCACTCAGACGCAGCGGCTTACTGAAGACAAGGCAACAGGCACAAGGAGTGGAGGAAGTTCTGTGGCGACACTAACACGTCCTTCAGAAATGAAGAGTGCGACTGAAGAAGTAGAATTTCTCCGATTTTTTTTTATAAGTATGTGTTCTCTTAAAGCTTGGTGTAATAAGGCGTTTTAGTTTTCAAACCACTTTCGAAAACCAATTAAAATAAGTAAAAAAGATTGTCATATTTCGCTGTAATGTTTTGTATTTTTGGATTTTCGCTCGATTCGTTTATAAATAAGCCCGATTCTTTACGAAGTTAAACACGATTCTATCCAATCAATCGATCAGACTTTCTAACAGAATTTAAACTATCTATATACCGTCTCATATACTTCGTAATTCTTATACAAGAACATATTTAAGTTAATTATAGTAACGTGGTGATCGGCAAAGCTTTACGTAATTTTATGTAAGAAACCGGATCAAAAGTTAAACGCAGGGTTGTCAATTTACGTTAGTATAAATTCCATTAAAACATTAAAAAAATAAAAACGTGTGCGCAGTTATATACACGCGTTAGAAGTTATACGTCACTGGCGTAACAAGACCAAAATCTATTCAAAAATTAAAAAAAAATTTTTTTTTAATAAATAGTTTAACTTCAGTGTTATCCACGTAGAAGTTATAGTTGAAAATGGCCTGAAATGTTTCGAGAAAAGTAGAAGTAGTCGGCCGAGCCGCTTTTATGTTTGATTTGACTGTGGCTGCCATGCCCCTAGCTATACTAGAACCCTTAAAAAAGGATGTCCAAACATGCCCAGCCAACAAAAACATTACATTGGGTTTGAATGATTATTTAAAACGTACACTCGCAGATTCTATGGGCCCACTGAATCGGTGTTGTATTTTTTATTTATTTATATATATATTTTTATTTATATATATATTTTATTGTGTTTTAGTATTTTTTGTATGTTGCTTTAATAAAATAAAATATTTTTCTTATATTCTATTAATAAGCTTTTGCATATTAATAGAACCCGTATATTTTGATTTACTCAATAGTTTGTCTTTAGTTTAAGGTAGGTTTTATTACGAGTACAAAGTATCGGTGACCCCAGAGCTGGTGCTTTCCTCGCTCGACGAATAAGTATCGCAATACAGCGAAGAAATGCTGCCAGCGTTAAAGGTACACTGCCACAGAGACCAAACTTTTTAAATTTGTTTTAATTTTCTATTTTCTATTTATAATTTTTTATTGTTATTATTATTATTTTTACTATGTAGGTTAAAAATAATTTTAAATACTAAATATTTGTGTGTTGGAAATAGCTAATATAATATATTAAGTTTTTTTTAAATGACGTGAGCTACAATGTTTTTTATACGAAAAAATAAATAGTAAGGTTCTATGAAGAGAAAATCTTAATGAAATAATAAAAAAAAATACCTTTACAGATGTAAATTGAGATGTCCAAACATCGAGTGTTTGTTGGAGAAAAAAATTCTCGAACATTCAGTGACAGCCCTAAACATGTTCTACGTAATGTGGTATTCGTGAAAATGTTTAAAAAACTCGTCTAAGTAACAACTGTAATTTCCGTCAATCAGACACTAATTAGCATGTTTGAACATGGTTTACACTTTTTCTTCTCTTCGTTGCTTAAGGTAAATAAGATATAGGTCATCACACTACAAACCTTAATTAGTTTAAGTATGTTTCTCCCGTTTTAATAGCTTATAATATTAATTTCCAGTTCACGAAAGACCACTTTAGCTAAAACAACGTACGTACAACTGTACGTTTTATTAATAAGCGACATAATTATAACACAGGGCCTAAAGGCAATACCTATCTCTATGGTTGGTTACCATTTCTTACATGGAACAACTTCGTAACCATGGCAACTATCCTTTCTTTTATATAATTTGAGTTGATATGTGGTTATTATTTAAAGACAAATCAGTGGCGCTACAATCCTATTAGGTCTGGGCCTCGGATATCTGTATCCGTGATCATTTGTCAATATAATAGGCAAGTAGGTGATCAGCCTCCTGTGCCTGACACACGCCTTCGACTTTTTTGGGTCTAAGGCAAGCCGGTCTCCTCACGATGTTTTCCATCACCGTTCGACCGTATGTTAAATGCGCACATAGACAGAAAGTCTATTAGTGCACAGCCGGGGATTGAACCTACGACCTCAGGGATGAGAGTCGCACGCTGAAGCCACTAGGCCAACACCCAACTTATAATAAGAGTGTATACTTTCCATGCTCAAGGACCCTAACGATTTTAAATATTGTCTGTAATTAAAGCTTCATGAATTGGCCTTGTGTTGCAGTAATTTAAAATATGAATTATGCAGTTATAAAAATGATATGAGTCACTGTATATGCAGGTCAAGTAACTAGTACAGTATATAGTAGGTCTCATTGAGAAGTGACGGGACGGGAATCCAATATATTTATTGCATAAATACGCTTTTAATTAAACCAAATCATTTACTAAAGCTAAAAATGCGACAACAAAATACTACTTGTAAAATAAAAATAAATCTATGACGTTAATTACCGTTTAATTATTGAGTTCATGTCATTATATATTTATATAAACATTAATAAATTTAAAAAAATTGTTTCCTGTGGCAGTGTAGCTTTAATGCCGGAAGCATTTCGCTGTATTGCGATACTTATTCGTTGAGCGATAAAAGTACCAACTCTGGGGTCATCTGTACTATCTACCGGGCTCCAACTAAAATCTTTATATATATTAGGTTAAATTTTTTCTACTTCGCCAAGAAGGTATATGTAACGCTGTTTGATAAAATTAAAATCAAGTTTTATTTAATCATATCATAGTTTTAAGCTTATCAAAATCCGTAACTTAAATAATGAAAAGCTTGCCGTACGACTCAAAGTTAAATCAAAAGTTCAAATATTGAATTAAGGACAGATTTACTGGTTTCGCTGTGTTTATACCGAATGACCTTTGAAATCAAGTGAATTCCAGTATTTTGCAATACAAAATTCAGGTCGAATATAATATATTTTATTAAATTAATAAATAACTTTTATAATTACCTGCATTTGTAGATATACAAACATTACTTTTTAAATTTGCTTTAATGTTCTATTTATTAATTTTTAAATATGATTATGCAGATTTAATAATTATAATAAAGCCCGTTTTATTTCCAATCATGACAAAAACAAATTATAATAAACAGCTTAGATTATTTCACTTTGTTTTTATCTTTTGCTTGTTATCCTATATTCTAGCTTCCTTCAGTACCGTCGATAGGAATCCCTTCACGGGCAAAATAAAAGCCTACTCCAGCTTTTTCCAACTGACTCTGTCTATGGCTCTCTTTCTCCATTCGTTTCCTGCTACCGCTTCTATTTCTTATATCCACATTTTATTTGGGGGCCTCTTCTCCTTCTTCCTCTTGGCCCTTTCCATACAGTTGTCTTTAAGGTCCACCTATTATCTGTGTATCTTGCTATATGCCCCGCCCTTTGCAGGTTAAGAAAATTGTAAATACTGTACGTGTATGAAATTAAAGATTAAAAAATTAAAAAAACAATATAATAGTAGTCATTGCATTACGGAATAAATGTCGGTAATGTTAGCACCGCAAGCGTGCCGCAATTATAAAACGACGTCGTTAAAATAATACTTCCTAGATTTGATGAGAGCAGTGACAAAGCAAACTATTTTCAAAAGTGAGATCGTGCGTCCCCCGTCTATGAACTGAGACATAAGATGAAGTAAAACATCGGCCGGCGATTGGGAGCCCTCTGGCAATGTGGTTATGGGCGGCGGTATCTTAACATCAGTTGAGCCTCCTGTCCGGTTGCCCCGTTTCATTAAAAAGATAATGATGATGAGAAAGACGCGACACCAGTGATCATTTTTTATAAACAGGGTAAACATCAAAGGCTACGGTAGTTGCCTAGTGATTTTGACGTTTCTAGAAGGAATATCGCATCTTTGGTTTCAATCAGTATCACTATTAGGGATTACAAAAGTCTGTGCTTTTGTAGTGCTGCTCCAAAATTTGACTAAAGGCCCATGTAGTTTTTTTGTATTCATGGGTTTAATAAGATAAAAGATACGATTATCTAGTTGATAAAAGGACCTGGGACTAGTGCTATACAGGCTATTTCTAATTAATTTGCGATATTTGTTTTAAAATAAGTGTTGTTTGATGATTTGCTATTTAAAAAGAGTACCGAGAGTTTTTTACGCCGGCTTTTTCTCTAGGCCTACACCCTCTGTCTTCTTTGCCGATGAGTAGGGATGTCTACCGATTCAAATTTAATGACGTGGAATAAGTGATTCCTGTATATTATATTCCATAATAAACATATTTTATTTTATTTTTATTTTGATATGCGTACCCAACAACTAATTGCGTTACAAAAGATCAGTCCCGTTAAATGTTCAACAGAGAGGCAGGCAAACAGTAACAATTATTTTGAAATAATGTAGTATAATTCAATGAACTCAAGGTATAGGCTGTCATATTTCAATCAAAGCCATTATAATCCTTAATCCCAGGCTCATAGACATGTTAATCGCATGAATAAACAACTGTTTTGATCTGGTTAATGTAATACGTGTCAGTGAAACCGGTCCCCTATCCCCTTCCCTTTATAGAGCAATGTCATTTGGCAATATTACTTCACCGCGTCACCGTTACAAATGTATAAATATATGCAGTTTTCTTTGGAATTGAAAATTCCAATATAATTCTCGAATAATTCATATTTTTTTCTTGAAATAGGTACCAGTATTATAAAGAACGCCAAATTACAAAAGATATTTAAAAATGTGAATATTTAAATTTCTAAATAAATAATTAAATCAAATGGATTTCTGGATTTGACAAATGGAGTCATGTTAAGCGCCGAGTCACGATTTTGAATTACCGTAGGTCGTGGTGGTTCCTGGGGCCTTTAACAACACAAAGGCTTGATAATACCAATAGGGTAGCTTTAATGCGTGGTACTCTTTAAAAGACAATATAACATTTTTTTCTCAAATGAAATCCAGCCTTGCAAGTTTCATATCAATTCAATTGTCAGAACAATTATTCTTATCTCAATGATAAATACATAGATTATAATTAAATATCGCTGAGATGTGTTCTAATAAGGCATGGTCACGAAGAGTCTTATCTCTGAGTAAAGAGATCGAAAGTGTTCGTATGGGTATGTTTTATCGAAGATAAAACCGTGAGTATTAATCGAATCTCTTCTGGCTTTACGATCTTTGTGTTATGAAACAAGAAACTTCCACCGCTCCTGTTATATAAATATTTATCGTACATTTAGTGCAAAGGGGTACATTATTTTTAGGGGGTTCTAGCTACAACACAAATTATGAAGATGTTAAGGAAATAGCAAAAACATCGACATCACAGGAGACCGAAGAGCTGGCAGCTACCTCGGACAAAGAATAAGTCTAACTATTTAAAGGGGGAACGCTGCCAGTATCTTCGGAACCTTGCCTAAAGGGACTCCTTTTTATAATATATTTAAGGTTAGTTATTGTTTTTAGTTAAAAAAATTGTTGATAATAAAGTTCAAGATTGTAATTTTGAATTTGGAATGTCATATCGCGAGGTCAATGTTTAATGGGAATGTTCACATTTTCCACATTACGAAAGTAGGTTTGAGGAAATATTTAAATAAGCGGGACCGACTTTATTTAGCAGTGACAATTTATTTTTTTTCTTCTTTAAAATATTAAGTTGTCATTTAATTAATATTTTAGTTTTTTTTTAATAATTTAATGTATTCAATTGACTTATGTTGTCAGTTTCGTATATTTTGTTTATCAATGTAATTTGTTTGTCTTTTACACTGCTAAATTTCAGTTTCAGTATTAAACTAGTTTTCTAATATTTTATCAACAAAGTATGCGCTGACACACGCCTATAAAACTGACATTTATAATTGCATCATTTGCCCTTTTATATAAGGTTGATAAAATAACTAAAACTAAACTGCTGGAATTTCCTCGCTGTATTGCGATACTTATTCGTTGAGCGAGGAAAGCACCAACTCTGGGGTCACTGGTACTATCTACCAACTTAAATATGTAATTAGCGCATGTGCTTGAACCCCACGGCCCAAGAGTCTCTACTCCAAGAGGAACAAATTATATTTCATTAAATAAAGATCCTCAAACAATGATTGTATTAATCCACATTTTTATATTATAAAATATTAAATTATACTATACACCATTCCTTAATATTTAGTAATAATGTAAGCAAGCACATGCTAAAGTTAACATCTTGGGTTATGCTTATATCCACTATTAATAACTTAACTGACGCAAAGATGCAAAACAAGATTCACTTTCTTTAAAGAAAGTTAAATTGCGCGGAATCACAAATCTGCACCGCTTTTGGTCAGTATTTCATTAATAAACTTTTAAATCGACCGTAACAAGCTTAGAATGGCCTATGGGGCACAATATTTCTGCGTCTGTTTATTTGTAGCCGATCAGCATTTTATATCTAACGAGTTGCTTTTTCGCCGGTTTTTATTGGATTTATTACTTTTACACGCACATAGAAAGATAGATTTATTGGTGGACAGTTGGAAACGTACGCACAATCATTGCTAAGTATGAAACTGCACTTTTAAAAGTGAAACTAAAGATATACATCCATTTTAAGAAGTCACAATGGAAACTTATAATCAACTTGTGTGCTTCCCTGATTGGGGGGCAACAGAATTTCTAAATAAGTATTCTTTATATATCAGATATTCATATCTTATTCTTCTTGTCCAGAAGAATCTGCTAAAAAAAAGTATTTTTTTTAGCCGAAACAAAGAACGGTTTGGTGGCCGTTGATACAGTAAATTTTATTAAAACAATAAGTCCTGTACATACCTTGTTTCCATATATTCTTAAGAAAGGCACAATTGTCAGTCGTAAGGATATGGAGAATAAATTAAACAAAAAAATCCTCTTTTATAAAATTTAAGACGTAACTAATAATAGATATAATTAGCAAAAAGGTAATCAAAATAAAAATGCGCCTAGCATAACAAATCAACAGAATCAAAATGTAACGATCGGCCGAGTTAAAATATTTTAGATCAAAATCAATATTTACGAAAATAAAAATATGTATGTATCCTTACGTAAACTATTACGTTCCAAACATATTAATATCTTAAACTTTCTTAAACTATAAATTAATATAGTTACGTATAGGGAAGTTTAATTTATAAATTAACGAATCACGTGTCCACTTGTTATTCAGTAACAACAGTTCTTTCACGGTTTGTTCAATATGTAAATTAATACAAAAAGTGTGAATATCATCTATTGCAGTTTCCATATATTCATTGGTTTATAATGAGTGAATAAATTTGAGTAACAAATGAGCATCAGATTTTCATAAATCGAAGATTCGGGTCTAAGACCCGTGAAAATTATTGGAAAGTTTGTATGAGACAAAAATGCTTACATATTTATTTATTTATTACAGAAAAACATACTGATAATGTCGATAAAAATAAAATATAATAAAGTATATAACTTACACATACAATATCGCTACTGTGAATTCACTCTGCGAACATATAAATATGTCGATAGTGTTAGTGACAGCATTCAGTAGGCGCAACGTCTTGGATAACGGGGATTTGTTCAAGACTGGTTTTTTTGTGTTACAGGAGGCAAACGGGCAGGTGAGCCACCTGATGTTAAGTGATGACCTCCGCCTATGGAAATGGCACTGCAAGAAGGCTTGCAATCGCGCTGCCGGCCATTTAAGAATAGGTACGCTCTTTTCTTGAAGGACCCTAAGTCGAATTGGTTCGGAAATACTTCAGTGGGCAGCTGGTTCCACATAGCGGTGGTGCGTGGTATAAATTGCCTTAAGAAACGGTCAGTTGTAGAACGACGGATTTCGAGGTGATACGGATGGTATTATGAATTCTGCCTTGACGTCCGATGATGAAATTAAGCTGTCGGTATTAGTCCGAACAACTCCTCTGAGCACTCTCCTGGTAAATGCGGTTGCCTACTAAAAGGAATTTGCAGTCGCACATATCCCAAAGGTACAAAAAACCCAGTTCATGGAGTAAAGGTGTCAACCATAATACTATAGATAAGGGTAGAAATTCGAAATGATAATAAGTATGCTCCCGTAAGTTTTATAAACAAGAGCCATTATTGCGGTAACCCAAGTTTGAGCATATTTTGTTATGAAGTAATTAAAATGCGACTTTCACCTGAGGTCAGTAGGTTCGATCTCCGGCTTGCAGCAATGGACTTCTTGTGCGCATTTAACATTCGCTCGAATCGGTGAAGGAACATGTGAGGATACCGGCTTGCCTTAGATCCAAAGTCGACGGCGAGTTCGGCACAGAAGGATCCGCGCCTATTGGCTATTAGATTGACAAGGAAACGATACATCAATGTGAGGTCCAAACCTAAAAAGGTTGTAGCGTACCACTGACTTATTAATCAAAATTCTAGGCTCTTTAGATTAATGATTTTATTAATTAAGGGTTATGCGTAATGACCCAATAGTCTCGAAATTTGCTTGATTAATTAGTTTTTAAGTACCAATAACAAACGATAACCTAATTTTTAATCCGTATGTTATACATGCATTAGATAACGAACTAATGAAGTCGAAAACACACATGCGATATAGTCGAATTGATTTTTGACGTAAGTCACATTTAGCGCGTTTCAACGGAATCTTAATCTTGACATGTGACAGTGTGTAAGTGGCATTTGACAGTCTAAATCTATTGCCATAATATTTTAAAAAAAATTGTCGTTTACCCCGAATATCATAGTAATTGCATTAGTATGTAGTTATCATATCAATGTTTTAATTTTAATTCTTCATCGCATAAAGTTCGCGCGATTTTAGCTACCATAAAGCAGTAAAGTTCTGCAGCACTGCTATTTGTGGTTCATTAAAAAACAAAACAAAAGCCAAAATACGTTCGTGCCAGCGTGCGTCAGAAAGAAGTATTCTCGGAATTTAATTACGCGACAAACATAAAAGTGAAGGTATTCGCAGAAAAACAACAATAATTGATGCTAGCAATATGCCCTACAACTTAAATGGAGATGGGCAGGGCATGTAGCCCGTTATACAGATGACAGATGGTCTAAAACAGTAACCGAATGGACTGGTCCAAAAGGAAAAAGGAACAAAGGAAGACCAATAGAGCGATGGTCCGACGGGATCGAAATGGTAGCTGGAAAAAATTGGAGGACGGTAGCCTTCTCCCGGATAGTCTCCAGGGGACCTTTTCCGGGCGGGGCCGCATCTTAGAGTAGTTTTTTTTATTAATATCTATTATTGTTAAATGTATGTCAATAGGATAAGAGAATTAAGGCTTATTATTATTATTAAATGGCCCTTATAGAACGGGGGTCAATGACACTCAATATGCAGTATCAATAACTCCATTTTAGTAGTCGGTTAAAAAGCGAGACAATTTCTCAGAAAAGTCGACGCCTTTTCCCAGACCGTTTTATTCAATTCAAGTTCGAAAGGTCACTTAAGAATTTTCCGCGTTAAGTAGAGAAAGTTATTTTAAGCATTTCGTTTAAAAACTAGTTTTTTCCCTCGGGTATATAGTATGTTATTTATCCTATTATGATATCGGAAGTACTTCAAGAATTATTAATGAATGCATCTCATTTTACGATATTAAGAAAGGTTTTTTCTCATTTATTTATTCCTAAAATTGTACGACAGTGATAAGGACAACAAATTAAATATCTTAAAGGCCGGCAACGCACATGAGTGTCTATTGGCTTCGCCAACTGCCTTTTATGGTCTTTTCGTAGGCTGGTTTGTTCCCCTATCTAGATCCTCTACATATAAAAAACCACTTGCCTTGAATTTATATATATTATTCGTGATCATTTGTTTTTCACGACACACGCCGTCGATTTTTTGGGTCTAAGAGATCTGGTGTCCTAACAGGCGAGTGCGATGCGCACATATCTAAATATAAAAGCCGGGTGCGGCCGGGGATCGAACCTACGACCTCAAGGATGAGAGTCGCACGCTGAAGCCATTAGGCCAATACTGCTCACGATCTATAATAATGCATTTCTTGACTTGATTTCATAACTTTTAATGAATGACTTACAAATCATCTAGTTAAGTTCACACAGATGGTTGCGCGTAGGTGAGCTATGGGCGTTATAAATGTAATTATAGCAATTGTAATTACTTCTTTGAACTATGATAAAGCTTCTAACAAATGGATGTTGTAAGACAGAAGAATTCATCACAATCGTGGTACAACGAATTGTAACACGATTTGCGATTTTGATTCTTATTAGTTTGTGTTTTGGATTAATTTTGCTTGGTCTTCATTGTTTGTATATGCCCCATAAAAGTTATGTGCAAGGTCGTACATTAATCAAATTGGTAATATCATTTTATTCATTTTTGATATGCGTTATGGTGATGGCTGGTTTTTAAATTTGAAGCAAGTGAATGCAAAGATAGGCACCGAAATATTTTATGAATTATAATAATTATTTTTTCACGTGAAATAATTTGTACATTAATTATCAGGACGTTATATATTGTTGCCATAAAATACCACGCCCTTGTACTGAATTGTAATAATTACGAAATAGATTATATGATAAACAAAGGACTGAGAAATTACATTATTTGCCGTTGCCTCATTAATTATTAAGAAAATTAATATTTTTCATAATTTAACATTTTTTTAATAAAAGCTGCTAGTTTAAAACACGACTTATTTCATACTAATCATTTTATGAATAAGCTTCCAATGCAGGTTTGCATGAGTGGATTTTGTGTAGGTATGTTCGTATGTTTTTCGCAACCTCTTTAACGATAGCTATATTTTAGTAAAAAAAACAAAAATCAGTGGCGCTACAACCTCTTTAGGTCCTGTCCTTAGATTTCTGAATCTGTTTCATGATCATTTTTAAATCTAATAGGCAAGTAGGTGAACAGCCTCCAGTGCCTGACACACGCCGTCGACTTTTTGGGTCTAAGACATGTCGGTTTCCTCACGATGTTTTCACCGTTCGGGAAAATGTTAAATGCGCACATAGAAAGAAAGTCCATTGGCGCACAGCCGGGGATCGAACCTACGTAGGTATGAGAGGCGCACGCTGAAGCCACTAGGCCAACACTGCTCATTATTATCATAGCTATATTTTAGTAAATTTTCATAAAATCATGATGAATTTAAACCTCACCCGGAAATCACACTATTGGTGATAAAGGTAAAAACGTTTGAATGTTTAGAGTTTATCGTGTTGTGTCGCAGTCGCGTTTCATTTGTTTGTCTACACCCTCATTTGTTTTCCAAAATGCGCATTTTATACACGTTCGGGTGTAGGATGACATCGGCATGTCTTAGACCAAAAATCGAAGTGTCAGGCAAAGAAGGCTGTTCATCAGTCTATTAAAAAACGTGGACACAATCCTAAAAGCACCACTGGTTTTTTTACACTATCTAAACTTTAATAAGTAGATCCATATAAAATATTTGTTATCTAGTGATATGCTAAAACAGTAACGGTATACCTTATACATAATCAATGTGTTATCGTTAACTCATCAATTAAACCAATCAATTTTCTCTAGTTAATACAATATACAATACAATGTCGGTATTCTGCGTCAATGACTTCAATTAGTTTTTGTTGACATAAGTTACAATTGTATTTTTAATTAGCTTTTTATGCAAAATTTGCTAATTAGGTATAAATTAATTCTTAAGTTTCTGTTTAGACCAAAGCAGTTCCGGGTTAATTCAAATATTGCGTTCATCATTTAAAAGCTACCTCGGTTAGTGATGTTTGAACCATATAGCAGGAATTGGAATAGCAGAAAAAGTTCAGTTGTGATATTTGTACAATCGACTCGACAGACTGTCTTACACTTACGCATACACTTTTCTCACTTCTCGCAGTCTAAATAGAGATGCCGAGAAAATATATTTAATTAAAGCTATATTGATGAACGGAAGAAAAGTTGTAACCGAACTACCGTTTGCCGATAATTGATAGATACTAGTAAAATTGTTAGTATATTAGTTAAACTCTAGTTAATAATCAAAATGTGTTTTTTAGTCATAAGTAAATTAATTTTAGGCACAAGAAACTACTCTGTGTATAACTTGTTAACAACAATAAAGGCTTTTTTTTTTTTTTTATTGTATTATTATATTGATGAACAACATGTAAAATTAACTCACGATTCAAGGAGTATCAGAGACAAACCAAAAATCTATAGAACGCGTATTTTAGCTCTTATGTATGGTAATATAACTATTATATGTTATAGTATATTGGCCTTCAGCGTACGACTCTCATCCCTGAGGTCGCAGGTTCGATCCCCGGCGCACCAATGGACTTACTTTCTACGCATTTAACAATCTCTCGAGCGGTGAAGGAAAACATCGTGACAAAACCGACTTGCCTTAGACCTAGAAAGTTGACGGCGTGTGTCAGGCACAGGAGGCCCATCACTTGGCTATAAGATTGACAAACGATCATGAGACAGATACAGAAATCTGACCCAGACCTAAAAAGGTTGTAGCGCCACTGATTTATTTTTTTATATATTGCAGGATGTTACCATTTCAAAACACTACCAATAAGAAACTATAACAGCCTTTATGTCACAAGTATGGTATACTTTTGTATCGTAAATGAGAACTCGTTCGTACTAGGTCAAAAACATTATGTAATCAATTACATAGATACTAAATAGCATATGTAGCAAACATAGCTATTTAGTATCTATATATATATCTACTAACTGCGAGTGTAAAGTTTTTTAATAATTTTCACAGATTTATGTAACTAATTGTACAAGTTATTCCTTTGTTTAGTGATGTTATGTTTACGCAAAAGTTTTATATTAGATTCAAATCTACCACTACTCTAAGGAAAACGTACGCCGTAATTTTTTATTTTAACAATTAATCTTTAAAGTAACTCAGGGTCATGGAATGGTTGGTATACAGGGCGTCCCAAGACTATGGGACATCAACGTATCAGCGTAGATAGGATATTTTGCTAAAAGAAAAGTTTATTTTATTTTGAGTGGGTTTTTTTTTATATATTTGAATCGGTTCGATTTCCATACGAGACAAGTGGTTTTTAGTAAATAATTGAGTGCAGAAATACTTCTTTTTTTCAAAATAAAATAAAGCCTTCTTTCAGCAAAATATACTATCTGCGATATTTAAGGTACTTTCCATTGATGTCCCATAGTCTTGGGACGCCCGGTATAACACAGAACAGGCGGTATATCAAAACCATAAAATATGTCATTTGAAATAGCATAAACGACATTTGAAGAACCTTTATAAGGAAAACATTTAAAATCCCACGAGCTCGCTTTATATGCAGGGCGTGTTCCATTTTTGAATATTTACTTGTTACCTTCGCCTTGGTTTCAATGTTTTTAAAGAAAGTTGACGTTGTCATGTTTGGGCTGCTTTATGCGAATGTAAAACCGGTCATTGTAAGGTAATACACAAATCAACCACAACACACCAACAGGGCTGTAAGCTAATCTGATTTAGTAATAAGCTACGCTGTTACTATTAAGCTTCGTAGTTCCCCAACGAGGCATGGGGCATATAACTGTTTCGTTTTTCTATGTAGACAGTTGACGATCGACCTGTGCTATAATATGTATGCATTGTCTTGCTTAAAACGACGCAAATAAACAAGACATATCCACGAAACAGTCAGTAATATCTATAGAAAATGTATAAGAATGTTTCTATATGTTGTTTAGTTATTAATTTTAAGTTGATAAAAAAATATTATCAATTGTAAAATCCATTTCATGTTATATTTGGGCAATGATACATGCCTGTGTAGGGACTAATAAATATAATGTAATTTAAAATGAATGGATTAAGGTCATTTCCTTATTTTATTATCGAAATTTATATATTTTATAGGTGTTATTGAATTGGAGATCGGTTTACTTACTGTTGAAAGTAAAAATATTCTAAAATATACTTCAATAGAATTCAATTTTTTTCATATTAATGTCATCTGTAAAGTTTGATAATTTTATTTAAAAAAGATCGTGTATATAAATAATAATATAAATATACCTACTATTGTGTCTCGACGATAGAAACTCGAGGGCGTGTCGATAGTCGATGTAGATGCGAAGTCATATAACCCAACCTAACACTTAGATCTTACTGTGATCTGGAGACTGGCATGAGGATATCCCGGGATGGGCTATCCAATGTGTTCCTCGAGCACAGAACACAGCTAAAAAATTTCTGCCATAGAACTGTCAAATATGTCGGTAACATGAATAGCACAAGAGGTAACGCGGGTGCCAACCCAACCAGAACTAAGTTTGAACTCTCCTGCTGCCTACCATCTCCCTAAAAGATCTGGCTGATGGCGTGTCTGATAGGCTACTAGGGGTCCTATGTATTCAAAAAATCCTAACCCCAAAAACATTTGCTGTTAAACACTCCAAAATAAACACAAAAATCAATTAAGGGATAATTATATTTAAAATGCAAGACAGTACAGTAACAATATTACTTTTATTAAATAAGCAAGATATAAAGTTTCTTCATTTTTAATTGCCGTAACATACACATACATATACTTAGTAAGATTATATGCCTGTAGGTATCCTACACAATAACCACACATTTCCGCTGTCCAGTTCCGCAACATGCGAGAAAGTTGAAAAATATTACGAAAACAAATAGCGTTGCACACATTCCTTGTTTTCAATCAAACGACTGTTTGACCGTATCACGAAAACCGCAATGTATGCATACGTACCAGTTGTAATTTGCCGTTACTCAATCAGTTTCGCAAAGATACTAATTTCACGTGTTTATTAGCAGGTTTTCTAAAATGTTTCTTTTGATATTCGGCGAATTATGTTTAATTAGGTTCAGATATAAATATATCTCCATATCTATGTTACAAATTGTGACTTTTTATAAATTGACAGTCCATTTTGAAGTATAGAAGAAAAATAGGCAGAAGTCTCGCAAAATGCTGATCTGTTAAGAATCGATACGCTGAAGGATTATCACTGAAATTGGATCGGAAGTACTTAGCACTACTTTATACATTCAATGAACTCAAAAAAAAAACAACACGCGATTCATTTGTTTAATCTAAATAATGAAATTCATTATTTATTATTTTCCGCCTGTTCTGCGGAAAATATAAGAGTCTTTTCTCAAACTTCGACTTTGTTCCCTTTAGAGTAGAGACTCTTGGGCCGTGGGGTTCAAGTGCACAGGCGCTAATTAAAGATTTAACTTGACGCCTGGTAGATACTACCGGTAACACCAGAGCTGGTGGTTTACTCGCTCAACGAATAAGTATCGCAATACAGTGAGGAAATGCTGCTAGCGTTTAAGGTACACTGCCACAGGGACCAAACTTTTTAAATTGGTTTTCATTTTCTATTTATTAAATTTAATTATAATTTTTTTTTTTTTTTTTTTTAAAGATAATTCACACCAATTGACCTAGTCCCATGCTAAGCTGGTGAAGCTTGTGTTATGGGTACTAGGCAACGGATATACATACATATTATACATAGATAGACATATAAATACATATTTAAACACCCAAGACCTAAGCACAACATCAAACGCTCATCACATCGATGTTCGTCTCAGCCGGGGATCGAACCCGGGACCCATGGTTTCGCAGTCAGGGGTAACTAACCACTAGACCAATGAGTCGTTAAATATATAAATAATTAAATATTTTGATTATTATTATACTATGAAAACATAAAGCCATTGGAATAGTTTGTAAATAAATTGTGAATGTATGTTGATCAGCCTGGGAATATTATAACTATGATAATAATTTGCATATAGAGTAGTATTGCGTTATATAACCTTGATTTAAATACTCAAAGTATGTAGATAATTTAGTAACAGCATTTTGTACATAATAGTTAAATTACCGCTGAATATTGAACTGTTTTTTGAACAACAAAATAGCGATAAATTCATAAAAATCTAACAAAAGTTACTGAAAACAAGTAAGGAATTTAAACTACATTGCAAAAACACTAATATTTAAATTATTTTAATTAAGAATTGATTTTGAGTACTTTGTGTATACAAGTCTGAACTTTATTATTGGAAAGGGCAACCTATTTATGTCTCTGCTTCGTAGTCTCCATTACCTACTATCAAAGCTCACTGATCTATATTACGCTTGTCTCAGGGCGTAAACCCATAATTGTGTTCATTTATTCAGACCCAAAAATCGATCGACCGTGATTTCTGCCATCACTAGTTTGTCGAGACTATCCGGTTCTCTCCTGGCTTGGCCAAAGCTAAGCCCATTTATGTAACTGAATCAATTTCAAAATTATTGCGTACGTATTTTTATACGCATTTAGAAACTGCCATTATGCTTCTGGTTTTTTTTCTTAAGTTAGTAATTGTTTTATGGATAAAATATGTGTACCAGTAAATTTTAATTAAAATCTTAACCTACATAATTATAATTACGAAAAAATTGAGGTGTTTATTAGTTTAATAATTAATATTTACGAATAATTTATTAATTCTAAATTTTAATTTTAAATGAAAGAGATTAATAAGAAATCTCCAACTGGACTGGTTTAGAAAATTCTTTAACCGTTAGAATACTGAACCCTGAGTAACATAGCTTGAATTCATTTCCAATAAATTTAAAAAATCGTCCAGTCGTGGGGCGGGCTGCGAGAACTATATACTATTTGATCAAAATATCCTAAATACTGCCTATGTACTCACTGGAGTGCAGATTAATACTCTAATAGATAATTATCTAAATAAACTAATATTATCCAATTACTTTTAAGTTGAATGCGGATACAAATACATTTTTGTAGCGAATATACTGTTGTTAATTATTTTAAGGCCAAATCGGTGTCATTTTAAAAATCTCATTGCTCTCCATAAGAAATCGAATGTTGGATCTTTTGACTGTACGTAATTACAGTATAAATACATTTAAATACTTTTATGTATTAATGTTTTAATTAAAAACACGCACATGGTTAAACTCCTAAACGGCTGGACCGATTTTGATTAAATTTTTTATGTGGGGATTAAGAATGCTTCAGATTTTTTTTTATTTGAAGCCATTGTATTTAGGACCTGTTTACAGGACGTCTAGTTATTATGTATTTTTTACTAAGTATTTTCATAATATACATACTTACCTGCATTTAATAAGAGATGAATTTGAATATATTATCTTATAAAAAACCCATAATAATTATTTAACATTCATTGGATTACTTAGAAAAACGAATTTCACCGTTTCAAAATGTGAACGAAGTATTACGATTATAACATGCGCGCGCGCTGTCGTTGAATTCTTTCCTAGCGATGGAAAAATCACATAATCACCTCAATTTAAATCATATTATGTATGAATGTAATTAATTTTTTTAAATTTACTTGTGAGACATTTTTATATTAATTTTAATTATGAATTCGGTATATAAATAAAATAAATAGTCTTTGATATCTGCCTCTTTTTAAAAAATGTCTTAGACAAGATCAAATTTTACGTTTTAATTTAAAAAATTATAAAATAATTAATTACAATTTGTCTACACGCGTTGGAAAGTTTTTTTTGTTAAATTTATTTTTTAAACTTACCGTAAGGGTGACGATTATGAAAATCCTTTCTAACACCGCTCACTCACTTTGAAAATGGAACGAAATATTTTAAAAATGGCGGGCGCGTTGGTCGCGGGCAGTCGCGTTCCCTCCGAAACGTCGACTGACAGTCCGTGGTAACTGCTTCCAAGAGTGGTCATTCTTCGCGCATCGCTCAATATTACCAAGAATTTTCCACTTCGAAACCATAGACTTGTTCCTATTCATTGCTTGTTGAATATTGAAAACAGATTTTTGGAATTGATTAAACACGCAATGTATGAAAGATTTTATTAAAGATGGTTAATCCTGTATGAGCAATGTTAATACATTTACAAAAGGTTTTATATTATAGTATCAAAGCTTTTAGTTTAAATATATTTTTCATTAAATTTGCATTTTATCGTATTTATCTATAGAGGAAATACACAAACAAAAAGGGTCTTCAGAAAAACAAGTTGTCTTCAAAAGCAACGTTTTGCATACAATTATGTATGCTTATAACGTCAATTTTATAAGCTGTGTTAGGTTTCCTGATTCACGAATCTCTAATTGCAGTTAAACGATTTTTAACTGACTTAAATCGCACAGATTTGATTAATTCCTTTAGACAAGAGCATACCAATTCTTAAAAGGCCGGCAAAGCACTCGCGAGCCCTGGCATTGAGAGTGTCCATCGGCGGCGGTATCATTTAACATCAGATGAGCCTCCTGCCCGTTTGCGTTTCTTCTATAAAAAAAACTTTAGAGGTGTCAAGGGACACCCGGATGGAACGAAATTCCTTTCGATTAATTTATATGTTAATTGGTATCATAACAGTATGATAGATTATCTCGACACCAATCTTACGACGAAAAAAAAAGCCAACATCACGAGGTGTTCCCAGGCGGTCACCCATCCAAGTACTGACCTCGCCCGACGTTGCTTAACTTCGGTGATCGGACGAGAACCGGTGTATTCAACGTGGTATGGACGTTGGCGATTACTGAATCGAAAATGTAAAATATAACAACTATAGCAAAAAGTGTCGTTACAACTTTTGGTCTTAATTTATTCCGTCTAGCCCCCTTTCGCAACGCTCGATAACTTCGTTCCAACAAGACTAATTTAGTTAAGTGATTCCAAAAATAATTTTCATTTCTTATTAATTTATATTAATATTTCAATCCCTACAAAAAAAAAGCCAACATCACGAGGTGTTCTCAGGCGGTCACCCATCCAAGTACTGACCTCGCCCGACGTTGCTTAACTTCGGTGATCGGACGAGAACCGGTGTATTACAATAGCAAATAGCAAAAAAGTGTCGTGACAACTTTTCGTAAGAATTTTTTCCGTCTAGCCCCCTTTCACAACGCGCGATAAGGAACTTCGTTCCAAAAGCAATTATCTAAATATGTAAAATAAGCAGTCCATATAAAATTAATTTCCAATACAAATAATTTTAAGAGAAATATTATTCGTAGACAATTTGCAAACTTAACAATATAATCAGCCGAGTCATACCTATAAAAATAATTTGTATTATGAAAATGACTACTTATGTAAATATAATTTATAAAATAAAAATAAATGTCAAAATATGTTGTTAAGGAAAACTTGAAGATGGCTGGACCAATTCGAGAAATTTTATTAATTCCTTGAACTCTGTACAAGGTTTTTATGCGAAGGAAAATTGCAAAAATACAAAAAAACATGAAAAAGTTAGTATATTGTAATAAGTTAGGATTTATTCCGGTAAAGCGAACAGTTTTTATGAGGTATCAAACTCTTCCATTTGTTGGTATGTAGCTAAAAAGATGGGCTAAGTATCAAGGCGATTAAGTATTAAGGCGAAACGAACGTTAACGAAACGTTCGCAGGGGCAGTTAGTTAAAAATAGGTACAGTGCCACATACTTTTCTTGGCCGGTATGAGCGTCGCTGTGATGGATATTAGTATTGCCAGTAAATAAAAATTAACCATTATAAGGGGAATAATTGGAAGTCATAATTTATTGAAATGTCTTAATAAAACAATGTATACTAGTATCTACAGTTCTAGGCTTAAATAAATGTGACACAAACTTAGGAACACCTGATATAATATGTTTTGTTACCTGTACTATTAATATATCTTTTAAAATACCGAGCAATCAGAACCGTTCGATAATTAAAACTTTGCCATTGTAATTAATAATGCAAATAATGAAAATAAATACATTTTAGTTGAATTGTATTAGATGTTGGTAGATAGTAAAATATTTATTGTTACCAAGAAATAACAGAAAATAAACAATGTCAGTTTGACATTTCAAAATGGCGACGGTAGTACCAATTTCATCCGCCGGCCAATAAAGGAAGTATCACGTACCTTTTGTTACTAAGGGCTCCCACACAAAACTGCGATGCGAATTTAGTGCGACAAACCGTTTGGTAGGGCGACCATTCCTTCGTAGTCAGCCGTACTGGACGTGTTTTAAGGAAGCGTAAGATGGATCGCAAAAAGAATATTGCACTGCTGTTATTGTTAAATAGATATATAAAAGCAAAAGAAGATTCTGGGTTCATCCATTTATTACGATTATGAACCCTGATGGGAACTATTTTACTCAAAAGTACTATGCGGTAACAACTGAAGAAGATAATTTTTTGATTATTTTAGAATGAGCATATCTTCATTTGAAGAGCTTTTGAGTTTATTATCACCATGCCTTCAAAAACGATCGTACAAGGGGAGAATTTATTATAATTTATTTTTTATACTGTTAATCACTTATGTCCCAAAGGACGAGACGCTCGTCAATTAAAGATATTAAAAAATCTATATCATATTCCGCCATTTTTTTAAAAAACAAATAAGGCGCGCGTCTTTCTATAAGCTGTCTCAGAGCGGACTAAAATGGCGTCACCAAGGATGACGTAATATCGCAGGAATTTGCGATGCGAAGCAGATCGGAAATTCTTGCGGTGCGTTCGTGCGAATTCGCAGATATTTGCGATGCGATGCGAATTCGCGGTTTTGTGTGGGAGCGCTAAGGTTTTAATTTAATGTAATGTGTCTCTATTCATCACAGCGTACAAATTATACAGAATAAATTTGACGGAAAGATGCCAAAAAGCACTATAGTTAAAAAATTTTTTTTTTAAAACAGTGTACTTCTTTTATGTTATAGATCCTATATCGTCGACTTCAAAAAACCAGGAATGACGTGTGTGTTATATTTGTCATCCTTTTTTTAAGATATTTTTTTTATTTAGATGCTAAAAGTTGTTCACTAGTTCGTGTGTGGCAATTTTGTAGATTTTAAAAACTATACGTCGCATTGTAAACCCTTAAAAATTTAACCCTGCCCATTCCAGTAACATATTTTTTATGTAGTCAGTGGCGCTACAACCTTTATTAGCCTCAGATGTTTGTATATGTTTGGGTTTTTTGTTTTACACCATAGATAACATTAAGAAAATTATATATACTTTCAATCAGAATAATTCGTAAAAGATCGTATTCATTGTTCCGGTCAATACTCTTCCTATTGATGGCAAATATGGTTTTATTTAATTATATACGTTTTTGAGGAGTTCCTGCTTGGTGATGGACAAGGACCAATGTCATTGACCTTTCACTTCGGGCTTTATGTTGACTCAATATTGTAAACGAGGTGAGAAATTTGAAAAGAATATTTAAGACTCTATACAAGTACAGAATTTCTGGCTCACGATTTTTGATACTCAAGACGTAACCATACAGGCGTTAAGGACTATACATATACTAGGAGTTACACAAAATAACGCTTAACGGACGCTTTCTATACTCAATCCTAATCTAATTTTTACTACTAGAGATTGATATTTTATTCCATTTCTCAAAAAATAATTTTCAATAACCGATCGATGAATCCATAGACAATCTGTTTTTGTAAACCATCTTTGGGAGGACAAATCGGTATTTTTGAATTGATATTTGTATGGAAATGACAGATTGACGCTTTCTATAAAATATCTTTGAATTCGACTAATCAAATTTTGAAATTTATCAATCTAAATTTGCGATCTTCCCACTTTGTTCCATTCACGATTATTACGATTTTTCAGCTGTTTAATTTAATATGTTGTTATATAAAAATTATAGTGATTTTACAATAAATCTATACGTTTTATATAAATAATCACGTCTTCAAGTAGTTATTTAGTTCCTGACAAATAAGGGCAACGCGTAAAACGAAACCAAATGAGGGACGCTAATTTTAGACAAATTCGTTTTTTACCAGGGTTTCGAAGCATATGTCATATTGAAATGCAGATCCTCGATCGATCTCAAAAAATCTGGGTTGGAAATAATTTTAGATTATATATAGATCGAGTATAAAAAGCGGCCGTTAAGGACCTATCTGGTTGCCAAACTCCAAAACATTGTTTCTTCCATTTTTTGTCATCGTTTCTTGATGTAGGGAGAATGGAAAATTTGTTGGAGTTGAGTGTTTTGTTCCATTTTGAAAGATCGATACACGTTTAAGTAACTTCGCTCGAACGAAAATCCAAACACTTTGAATTCATTTTATGATGAAAATGTATATAGAACATGATTTTGAAATTTACACGGTATATTTTATCGCAAGGCAAGTAGTCCATTATTTTGCATAAAATACTAATATTGCATAAATTCTCTTTGCGCAATTTTAATTTTAAAAATAAAATTCCTATAAGGTAATTCTCACTCTCTCTTAATCGGTCTCCATCTCTCTCACCCTTTTCCTCGACAAAAACGCTGCACGTTGACGTTCCGTACAAAAATTTACCCTCATGCGCCTAAAGAAGTTGCACTTCAATAATTATTATTAAATTTATAAATAATTAAATTATTTTAAAATTAAAATTCAATTTATCAATTTAATATTTAAAAAATAATTTTTTAATAGTAAATTAATAAATTGAAACAAATTTGATCCCTATGGCAGTGTTCCTTTAACGCTGGCAGAGTTTCCTCGCTGTATTGCGATACTTATTCGTTGAGCGACGAAAGCAGCTCTGGGGTCACCGGTATTATCCACCAGGCGCCAACTTAAATCTTTCATAAGTACACTTGAACCCCACGGCCCAAGGTTCTCTACTCCAAAGGGAACAAAATCTAAGTTAGGGGCCTAATTATTACATGAGAAATAATGAAATGTTAATAAAAAAATTAGATAAGTAATCTTATCTAATTAAAAAAGAAGTATTTGTTAATTTCGTTTAAATAAATATTTTTCCCATTTTAGTCTAGTCAAGGAGGTTATTGTCCGATTCTCAAAAACCCGATCAATAAATCTTTGGACGTAATTAATGAACTCCGCGATAAATAACATATTAATGCGATAATAAAATCCGTTATCTCAACTAATAATAGATGTCGTCATGATAACGGTATTTAAATTATCATTTTGTTAAGTTATCGACCCCTATATACTTATTTATTTGATAAGTATTACAAAAAGTAAACTAGCGAGTTTTGTAATGGCATTTTGATATTCATTAAGTACAAAAAAGTAACGTGAAGTAATAGATTTTTTGTATAAAGGTCTGGATGTCACAAAAAAATTTAATGAAATAATATCTTTTATTAATTATTTTAAAATGTCTAAATTTTGTTTAGATGAAATAGAAAACTACGTAAAAAAATATAAAAAAATATCGACGCCCCGGGTGGGCTCGAACCACCAACCTTTCGGTTAACAGCCGAACGCGCTAGCCAATTGCGCCACGGAGGCAGATGAGCAATGTATGCAAATTTTACTTCATATTGTTATATGTTTATTTTTAATTCTTTATTATGATATACATTTTAATTAAGTTATACCTGAAAATATTTAAATAATATATAAATTTAAAAAAATATGTGTTAGTAACACTGCTACGCTAAAACCGCAAAATCTATAGATATATAAAAGGATAGATTTTATTATAATATGCGTAAAGACCGATAGTCGTTTTCATGAAATACTCATAAAAGTGGGTTTTTATATAATTAAAAAAAATTGCTATTATCTAAACACTTTTAGAACAAACAGTTTTCTATAATTAAAAACATCTGTCATAACACAATACATATTTATTCATATTAGATACATATATATACATAATTCTACTGTTCTCGTTGTCACTGAACTCTTCTTAAACGGCTGGACCGATTTAAATGAATTTTTGTATGCGTTTGGGTGGCGCCCTGAATGGTTTAGACTCACAAATCAGCCCGGCAGCTGGCGGTATTTTTTAGAGAGATTACCATACCTATCGGTAAATAAAGCGATATTTCATGTTCTCCATTGTATAAATAGAGTGACGCAAAGAAAATAAATATTAGGTCCTTACATATGAAATTGGTGTTTTGTATGGGAGGAACAAAAAGTCGAATATTTTTAAATATAATATATTTAATTAATCAAAGTATGAACCATTGTTTTCTATGCACTTTTGCCATCTCATAGGTAGTTCATTGATCCCTTTACTAAAAAACCAGTCGGACGGGAATCAATAAAATCTGTGAAGGCGATTTGGACTGCCCCATCAGAGTTAAATTTTATCCCTTGCAAGAAGTTGTCCAAATTTCGAAAAAAAATGGTAATCTGTTGGAGCAAGGTCCGGGGAGTACGGAGGATGTCTTAGACATTCCAATTGAAGCTCTTCTAATTTGGTAGCCGTCTGTTGTGCAGTGTGTGGTCTAGCGTTGTCGTGAAGTAGCAGTGGCGTGGAGCGATTGACCAGCCTAGGTTGTTTAGCCGCTAGCTTTTCCATCATAGTTTGCAATTGCTGAGAATAGACGTCAGCCGTAATAGTCTGGCCAGATTTGAGAAAACTGTAATGAACAATATCGGCACTAGTCCACCAAACGCTTACAAGCAACTTTTTTGGGGTTAATTTTCGCTTGGGGCAGGATTTGGCTGGCTGGCCAGGATCCAACCATTGCGCTGAGCGCTTCCGATTATCGTAAAGAATCCATTTTTCATCACAGGTAATAATTCGGTTTAAAATGCCTTCATTGTTGTGCCGGTTCAGTAATGTAACGCAGCAGTTGACGCGCGTTTGCCGGTTTGCTTCAGTCAATTCGTGAGGTACCCATCTTTCAAGCTTTTTAATATTCCCAATTTGCTTCAAGTGAATTAAAACAGTTTTATCACTAACATCGCAGCCTGCAGCTAACTCGGACGTGGTTTGCGATGGATCTGCTTCCACAATAGCCTTCAATACTTCTTTATCAACTTGGGTCTCAGGCCGTCCACGGGGCTTGTTCTGCAGGTCGAAATTTCCAGAACGAAAACGTTGGAACCAAAAACGAACTGTGTTTTCTTTTGCAACATGACCGCCATACACATCATTCACCCTTTGAGTCGTTTCCGCAGCACTAGTGCCACGGCAGAACTCGTACTCGTAAATAATGCGATACTTTAAGTTTTCCATTTTGTAAAATGAGTGACGCAAACAAAAAAAAACAGAAGAAAAAAACAAATAAATGACGGTCATCAAAGCACAAATACATGAGTAAATAGCTGTACAAATTTGAATTTGGAATTCCTTACCAAAGAGGAGAACATCGTGATTAAAGTGGCCAGTACGAAATACGCCAATTTCATATGTAAGGACCTAATAAAACGGAAAAATAAAATGAAGCGTGGTTTTCGTAAAAAAAACGCAAGAGTAATTAGCTGAAAAAATTAATTTGGAATTTCTAACCAAAGAGGAGATTTTTAAGGTCAAAGCGTCAATTTCATATACGTTTTCTATATCAAAAATGTACTTGTTGTTAACAATTTCCAAATAAGCTAAAACAAATTTACAAGACACGCCCTAAATGTTCTAACCTTTCAATATGCCCTTCACCTTTAATCAAAAGTGGGTCACGATTTGCACATTCACTTCCTTTTGAACTATGGAAACTTAATTAGCAATCCATGGTTATATTTGGTCCGGCCCTATGATCGCAGCGTGTATATAGCCCTAAGGCTTTCCATTTAGGACCATCTAAAATAAACAAATTCTCAATTCAAACCTAGAATAGGAATGTCTTAAAATAGCGCGCCTTAATATGATTTTAACTGACTGACTGAAAAAAAAAGTTAAATATGTAAAGGCGGCAAACAAAACTGAGAGAGCGGGTCTCGCGAGGAATGGCGCCCCGGCTCGCCCATGAATATTGTAAACAAAAATATTACCGATGTAGCCAGGGCGTATTTTGCGAGACGTGTGACGAGACGTTTAGAGATTTAGATATAGAGTCCCTGGACACGATGGCAGGGGAGTAGAATAGGTATTATTTGTAAAAAAAAATATGAATTTGACTTAGACTTCAAAGTCGAGACTTTTATTCAAGGGGCAAGGAGGCTCACCCGATGTTAAATGAACGGGCACTCCCATGAACAATCTCAAAGCCAGAAGGCTCGCGCATGCTTTGCCTACCCTTTAAGAATTGATACTCCTTTTCTAGAATTACCCTAAAGTGGAATTAGTTTGGATATACTTTAGTGGGCAGCTGGTTCCATATAGTGTTGGTGCACGGAAGAAACTGAAAAATGTTTGTATGGAATTTTACAAGTCACACTCTAAAACCTACCCTATAACGCGCAAAGATTCCTTTGTATTCAAATTGCAGGCATTAAAATATACCTTCTCTCTCTTCAGTCGGTAGCTCATATCTGAGCTTCGTCTCCAAGGAAACAACTGGAGCGGACAATCTGTTTCCACTGGTTTGTATCCAGCGCCTCTCTTATGTCTTTCACTTGATCGGGCCATCTGGTTGGTGACCACGTGATGTGCCTTCTGTGCTACCTACTATCAGTTTCTCCGAGAGCCTCGGTGCATATAATATATACCTTAATGAAATTTATTCATTAAAACATATTATTGAGTCAGATTTTGAAATACAAGTGATATATCATTTGATGGGAACATTGCTTTTGAATACCGACTATTGTTATCATTTCGTAATATTGTTGATTGATACTGATTGTTTTGTGATGAATTGGGACCGACCTACTTTATAAAATTTGCAAAAAAATTGGCCACAAATAGGGATGAAAATGTACTAATAGTATGAACTGACTTTGATACTGATGATATTATATAAATGTCAGAGAATCAGACAATGTTATGATCGAGTCAATTGACCGTTGATTTTTATTTTTGTTTTGGTTAATCATTGATATTCCTTCTATTACTTTAATTAAATAAATTAAGAATCATAATTTTTTTTGATTCGATTTGTTTTATTATTATTTAAATGTTTCATAGTTTGGACTCAACAGTTTTAACTTTTATTATGATATACGGCTCAACGTTTATCATCATAAAAGTTATGTCATAAGGTTTTTTTGTATTATGTACTATTAAAGTGACCTATTGAGTTGGTTTTATAAAATGAAATAAGGCTTTAATGCCTAAGTACAGCATTAATCTTATTAATCTAATTAATCTGGATATGTCCTTCGCTATTATACCATTCTACACTTTTTATTTCGTCCTCCCAACGCCTCACCTTCCCTTGCTTCACTTTCTATCCCTGGGGTACCTGTTACTATGTTTTTTAAGATCTTAATATTCGCTAACAAAATCTCTAAAAATATAAATTCGATTAGCCAGGCCAGGGAGTGTCATTGGATCGCTTTAGGATTGCTCCAAAAACGAAAACGAATTTTGTTTTGTATTTTATTAAAACGTTTTTTCTATAATAATGTTATAAAGCCCGCATGTAAGGCAAATAATACTATAGTAAAATGAAGAATGAAAAGCGTAAATAAAAATAATAATGAACAATCATAAATCATTATACAACTGATCCAATTACCGATACAACTTAATCACTCGATCAAACAAATTGCTTTATGGGAATTCTTTATAAGGTACAAAACAATTTCCTATTGTTATACGAATTGAAAAAACGATTGTTCCTAGTAAAAGTAAATTGGAGTACAATTACCTACTTTTATGACTCCCTGCTACCTTAGGACTAGTAGAACTTGAGTTGTCAGATCTGCCCTGCGATTCTGTAACTCACTTCACGTACTCACACAGCGGTTTTCGCATCGGCGGTCGCTCTCAAATCAGTCGTGAAGCAGTCATTTTATGATTTGGCATTCTGATTAACAATAAACTACAAGCTCACACTTTTTCAGAATGCCAAATCATAAAATTACTGCTTCACGACTGATTTGAGAGCGAACCGGAAAACCGCTGTGTGAGTTCGTGAAGTGAGTTACAGAATCGCAGGCAGATCCTTTACTGGCCTTTTGTTTTCACAGCGTGAATGTCTTAATATTATGAAATAATGAGTTTATTGAAGTGAACATGTCTTCTACAAAACTGCTAACATCTGCTTTTTTTCACACCTTTACATTATCGAAGTTTTCATACGGATCTCCAACTTTTTTGAAAATATTTTATAGTTTAAGTTTATCAGGAATAATGTAGGATCCTAACGGTGGAATAATTTTTCAATTCAGTCTAGTGGTTTGGGTGGAAACAAATAAACTTTTCCTAATTATAATATTAAAACAGATAAGGTTAATTTAAAAACGGTTTCTCCTAATTCCGCCTTTTGCAGTTTGCAAGTCATGATGTACGGTATTTAGAGCCTTTGCCTAAAGCACAGATATACACAAAAAACAAGAAGAAGGAGATATACTGATATATAAACATACTAAATATACATATTAATATTATAAAGAGAAAAGATTTGTTGAACGTTTCAAAAATTCTTTCATTTTCTCTCTTTAATCATTTTTAAGTAACAGGCTATATTTATTTCCAAAATGTTTCAAAAATATTCCATAAATAAAAGGCTCTTATTATTTTTACGATTTAACAATAGATATGAAGCTAGAAGTTATCATCACCGCCCACAGCTACCTAACCTTTGGCAATAAAATCTACGCAAAAAATCTTAAATTAGCAAAATTCTTTATTTGGCGTTATAATGGGAATTAATTTATTTTATAAAATATTTTAATTTTTTTTTAAATAAAATATAGTGATCATTAGTATGTGAATTCTAGAAATTTGGGGTCAAAAACCTCTAAAATATCCTGAGAAAAGGATGAAATTAAACTAGTTTCGTAAATGTTTTGAGAAGACGCAATTATGTTTTAAGTTCTATGACCTCATAAATATTTTAAATGTCAAGAAACAAGGATGTTTTCTTATAAATATTAGATTTAACCATAAAGTGGCTATTGAGGGTGCTTCTATTTGTAGCACGTTGGAGGAATATTAGTTCCACTGTATATGAATCCAATATTTTCTCAGCTTAATATTAACTTTTCTTATGAATCAGCCAATTGCCTTAACACAAGTAAGTACAAGACACGGAAACAAAAAAATATTCTAAGAATCATTAATTCAAATAAAGAACGCGGCCCAGATGGAATTCCGCCACATTTCGCAAGAAGGTGTTATGATGTTTTCTCACAAATCTTTATCAATGAGCTTACCCGTGTTTGGAAAACAGCACATGGTATAAATAAATAAAATAAAAGTATAAAAAAAGTTCTTTATTTCTTGCAAAATAACAAAGTAAACTTAATTCTATTATACATTTTTTAAGATAATAAATTACACTACTTTACTAAATCCTAAAGTATAGTCAGACTAATGCTATTCTGCAATATAAAACTTAAACAGTCAGCTGTTTGATGGGGTTTAAGTTTTTTTTTAGTTATTATATTGTTTTTTTTTGTGTTTGCTCGTTAAATTTTTCCTTAATATGTTCTAATATACGTAATTGATGTGTGACAAAAGTTTGTGATATCATTTTTTCTGGTACATATAATTTTATGCATAAACGTTGTTTTAGAACTTGTAAATAAATAAATAGAGTGCGCATATTGGGTAAGCCTGTAATTCATCAGCGCTGAGTAACCTGGGCTATCTGACATTCTGCTCGAGCGAAGTTTGCAGTTGGAATTCTTTTTGTGTGTTGGGTTAATCGAAATCCATCGGTGCCCATTTTAGCACGTCGCCGTGCCTATGAGGGAGGAGCATACTCTCTTTTAAAAAAATGGAGATCTCTGAGGAATCAACCGGGATTCCATTCCACAGTTCGCTGCGGACCGAGCCATTCCAGCCATCATGGTGATGCGGATGAAATTTGGAGGTAATACGCCTTGTACGGTCTGCAACAGAATTGTCACTTAGTTGAGCACAAGAGGTGACGCCGGGGCCTGTGTCACCCATAAACAACATGAGGATATTTAAAGGGCATTAAGTTCTGCATGAATCGCACTGCATGCCCTCTTTTTTGCAAATTGTTAGTACTGTCTGTCTTTTTATTAAATAAAATGTGTTTATGTTTTTCTATTAAATTTGTAAATCTGTCCTTTTCTTCTTTTCCAAAATTTACCGAACGTTCTCTGAAAGTCAATGAGTCACGTAAATAAAGACACTTCTAACTATATCTCTCAATATAATATACATACTTTGCGCATATACAATTCATGCAATATAATAATAAAATAATAGCTTTATACTTACTTTGGCGAAGAGGTTTCCATTATTTATATTAAAATTAAACACTTTTTAAAATTAGCCTTTCGTACAAAATAATAAACATCCGATGTCAAAGTTGACAGAATCTTTCAAATGACATTGTTTTTATCAATGTTGTTATTACTAAAAAATAATTCCCATAAAACATTAGGTCAAAATAGCGTTACGCAAACGGGCAACCCCATTAACAATGACGAACTCATTTTTTAACAATGAAGCAACGCTAACAAGTTAACAGACGTTAAAGTTCATACGTGTCTGTCAAATTTTAACGAACGTAAGTTACGATAGCAAATGGTTTGAAACAACCCGCCCTTAGTCTTGATCTTAACTCCCTTTCGTTAATGAAGTTGGGTGAAGAACAAGCAGGTGTTTATTGCGCATAATATACTTAGAAAGAATGGATGGAGCATGGAAAATGTATAGCTTTATAGCACATACAGAACGTTTGCAAACGAAGTTTGTTTTGTGTGAGGTATATGCCTTTTAACGGAGCGCGAACTACATATATTCGCGAATTGATGTTAAATATTTCATAAATTATTTATTAGACATTAAAGAGAATAGAGTAAACAATGATAAATATTTTGGGGCAGCAAACTTCCTTATTTTTGCCATTCATCTTCTTGATAATAGATTCTTAATGTTTTAAAAGATATTGAATTATTACAAATGAAATGGATATAAATCATTTTATTTTACTTTATTATCAAATAGTTTGTACTTAATTTATTTATGTATGCGCCATCTAGTGGCAAGTCGAAAACATAAATATACTAGTATAATTTCAAACACTTATTTGTTAGCACGCCATCTAGCGTCAACAAAATTTACTACGTCGAAGACATCAGTCTATTTGTAATAGAATAACCTTGTTATAGATGACGCTTGTCTTTTAAAAATATGAGTGTGTCTACTTAAAACAATAATTATAATAATAAAGAGAAAATAAATACGTTGGCGACTGTTTCAAAAGTATAATTTTTCTAAAAGTTTATCAAATAACATTATGTTACCTATATTCTCTTTAAAATTAATAATTTATTCAAAATATTGATATGACTTTTTTAATTCTATTAATTGTTTATTTGTTTCATATTATTGACATTATATACCTAAACATGTAATCTCCACTTAAATTTTATACAAATTACAATAACATATTTTAAATTTAAACTTGGACTTTAAATCGTAGCTTCATATAGTAAAAGATAACACGTAGGAACTAAATTTAAGCTCTTTGAAAACAAACATTTGCTTTTCAAAAATAGAACTTCCTTAAGACCCTGACGTAACAATATAAGAACCGATACTTTCCATCTAAGCTTTCCTTTACCGCTTCCCAGTAATTTCGACTACGCGCCTTTTCCCAATCTCCTGATTGGCGGAAGTTACGTGACGTCATCGCGCCCACGCGGTCTCTATGACGCAACCCGATCGATATTATATCCGCCTCTTTCATACGTATGAAGAAGGCAGTAGGTCTCGCTCTCGTAACAGCATTTCCAAATTCAAAAATCGTAGGCGTCCTCGTGCGTAGAGACGAACCGTTTGTCAATGTTGAATGTAGTCTGACCCAGGATTTTATGTTTGTTTACAAACTATTCCTTAGCTTTAAGGGATTTTAACAATTCAATAATTTTTTGATCATAATACTATTCAAATATTTAGCTATTAAAATTATCAGTATCTGATATTAATAATATAAATAATCTATCTCTTAAGAATTAAAATTTGTCGAGCGCTTCAAAGATTCGTACCAACGCCTTGCTTACACAAAACTTGACACCTTTCAACTTTATTGTACTGAGTATTAACTTATTTGAAGAATTTAAAAATATTATATATTTAGCCATATCATCACCACTCAGAGTTGTTCATTAAATTTAAGTTTTTAAATTAAAATAAATACATCAGAATAGAAACTTTAAAAGCCTGGTACTATGCTTCCTATAAATCATTCTTATAAGTTTCTAAACAATGATAGTATTTTTTTAAAATATGAAACTGGGAGCATTGTTGGCTTAGTGGTTTCAGCTTTCAGCTCTTATTCCAGAGGTCAAAGGTCATTAACCAATATTTATTACTATTATTGTTAATTATTAATATAAAATAATAATATCTAATAAATTGTGCGTGTACTAGGTGTACACACGTAAGAAGTGAAACTTCTTTATGATCTTATTTTTCGAAAAATGATCTACTATATGCAACTTTACAGAAATTCGTTAAATTAGATAAAGTTTAACAAAAGGCTTTTATTATCATAGACATGAATACAAATATTTCATTTTACCTTATTACTACGAAGATTATTATAGAATTTCATTAATTGTAATAGAATTATTACTATCATTGAAAAACGTGACGATTTGCTACAAAATTTCTCCCATACGTCGATAAAGAAGTTTCATTTCAACGCCGATAAAGAAGTTTGACTTCAAAAAGCAACATGGCGCGTAACCGAAAAATGTGACGCGTAACGAAAAAATGTTAAGTACACTAAATTTTTTTCCAACCTCGATAAAGAAGTTTCACTTCAATAATTTTACAATTAAATAATATTAATATAAATTCTGAACTCTTGTTTTATGTATAGAACCCCATGGTACTGGTAGGGTATAGGCCTCCTCAAACCCCTTTTCAAAGTTCCCCTTCTTGAGTTTGCCGCGTTTGAGTTGAGCTCTTGTGACATTTCCGGCCCCGCCTCCATTTTGAGTAGGTATGCCAATTCAAATGCCTTAAGCTTAGGTTCCCTAGAAAAGCGGTGCCGTTAACTAACGGCCGTCATTTTACGGTTGTTAATAACAGCCGTCTTTGCTTTTTAATATAATGCAAAAAAACAATCATTTTCGCTCGTCCAAGTCACGTTTCCACTCATTGTATTAATTAAATATGGGCACCGCTACACGCGAAAAACGTTGAACTAATGTTTATCACCGCTATGACGGCTGTCATGCAAATGACAGCACCGCTATTTGACGTTACGGTGACACTCAACGTTCTCTAGAAAACCTACTCCGATGTTATTTATAGACAACGTATGGGTGACGTCACCCAACGTTACATTACGGCCGTTAGATAACGGCACCGCTTTTCTAGGAAACCTAAGCTTAAGTAAAAAACATAATTAACATATTTTTTAATATCTACCCTTAATTTTTAGCCATCTACCAAAAGTCGATATTAGTAATAATCTTTACATAGAACCTAGTATGTATAATATGTATGTTATTTATCGTTCATGGACAGTTCTGTGAAATTCAGACAGCCCTTGTCGTCACAACACCCACTTATTTTCGAATGACTAAGCAATAAATGCGATTCTGACAATTTAGTATGAAAAGCTTTCTTCTAGAAATATTATTACACTTCTGAGTAGAACACCGACGAAAACAGTGATGTAACTTTAAAATTTAAGGCATTTTGTAACTCCGTCCGAGTTTTTGATTCTTTAGATATTTGGGAAGAAAAATGCGAGGCCCACCAGAAACCTGGGAAGATGAAATAAATAAGATAGAGCTGAAAGATTGGATAGTAGCGAAGATGAGACAAATTGAAGTATTTGGAGGAGGCTTTTACTCCGTCTGAGGTCGTGTACTATTTAATTATAATAACAAACTTAATGTTATTTATGTACTACAAAGAAAATTATAAGAAATTAATAAGTTGGGTCCCTGTGTCAAATATACAGTGTTACAGTTTTCTTAACCTACATAGTTATAATAAAAATAAAAGTTGGCCCCTGGTAGATAGTACCGGTGACCCCAGAGCAGGTGCTTTCCGCGTTGCCAGCGTTGAAGGTTTGTCTGCCACAGGGACCAAACTTTGTAAACTTGTTTGATTTCCTATTTATCCATTTTTAATTATTATTAGTAAAAAAACTTTTCTCTGCATCTTCTACCGCATTAACCATGCAGAGTGTTTAAAGGAGTTGTTCGGATTAATACCTTCATCATAATTTCATCATCGGACGTCGAGGCAGAATACGAAATTCCACCCGTATCACCTCGACGTCCGCCGTTCCACGACTGAGCGTTTTTCAAGGCAGTTTTTGCAACGCACCACCACTATGTGGAACCAGCTGCCCACTGAAGTATTTCCGCACCAATTCGACTAAGGGTCCTTCATCAAATTACCAATTCTTAAAAGGCCGGCAACGCACTCGCGAGCCCTCTGGCATTGAAAGTGTCCATGGGCGGCGGTATCACTTAACATCAGGTGAGCCTCCTACCTGTTTGTTCTATAAAAAAAAACAAATAGATAAATATAATTAAAATGTTATCGCTTAAGTTAAAATTATGTAAATACATATATTAATTATTATTATAAACTGTGGAAATGTGACCTTCAGCAATGGTATTGAATCAGTACTTGGCAATATAAACTTTTGGCTCCCTTATTTTCTCAAAGTACCATAAATTATGTAATATCACTACAGGGTTATCATACAAATATTCAATTGCTATATTACTAAAATGTAGTTGTATATTATCTATGATTTCAAAGTATTCATGTGTCTCTTACAAACACTATTTGACAGAAAGAGATGAAAGAGAGTTTTTCCAAAAGCTATATATAGCCTACAGCCTGATCCATTATATTTGATCATTTATATATGATCCATTATATATATGATAATTCATAAGAAAATCAAAGAAAATGAAAAGAAAAGACGTTAAGCACAGCTAGTAATTTATCATAATATTCATTTCTCTTATTTTTGTGGGAGTAATCTTTGGACTTGACATTCCATAAACTCTCACACTGTCTATATGTGTTAATAGTCTTCTATAGCGCTTTTGGAATAAACTCGCAAATCCATTCCTCTTAAAAACACGTGTTTCAATCACGATAAACAATACCAGACTGACGCTGGCCTAGCGCCACTCGCAGTCACGTACACACGTCCGAGTCAAGATTGACGGCTCGCTTCGAGTAGGTTCGAAGGAAATTACTTTCATTTAATTCCATCGAGCCGGCTCGGCCTTCGAACTGTGAGTTATGCGGTCCACACGTTGATTTTTACTCGACTTCGAGTAAAACTATCGAGTAATACCTTATGTGAGTACTGACCTTAAAAGTTATGTCAATAAAAGACAATACTAAATGAAATTGTTTTTCTGTGTTCGTGATCAGCCCTGAGCGCTGCGTCTGATCTAAGTCTAGTCAGGTCGGCGCCAGCGCGTCTATTCTTGGCTTATTCGGTGACATTGCAAGTATTGACTAAATATATCAAGGGTAATTCATAAATGATGCGGTGTTGGCCTAGTGATGGACTTTCTTTCTATGTGCGCATTTAACATTTACTCGAACGGTGAAGGAAAACATCGTGAGGAAACCGACAAGTCTTAGACCCATAAAGTCGACGGCGTGTGTCAGGCACTGGAGACTGATCACCTACTTGCCTATTAGATTTAAAAATGATCGTGAAACAGATTCAGAAATCTGAGACCAAGACCTAAAGAGGTTATAGCGCTAGTGATTTATTTATTTGATTTTAATTCATGGATAGAATAGTCAAATAGTGGGGCATTGGGCAGACATATTTTTGTGTTATCAATTCCTTAAATAGATAAAAGTAACTTCCAATCCCTTCTTGCTGCGGAGGCTGGGGCTGAACAGTTTGACAAAGCAGGCTTCAACCCTAAGTCCCGAATCATGACAGTGTTTATATTACTGTGTCGCGAAAGCTCGCGGAGTGAAGGAAATGTTTCTCGTGTTCAATATAATCGCCGTATAAGGTACAAAAGTCTAGTACTGGTTTTTAATGATGTAATTAAAGGCAAATGGTCTATTAAATAGGCACCGAATATGCATACTTCATGCCCAATTTGAGGGTTTATGCCCTATTGGTCTATTATAATATCATAGATACATATTTAAACTGTAACTATTATAGAAAGAAGATAACCAAAAATATTTTACTACAAATACAAAATGGCGGAGAAAATCGTTTGTCTATTATTTTTATCCGACGAGATTGCGAAATAAAAAAATACGGGCCAATATGGTCTAAAGACTCTAGCTTGGCCGCAATAATATAGGTTATAGGTTGGTGGAACCCTAACCCTAACCCTAGGTTGGTGGACTCATTTTCCGCACTTAGACTCATAATTGGTCCGTTGTACGTGAAATCCTGCCTAGCTCCTTCCAGAAGCACAGAAGTCTCCTGGGCACTTCACAGACTTCACAGAACGACTTCACTGTTCCGAGGATTTCTGCACGTTGATTAGCCACAGCCTCGCATTCCAGGACTACGTGGGTGACTGATTCCTCTGCGCTGAAACAGCCTTTGCTCTGTCGCGCCTAGGACAAAAAGATGTTTATTAAGGAGACAATGACCTGTAATTGTCCCTATCATTGTTTTAAGATTGGTTCTATTTAGGCTTAGAAGTTTTTTTGTCTGTTGCGGGTTCACTGCTGGCAGAGCCATTTTGGACGCTGATGCTGGAGTTCAGCGGATTTCTGGCGAATCCTGGTTCGCACTAACGAGAAGGGCAAGGGGAGGAGCGGAAACGGGCCAGCAGGCATCATTCCTCTTCTCGCAAGCTCGTCGCATTAATAATTTACACCATTGACAATTAACATATTACCGTTGCCATGGGAACAAATAATGGCGACTATGTGCAAGTATACTCTATCCGTAAGCTGTTATATCGATTTGACTAATAAAACTTTAAAGATTATTATCTATAAAACACGTGGGTGCTTTATCGCCATTCCTCGTAAACAACTATTTCGAGCGCCATTGATAAATTGCGTCACTTGTTTTCTTATTTGTTTCATAAATATAGCAAAGGTTATCTTATAAGGGCATCTGAATTTTTTATGAAAACTTAACCTTTAAATATAAAAATAACAATATTACAGATTTTTAGTTCCTTCAGAGAAAATAACGAGCGTCCTATGGAAGCAAATTTTCTTGTGTAGAAGGTCTTGTTGAATGATGTTAATGATAGTTATTAACATTATTATGGTAACTCGAGTAGTCCGACAACCTTTTATGAGATTTGGAAAATCTTTCCATAATTTCTATAGACAAATTTCATCACTCGTCGTCGAGGAAGAATACGAAATTCCACCCGTATCACCTCAACGTCCGTCGTTCCACAACTGGCACTTTTTCCGCGCACCACCACTATGTAAAACCAGGTGCACACTGAAGTATTTCCGAACCTATTCGACTTAGGGTGCATTAAGTATTCCACCAATTCCTAAAAGAACGCACCTGTGAGCCTTCTGGCATTATCCATGAACAGCATTATCACTTAATATCAGGTGACCCTTCAGCCCGTTTGCCCATTATACTAATTTTAGCAGAATTTACCTGCCATCCATCTCTGTCTCACTATGTTTTCACCATATGAGCAAGTGTTATTAACGCACATACTAAGAATACTTTTAGGCATGGTCTCATAGGCTCGACCGGTAATAATAATAATATTTAAGTCTTGAGATTCAAAGTTTTGTCTTAGAACACAACGTCTTTTCAGCGTTGTGAATCGTATACATTGATGACTAGATGTGAACAAACAACTTCCGACTAAAACATATACAAAGTTTGTACTTATTGTATATACGTTGTTCCAAATTCAAAGATTAGTATAAAAATAGAAAAATAACGGTCTATGTATTTAGAAATATAAAAATATCTTATAACACATCGCAATAATGATCCTTTTGCTCTATTTTTATTAGCGGAGGTCTAATCCGTAGCCCGTAGCACACTACGTAGCAGTTAAAAATAGACAGTTGATGTCATCCTTATAAAAATCCTTTGCGGTAATTTTAGAAATACGCGCGCCTTTACAGCTTTCTACTATATACATGCACCATCTCTATATTACACACTCTATATACATTGTGTACAGGATTTTAACAGGTAATGGAAGAAAACGTATGGAAGTTTTGAAAGGAAGCCTACTTGACGGTACATACATGCGCGTAGGTGTGTTTTGGCGGGTAGTCAGTTCGCATGCGCGGTCTAAGCCGTCCGCAGTCCTGCCACCATTCTTTAGTTGCACACTAACCATTGCCGCGTAAAGACGTGTCGAATTGTAACTAGTTCCACTAACAGTTCCACCAGATAATTGTGATTTTAACATTGAATTTGGAGTTATTAAGAGTGTTAACGGCTTAAGAAGGCGGTAAAGTAGTTGTACGTGCTGAAATTTGTCGGGGAAAGTGACCAGGAGAGGCTTGAAACGGTAAACAAATAGGAAATGTGCTGTAGCGATTTTTGTGAATGAATTTAAGATGGTGGACGATGCGCGATTGTGGAGGCAGCGTCGTGCTCTTGTTTTATGGCCGTATGTTGAAAATAGTTTTGATTAAGAAGGATTTATATATATATATAACAAAATAGATCTCCTGACTGTCTTTTCCTAAGAATTAACCGTGATTAAATGAGGTGTCTATTCTAGTCCATCGACACTACTTCGATTGATAAAATTTTATTCATATAACGTTGCAGTTATAGCTTATCTTATCATAACTTTTACTTTCCAAATATTCAGCCTGTATGAAGTTGCGTGCACTATTTAACGATATGTATAAAATATAGGTGGGTAGAGATTTGATTTACAATTTCTATCGCCTGTGGCGTGCTTTGTCAATTGTTATAATTTGTAACTCTAAATATCTTTAAATTTTACGAATGAAACTATGGTGATAAACGTATAGGACTGGATTTGTCAATATTACTCCAGATATGAAGGTTTACATTGGAAGATTTTGGGTATGTGTTCGTTCGTGATACGTACGCGTGTGTGCGTGCGATCGAAATGAATGAATGGAAATGACGTGGTTTGCGGCTGTTTGATAACTGTATGGACTTTATCTTATACTTGTGTACTTAAGAATCTCTTAGGAGCATTTTAGGAGAATTAGAAGTTATAACAGTACTTTTTTAAATTTATTTTGATATAAATTAGTGCGAAAAATAATAATTAATTAGTGGCGCTACAACCTTTTTAGGCCTGGGTCTCAAATTTCAAAATAGTGATCAGCCTCCTGTGATTATTATTATTATTAGCCTCACACGCCGTAGACTTTTTTGGTCTATAGCAAGCCGGTTTCCTCACTATATTTTCCTTCACCGTTTGAGAGAATGTTAAATGCGCTCGAACCTACGACCTTAGGGGTAAGAGTCGCACGCTGAAGCCACTAGGCCAACACTGCTTATATTATTATTCTAAATTTAGTGCGATGAGTTTGGTGTAATGACAAGAGACAGGTTAAAATCAGTGCAATTGTTTTTTTTTACAATTGTCTAGATTATTTTTAGGCATCCATTAAAATGTATTAACTATAAAAAAATATTTATTTATAACTAAATATACACTTTAATAAATATACTTTAATCGGTCTTTGCATAGCTTAATTACTCTCTTCATTGTAGACAATTTTGGGTTAGTGAGTCTTTGAATAAACAATAATACAAATTTTAAGTATCAAGCGTAGTATGTGTACTTAGAACCCCGCTTAACATAGTGTATTTCGTGGTTATCCGACCTCGGCCAAAAATAGATTTACACAGTACAGAGAGAATTAAATGCTGATTAATAATTGAGTTATAATTAATTACTACCCAAATATGAATGTAAAAAAAGGTTACTACTTGGCTGAAGACGTTGAGTTATGATGAAACAGAAGATCTAATAACTGTTATTCTGTACCACACCCACTCCCCCACACATATACACACACCCACGCACGCCACACACACTTAGAGAGAGAGAGACACACACACACAAACACACACCAAATTTATTTTTAAGACTCCGTTTGCAATGTTTTCTTTTAGCACTTAATACTTATTTTCTGTTCCGGTCCGGTGTGGAGAGGCTGGCTATCTATCACTCAGGTCTCCTGTTACAGAGACCAGTCTCTCACATACACTTTCTAATGTTATCATCTTAGTTTAATCATAAAAACCTTGTATGTATATGTGAGAGAAGAAAAAAAATAAAGATTATTATTATTATTAATTTAATAATTAAAATGATAATAATTTAACTAATCTCAATTAAGTGTTATGTAATTCAGTTTGAATGTCTTTTTCGTTTTCGCTATTCGCTATAGAAAAAAGGCATAGTAATTATAATATTTTTTAAAGAACTGGGCAAACGGGCAGGCTCATCTGATGTTAAGTGATACCGCCCATGGAAACTCTCAATTACAGAGAGAGGCTTGCAAGAGATTTTCCGCTCTTTACGTCTATAAATGTTCTAATTAAAAAATGTCACGTTACATTATGCTTTGGATTAGATAGTTCTCCATTGCAAACCTTTATCCATTTAATCTACATTCTTTATGAAGCCTTTAAATCTCATTTGTACAATTTATGTATGTAATCATCTATGTCCAGTAACGATAGGATAGACTATATCTAAGGGATGTTTGAAAGTATACGATTCTGTATTCTAGATTGAAGCAAAGTGCGTTGACGGCCTTTTCATAACTGGTACGTCTCTTGAGGGACCCTAAGTCACATTGGTTTGGAAATACTTCAGTGGGCAACTGGTTCCAAAATACCAAGAAAGACGACCACTGCTGGACATAGGCCTCTCTCCTAAATTTCCAGTACGGCAATACGAATCCTTAAATATCCAAAATTGGATTGAAGTTGGTTGCGATCAGTGGCATAACAATAGGGTGGCAGGGCTGGCAAAATGCCATGGGCCACCAACCCAAGAGATATTATGTTCTATGGATAAATGTGAAGTCTCCAATACGCATTGGGCTAGCGTGGGGACAACAAACCATTCCCTCTCGCCTGAGAGAGGAGGCCTATGGCCATTAGTGGGACATATACAACGTGTAATTGAGTACGGTGAAAATCTCGAAGTTTATTAAAATTTAACTGAGAACGTGAAGATTTTTACTGATAGGGCTCCATCAAAAGAATTAGCCACGGGCCCCAGATGGTATAGTTACGCCACTGGTTGCGATGTCAAAATAAAGAAGAGAGCCAGGAGATAGTGAATAAGATAATTAATGATACTTACTTCCTAACAAGCACGAACTAAAGTTATACAATTTTCTTTCCAGAGCGAGTGTTATGCCTCAAGTGTCGTAAATCAGCGATCTAAGCCAATGCAAGCCAGTAGCCGTCATTGCACACGTCATACACTATGACTGGATCGATACAACATCGAAACGACCTCAGAATATGATAAAGGTATGTTCGAATTTTAAACAAGGCATAAATGAGCTCGGGCTAGTAAGAGAAGTTGTGAGAAAGAGAGTGAAAATTCTCGTGACCAGCGGAATTCACTCAGAATTGCTCCTGTCCTTGTTCGGTTAATTTTCTTTATAAGTAATCTCACAGCTACACTTATCTATACGAGTATTATAGAAGAAAACACTTAGACAATATAAAGAGCCAAAACAGATTTCATTGATAAAAAAAGAAAACTGAAATGAAATATTAAACAAACTACAACTTAATATTTAAAAAAAATTGTTACTACGGATAAACAAAGTCAAAGTTTCCCGCTTATTTTATATTTCCTCAAACCCTCTTGGGTAACGTGGAAAAGTAAGTTATTTATTTATAGCCGCAATAAGTCCACACATAAAAAAATATACAAATAAGAACCAATGAGTGGCCTCGATAATAGGGGCGGATGGCCGAAGATAAATATGACAAAAAAATTACCTTAAATTTCAAAATATAGCAAAAAAAGAATCCTTAGTCATTTAATTCAAAACTAATATTGTTTCGCCCTCAATTCACTCCAGAATCTGTTTGTTCACACTGTGTTGTACGTAGACATTAACGACAAATTTATTTCTTCGTATGTACATATAAGCGTACGATGTCGATCTGAACCACCGCCGCTATTCTCGAAATGAAACTCGGAGTGGAGTTATAATTGTTACCGTTTATTGGTCGAACGTTAGTGATGGTGACACAAAATAATATAGCGAAGCAAGCTTATAACTAACGTCCGTCCGGCACGGCTGCGTAAATCTATCTGGTTATACAAATAATCACTTAAACTAATCCTAAACTACCACGCTGGTCAAAGGGACCGACCGACCCTTCCGCTACCTGCGCACCTGCCGACCGTTTCCAAGAATAACATCTGGCTTGCAGCTTCGTTCGTCGGCTTTCTAAACTGTATTGCTCGTTGTCCGTAACAGTATGCTTGTAAAATCTTGAACTGCGGTACTTTTATAATAATAATAATAATAATGTCACTTTAATTTCATACTATACAAATTACAAATTAAATGGGTGTTAGTTTTGTTATTTTACACTTAATCTACGTTAGTTGTTGTTATTTCCATTACTTAGTGTTCTGCAGTATTGACTCCTTTTGCTTCCACCATTAATTTATCTGTTAGGAATTCTTTATTCAAAGTTAACTGAAAGATTTAAAAATAAAGTCTTAATTAAGTACATCATACTCCTATGGAGTAAAAATAAATTGTTTAACAATATCATGTAAGTGAAAAATTATTGTAATAATCCGAAGATCGACAATATCAGACAAAACTTCAAAAAGAAGTTGACAGTTGGCTTTCATAAACAAAATGGCCATAAACGTTGAGTCATACTATTACGAATGATTTGTAAAATTAGACATTTATTTCTCGTATTGGAAGATTCTAGAAGAAATACTTAATGTTACACAAACTATGTATAATATTTAATCGCAATTGGGTCGTGGAGATCCGGGCGCGAAGCCAATTCTGTCAACGGCACGCCCGCCAAATTTGTTTCTTACCACTTGTAACTTTACCAAATCGCCAAACTCCGACCGCTTGAAATATTATTTTTTGTTGAACATGTTCCAATTTCGAATTTTATTGTTACTTCGAGATTTGGAATTAAGCCTAAAACTTCATTTCTTAGTAGTTTTATTACACTGCATACATACATTACTACCAGCCCTGCGATTCTGTAACTCACTTTTCGAACTCACACAGCGGTCTTCGCATCGGCGGTCGCTCTCAAATCAGTCGTGAAGCAGTCATTTTATGATTTGGCATTCTGATAAACAATAAACTACAAACTCCCACCTTTTCAGGGCAGGGCAGAACTCAGTAGAAATTTGCATCTGTTTTTTTTATATTTTTTTTTAAGGGCTTAGGTATGGTTGCTTACTTCTGTAACTGGAAACGCAACCCAAAATTTCCTTATGTTTCATTTTCATTAGCCAATTAAAAATGTATACATGAATGGTACAAGTGTAACGAAGAACCATTATCACTTGTACCACCCACTGCTGGTTCAGGGTGTGAAAGCAATTGCGATCTTCAAGAAAAAAAATGCAGGCCTAATTTTAAAGAGCAAAAACAAAAGCTATCGGTCCTGCGACTTCATTCAAAAGTTGAAATCATAAATTACTATCCTAAACTCCACTTATTATTGTCTATCACATACCTAATAAGGTTTTTAATTATTGAAAAAAGACTAGTTTTAAAGAGTTTTATGTTATTGATTTTTTTTTTACAGAATAATCTAAATCATGGTATATTACATTTGAATACCACTGTGGTTAGAATTAAAGTAACAATAACATATCGTGTTGGGAGCGCGACAAATGCATATAAAATTTGTTTCATGTTCCTCACATCAACACTAACTATGCATAACATACAAATACCAATATGTATGCTTTGACTTATTAAGCCTATCGCGAACTATGTTTCAAATACGTATTAAGAATATCCATAGCGTAACCTTCACTTTTACACCATCACACATCACAGCCAAATTAGGTATAGTTAAATGTATTGAATGATTTTTAATGTATTTCCCTTTTGTAAATGTTTGAACCTTTTTGTCAAAATTATGTATTCCATCTTTGGCTATAATTTTAGTGTAATTGTTTATTTTTGGAGTTTACTCCTTAAGAAACGATTTGAGTTATAAGGCCCGGTACGGAAATTTTATGAGGAGTAAAATCAAGTGTAACACGAAAAGTTGAGGCGTTATGTAGAAAGAGACAAATGGATTGAACGTGTAAAAGAATGAGATGGAATACATTACACAGACTTTTCTATTTTGAATTCACGTTTTGACAGCCACGTTACAACATTGTCAGTGTTGACAGGTGTAAAAAATAAAAGTAGATTGTCTAGCGTGCCATAGAGTTTTGTCAATAGTAATGGTCAGTGAAATTAAAACTAAAAAGATTGTTCATTCTTATTCTTCTCTTACTATAAAGGTAACTTTGGTCACAGAAAGAAAATCCTATTTGGGCATAGATGATGTAGGTACGTTTTATTACTACCACAAACATTTATATTATAAAAACATATATTCTTTCCACCTTTAGTATGAAAATATAGTCGACAGCCACAGAACATTATCGCCATTTTATCGTTCGTAAGGAGTAAACTCCAATCGTGCGTCGTAGCTGACACACACACACTTTTTTATGTATATCTTTTGTTAGCTGTAGGATTACAAAATAAATAAATAAAATAATTCTTCAACTTGTAAATATTTACTGTAAATTGTTACGTTACGATTGCACTGCTAACGGCTAATTAAATAGACAGTGTATATTAGCCTAACTGGGTTCTGTAAATAGCGGAATGTCATGAAAATGTAGTGAATTTCGGTTATTTTAGATACAAATATCGGTTGGAACTGCCTATTTATTGACCGCTATTTTAGGTGCACAGCTGCGGCCTATATATATTTATTTGATGTCACACCTATTATAGAGATACTAGATTACGCCCGCAGTTTCGCTCGCGTATATTTCCTGTATTTGGTAAAAAAAAATTCGACAACTTCATTAGTATTCAGTTTATTGCATAGTTCCTCAAGGGGGGTCGAGTTTGTTTTAAAAAGGGGTCGCAGTCTGTTAAAAAATAGTAAACACAAACAACATAGACGTATAAAAGATTCGTTAAAAATAGCTTTACTTACCTTTTTGGCTTTTTCGTGGGTCGCGACATTAAAATAGTTGAGAAACTATTGAAATGAAACCATAATAAATTATACTTTATCATTACCCTACGGTAGTTTTTGAGTTTATCGCGTTCATACAGATAGACACACGCGTTTGAAGGACTTCACTTTATATATATGTATCGCGCGAGCGTTGTGACGGCTTCTGAAATTTTAATGGTAAAATTTTTCATTTATAAGAAATACCACTTTGTTTGATTTTATTTTATGTGCTCTTACATATAATAATAATAAAAGCCCTTTATTCGCTGACCTTTTTAACTTACATGCTATTCTTATTTAACAGTAGTATTCTCAAATCTAATTGACTTAGGGAAAATAATAATTTATTAGCAACCACTTTGGTCAGCCCTGCGATTCTGTAACTCACTTTTCGAACTCACACAGCGGTTTTCTCATCGGCGGTCGCTCTCAAATCAGTCGTGAAGCAGTCATTTTATGATTTGGCATTCTGATAAGGTGGGAGCTTGTAGTTTATTGTTTATCAGAATGCCAAATCATAAAATAACTGCTTCACGACTGATTTGCGAGCGACCGCCGATGCGAAAACCACTGTGTGAATTCGAAAAGTGAGTTACAGAATCGCAAGGCAGGTTGTCTGTTGACATAGGCCTTCCCCAATTGTTTCCACGTCTCTCTATCCTTAGCAGACCTTCTCCATCCTTTTGGTAGATCGTCCTCCCATCTTTTAATTTGACCTCTTCGTATTCTTTTCCCGTTCCTCGAATACCACTTTATTACATCCTTAGTCCATTTTTCTCTGTTAGTCCTCATTATACGTCCAGTCCAGTTCCATTTAAGCTTTCTTATTTTTTGTAGCACGTCACTGACGTTCTTACATATAAAACCTATACAAATACAAAATACATAATATCCAAAACGGAATACACATTTACACACAAATATGAAACATAATAAACCGTTATTTCAAAAGCTTTAAAGAAATCTGAAGTATTTCCGAACCAATTCGACTTAGGGTCCTTCAAGAAAAGAGCGTACCAATTCTTAAAAGGTAGACAGGGAGTTTTCTAGCAGTGTAAGTGTCCATGGGCGGCGGTATCACTTAAAATCAGGTGAGCCTCCTGCCCGTTTGCCTTCTGTAACATAAAAAAAACAAAATACAGGTTTTTTTTTTTTTTACAATAATCATGATCAATGACTTGTATTAACGAAAGGAACATTTTAAGGGTATGACAGGGACAAATGTCAGTTGTAAATTTCAAAGCGTGCTGAAGTGTCAGACATGAAAGTTATTAGCTGTCAATCGAGAGCTTATTTAACGATGATGGCGATTTACTTAGAATAACAACAAATTACCTTTGCTCCTTGCCCGAGTAATTCTGCACGTAATCGGCTAAATATGAAAAAGGAAAAGGAGTCTCTTCTCTCTAAAAGGATTCTCGGCCCTTTTTATATATTGAAAGGTGTTTTAATAATTTTTTACACTTTCTTTTGCGAGCTAGCGAACTGTGGAATCGGCTCCCCTCCCGGTGGGGGTTTTCCCTGAGAGATACTCCAACTATTCAAAGTTAGAGTGTACTCCTCCCTCAAAGGCCGGCAACGCACCCACTAAAATTGGGTGTCCATGGGCTGCGATGACTGCCCTTTTTGGGCGTTCCATAGGCTCGTTTGAGGGGCATTTTTTATAAAAATATAAATTGTTTTATACTAGAAAATATAGAGAACCGGCGTAGTGGTTATTTGCTTCGCGTCCTTTTATTCATTCTCAAAAAGTATATAACATTTGTTCGTAGTATAAGTAGATTATTATTGAACTATAATGACGTGGTAGTGTTGTCAATAATAATAAAAATAATTATTTTCTACCACATAACATTTGCAATAAAACAGAAAAGGTGATTCGCCACTACTGCATCCTCAAATCCCACGACGGCTCGCGTCACGGGCTCTACCGACGTTTTGGTTTGAGCAATATAGCGTTTATATTTGCAATAACAATAATGCGTATGTGCGTAAATTAATAATCAATTACTTAATTAAATTTTAATTTAATGTAAAAGTTCTAGTATGATCATTCCTAAGATATTAATAACCAGCTCTCTGTAGTAATGATACTAAAAAAAACTTAGTAATTTAGTTTTTAAAACTATGGAAAGTTCTAGGCCTCAGTAATATACAAGCTTTGTAACTGTGACATGCACACAGAGGCTCTAAAAAGTAATTTTGTCTTGTCTGAAATTTCGCGAATCGCTTTTCCTAAGTCAGTCAAAGACTGCGCGCAGTAAAATTTTATGCAACTGTTTATTTTTAAGCCAAGAAACGGGCCAAATATAATATGTAAGTAAGTCTGTGTTTGATATAGTTCTAACCACAAAGATTCATAAATACTAGATTAAGGCAGTTAAAAATCACAGTGTACACTCTTTATAACGTCATTTGTTATAACGATTTGTTTAGTTTAACACAAACCCCATACATTATTTCTTCCCTCCCTATAACGAAAGCTCTCTATAATATAAATGCTCGGTCTCTTGAAACCGAAACTTGACGGTGCATACTTACATTACAAAATCGTGAAAAATATTTTTCATGATTTAATTTTATATCTGAAATATATTATGAGCATGTTGGCCTAGTGGCTTCAGCATGCGACTCTCATCCCTGAGATCGTAGGTTCGATCCCCGGCTGTGTACCAATGAATTTTCTTTCAATGCGCATGTAACATTCCCTCGAACGGTGAAGGAAAACATCGTAAGGAAACCGGCTTGCCTTAGACGCACAACGTCGACGGCGTGTGTCAGACACAGGAGGCTGATCACCTACTTGCCTATTAGATTAACAAATGATCATGAAACATACAGAAATCTGAGGCCCAGACCTAAAAAGTTTGTAGCGCCATTGATTTATTTTATCTATTGGACAGTCAGTACTTCTTTTTGACTTTGACAGTTTCGGATTGGAATGTCGATATTATAAAGAATAATTGTTAACGTCATAGCTGCCTGTTTGGGGTTACCGGACTTTACTATGAAACGTAATCTTATATGACGTCACGGCCCACCTTCATTGATAAGGTGACCGATGGGCTTACATCGATAAAGAACGTGAATGGACAAAGGTGGGCCGATGTCTTTCATCATGAATGAATTGTATTAAGAATATCCACAAAGTGATGTAATTCTTTCATTCGTCACTGAACTCCAAGCGCCTCTTCTTAATCCGTATTAAGTATTCCAATTTTAATGTTAATTAGATTAAAATTTTTGCACCTAAATTTGAAACTTTATGTAACCATTTTTATAAAACAAAACACTGTCGAGTCAAAATGGTGGAATTTTGTACTTATTAACTTTATATTTGTTTAATTAATAATATGGCCTGGTTCGGTGTCTAAACGTTTATAGTAAAGTTTAAAGTTTTTGCCAATTCGTGAATTAACTATGGTTATTACTAAGGCACTTTTGCCCAAAAGTGCTTTAGTGCCGCATACCTGAGGAACCATCTGCCCACTCAAGTATTTCCAAGCCAATTCGACTTAGGGTTCAAGAAAAGAGCGTACCAAATTTAAAAGGCCGGCAACGCACTTGCGAGCCTTCTGGAAATGTGACCTTCCATGTTACTTATGAGCCTCCAGGGCAAACGGGCCCTGTTATATATTTATACCAAATTTAAAAAGCCGGCAACGCACTTGCGAGCCTTCTGGAAATGTAGCTTACAGTATGACCATCCTGTCCGTTTGCCCCGTTATATATACATATAAATAAAATATAAACTAAGCCTCGAAAATATTCGTATCTTCAAAATCTGATATAAATTATTCTCCCATCTCAGATTAAATATCCTTTTTTACGTAATTATTATAATTTACCATCATAAGCCAATTTCTGTTTTAAAAGACCATTGTATTCCTAACCGCAATAAGTTAAAATTAAACTGCGAAACTTAATAAATAACAATAAGTAAGAAATAATTCGTTATGACCTAAATATGTTGAACGATCTACAAACTTTGTACAGATTTCTGGAAGGTTTCCAAACATCAAACTAATCTACATAGTGTGCCATATCTTGTGAAGTATATATACCTTAAATGTATGATGGATAATGTTAGCAGAGAAAGCGGAATACTACTTTCATGAACGTTCGTTGGTAAACTCTTCATAGAACACTTTAAGAAACCGTGATATCAATCGTAATTGCTACGTTTTCAGGTCGGGGTTTTCAGGGCATTCTTAGGCTTCAATTAATTAAAAATTCATAAATAGAAAATTAAAACCAATTTAAAAAGTTTGGTCCCTGTGGCAGTGTTCCATTAACGCTGGCAGCATTTTCTCCCTGTATTGCGATACTTATTCGTTTAGGAAAGCACCAGCTCTGGGGTCGTCAGTTCTATCTACCAGGCGCCAACTTAAATCTTTGATTAATATTGGTTTCAAATTACTTTTTTTATCAAATTTTCATTCCATAGGCAGTTGACCAGTCTTCTGTGCCTGACTGCTTATTTCATCGTACTTATTGTTGATTACGCACATAGATCTCGAACGCGCTAGTGCAAGGTTCGTACGATTAACACTAGCTAACACTGCTATGCTTAGTTCTTCTGTTGAGTCAAAGATTAGCTTATGTTTTGACATTTCTTATTCTGTGTATTAAGAACCAAAGTAAGTTTTCCTAAAAATACGAATCATTCAAAAGTGTATCACAAAAATGAAACTAAAACCAACGATAGTAACATTTAATTTAAAAAAATCGGCTCACACTTTAGTACTCACTTGACAGTTCTTCACACACAGTGTCTACTTGAATAATTCATATTTTATGGTTTGCTATTGATTGATAGTAGTTACATACACGTAACGTTTATTTGTTATCTTTGTTTTTAATTTATTTTATTTATTACTATGTCATGTGGAACATGGTGTAATGGTTGCAGCTCAACGTTGTGTATAACAATACTTGGCGATTAAAACGAGTGGCGGAGAGTTTATTGCCAGCTCTTCGCTTCCGTTCTACGCCCTTGATTTGAGAACTGGCAGTAAATGTAAAATTAGAAGCATTTAATGTAAATTTCTTTTTTGACGTTCATAAGTGTACATTGTGTTACCTACGTAAATAAATGATTTTTGACTTTGACTATGGGTAGGTATAATGAATAAAACACTTAGGAAATCAATAAAATTCCCAAGAAGTGAATGTGGATCAGTGGGAGTAGAGAGGTCACCGCAATGCGCGTGCGGGCCTCGCCGTTCGTTCACCCGCGGGCCATCTGCAGCGATGCACTGCATCCTACAATAGCCTTAATGCCCGGCAAATGTCACTCAAATATAAACACATCAAAGTCTTTGTTTTTTGGCGGGGATTGTTGACACGTGACATTTACGACTTAAATTTAAAAAAAATAACTCAATTTGTTTTTTTTTTTGGAGTTTATGGCTTGGTATCGTGACCTTTAGGCGATCAATTTGTTATTTGGTGGCAAAAACCATAGATAAAATATACCTACACAGTAAAAATAAAAATCAAACAGTCGGATGCAACGTCTTTATTAGCATAAATATATATTGGATCCCAAATGCAGAGGACTACCTTTTCAAAACTGCTGACCCCATACTGGCTCCAGGTGGCTTGTGTTGGAGAAAATTTTTATTTCTTGGAGTAAAGTTTCTACTAAATTTTTAATTATATTTTAATAAATATTTATTGTAACAAAATTGTTTGAACAATCATATTAGTTATAATTTTAGTAAGAAGTTGAAGGCTTTATTATTTAATTAATTATTTAACCGTTTTCGGTTAAATAATTAATTAAATAATAAAGCCTTCAATTAAATAATAAAGAAGAAAAGAATACTCCGTAGTAAAAATATCTTAAGTCCCTATTATTATTCGTGGCTTTATTTGACCAAATTTTATGACTTTCATAACATTATACCTTAAAAAGGCACTGCAGCTATAGATTAAAATAGACGCCTTTTTATACAATTTTAAAAATATACATTGAAGTTAAATAATATATGCAACTATACGAAACACGTAGGTATGTATATGCGCAGATTCCCACATAAATTAATATGAAATAACAAAATCGATTGTTACTGCGTTCCTTCATAACGCCTTTTTCATGTATTCTTGGTCAACTTGTAACTGATATTATTTTATTACCATTGGCTCAAGGCTCACGGCTGGATATTTATTTTATTAAATATGTAATAGACATGTAGGACTTTAGTAGATATTAATGTCTTCTATAAAGCTACATCACTTTGCTCTACTGTCAATAGTTTCCCGAAGACACGCTATTTAGATATTTTTATTGCGAATTTTTTCACACCTTGGGTATTTTATCAAAGTTATCATTCGGATCCCTAATTTTTTTGATTTTTTTATAGTCTATGTACATTAGGGATAATGTTGTATTCTAATCGTTAACTTTTTTAACCAGTCGCTATTTTGAAGCCTTTTTAAAGCAAACAAACAAATCTTTCCTCTTTACTCATATTAGTGACTTCTAGACATTAGTGTATAGTAGTAGAAGCTTTATTTATTTATATTTTATTCCTTATATTCCTCTGTTAACAAGTAGGTGAGCTTTCTGTACCTTCATAAAAATGTTTTGCAATGAATGTTTTAGAGTTGTACGATATGGAATTATGATTAGATTTAGTTATTTAAATCCCTGTTTCATTTTTTTAGAGTGCAAACGGGCAAGATGTTCACCTGATGTTACGTAATATCTCTGGCCATGGACACTCACATTGCCAGAAGGCTCACAAGTGCGTTGGCGGCCTTTCAAGAATTGGTACGCTCTTTTCTTGAAGGACCCTAAGTTGAATTGGGTTTTCTTAACCAACATCTAAAATGGTTAAATAATAAATATAAATAAAATAATAAAGCCGCTCATTTTCTACTAAAACTTATTAAATTATAAGTTAATTTTATTAGGAACCGCCTTCGCAGGTATAGGCCACTCACATTGCCAGAGGGCTTGTAAGTGCAATGCGGGCCTTTTGAGTATTGGTACACTTTTTCGTAACAATTTATCTTCTTCGTGTGCTTGAACAAATAAATAAAAATTATGCATTTGCCGATAAGATATATCTGAGGTATTTTGCATTCTACGGAAAAACAAAGGTTTTTTTTAATTTTAGATAAAAAAATATTCTTTATTTTTTTATGATACAGCATTAAAAAATACATACAACCCCTTACTTTCACTCCTCTACGATCAACCCCTATTTTTTATTAATGATATACATGGCAAAACGACGTTTGCCAGGTCAGCTAGTATAATATAAAAGTTTACAACTTTTCTCAAGAACTCGATCTATCTCTTATCGCGTTCGTAATAAACATTTACGTTTAACTATTATCCGACTACCATCAAGACTTATAATAGTTACGAATACAACCTCAAAAACTACACCTCTATAATAATAATATAGATTAACATCTCTGTTTAGTTTAAAAACATTTATTATTTTTTCTACAAGTAACTAATTATAGATCACCTAGCAATACATTTTAATTGACTTCCAAGAAATATTGATGGCGATAGATAACCGGGGCGCAGGTTCGATGACTTCCCGATCCAATCATTTTCCTCGTTTAGCTCAGTATAAAGCCTGTGGGAGCTTTTATTAAATTTTCTTCGTTACGGAAATTGTATTTTAAAATAGAACTAATAAATGAAATAGTGGCAAACAAAATTCTTATGCACTATTTCTTATAAATTACTAGCAGACTCGGCCAAGCGTTGCTGTGGCTAAGGTTTTTGTCATATTACATAGTAGTTAACTATTCAAGGGAAACGGTAGGAGAACACCAGTCATGGAGACCACCATGTTTTTTGGTGGTTATGCCATAAAATTGTAGCTTATGTGAAACGTTGTTTCAACACAGCGCCATCTGTTGGGATTGTGACTGTCAATTAATAAAAAACAAATAATCTATATATGTATATAAAACAAAGTCGTGTTAGTTACACCACTTATAACTCAAGATAGCTTGGACTGATGTTAGTTATCTCTTTTTTTATGGATTCTTCTCCGCTCCGAATAGCAGAATAAGTAATAAAATATCGGATAAGTTATCGAAAAACAATAAATTAATTTTACGAATGAAAACACCATGTGGTGCCATCTGTTAACAAAACTACGCATTATTTTACATCGAATTCGTGTCAGTTCAAGAAATCCCGATCTTGAGGCGAATGAGGAGATGCATAACCAGGCTTTGATCTTGATCGAAGACATGTGTTACCTCATCAAAAAATGTTGTATATCAGAAAGTGCTTTTAACATGCAGTATCGCAATATTGGCGCTAGAGAGAAGAAGCCTAATGTGTAAAACTGTCATTCTTCTTTCGCAATGGCTAGCAATAAAACATTTCTGTATTTGCTAAAATAGTTGTATTAATGTCTAACTAAAGTTAACACGGTATTATTAGACTGTTAGGCGGAACAAAGTAAGCCGGGTCAGCTAGTTTGTAATAAAATAATATTGCGGGTATAAATTAAGCTGTCTTATCTTTTAAGTTAGATCAAACTGCACATGGTGCATGGTGCAAATTTGATATAAATCGGTTAAGTAGTTAAGGAGTCCATAGCGGACAAACAACGTGACACGTAATTTATATATTACTTATAAATTATTAGTTTACCTTTAACTCTTTTATTCAAACGTACTATAACTCTATTGACGGTACTGTTTTTTTATATAACAGGGGGCAAACTCTGGAATCCTTGTAAGGATATCAATATAATAGTATAATAGGTATCTTGCGTTAATTCAACTTATGAGTGAAGTGAAAAAATTATTATTTTGAGATTTTTTGTACGAAACATACATACTGGTAAATAGTCATTTAGATCAAATTTTGAGAGATGCGCCCCTACTGCTATCAAACGCCTTTTAAAATCGTTGTTGTATGTATTTTGTCTATTATGTTTGTACTATAAATTGCTGCGATACATCACAGTTTTGCTTCTTTTTAATTATTAGTTGTGTTACTCATAATTTAATAAAACAAAATCTTATCTGTGAAACAATATAAGGACACTTGTATATATATTTTTAACATATCTTGTATTTCTAATGTGTCTGTTTCTGTATAGTAAAATTTTAAAATATTTGTCCAATAAATATAAATAAAAATTGATTAGTAATCAAAACAACCAATACAATATTTCAATTTTCTTTTTGTTTTCTTTGGAGTAGATCTCTTGGGCCGTGGGGTTCAAGGACGGGTGCTAATTAATGATTTAAGTTGGTATCTAGGTTGGTTGGTAGATAGTACCAGTGACCCCAGAGCTGATGCTTTTCTCACTCAACGAATAAGTACCGCAATAGTGTGAATGCTGTCTGCGTTAGAGGTACACTGCCAAACCAAACTTTATTTCTATTAATTTTTAATTATTTTTATCATTACGATATAGGTTATAAAAATATTATATTTCTTCGTAAAATTAGATGAAATAAAGCATTTTACATAACTAAGCGGTAAGAAACTAATGCGATTTTAAGTCTACGTACGGAATAATATCTTAAATAAGATTACTGTTATTTTCACACTCACAGGCGTATTTTCTTGTAATAATTAGATTTTCTTTAAGATGTTTCGAGTAGATAACATCTACACTGTTCGTAGACACTTGCGTAGCATCGTAGCTCATAGCTATCGTAGCATTGACGATATTATAATAGCCTACGTTTACGTAAGGCTGTTTATTTTTAGCTTGTATCGATTGTTGTAGATTATTTGGATTATATGTGGTCTAATCCCTAAGTTAAGTCATACATATTATATCATTGTGCACGTGAATCATAGAGACACTTATATCATTTTAAAGTCACTGGATTAAACTTATGACGTGTACTGATTTATACCAGGTAATATCTTCTGTGTAGATTCCTATTGATGTACTCATTATATTTAATTACTGGTAAAATTTAATCTTAATATCTACGTGTTTTAAAAAGAGTTTTATAAGTTTGGCCCTTCTGTGCGTGTCTCTTAAATAAAAAACCTAATGAAGTGTGATGACTGTGAACAAATGCAGGGTATTTCCGGTCATGGTTTTATCAAATCGATCCAAATTACTATAACACAGTATAAAAGCATTGCAGTTATCAAATGAAAGTTACGACCGAAAGCTGAAATGATTTCGTGTCAATGCCACATGCATAGCCAATTCGGAAAAACAAGGCAAAAACTGCGTGTTTTGTCACGACAAGCCATCAAAACGAAGTTTATTTTTATCGCAAATGCAACCGAGTGATATTTAAATGGATGAATGATCGATTTGACTTTTTCAATTGGTTTTGGAATCGAGAAATGATTGCGTTCCCTTCTTTTTAAGACAATTGATTTATTGGCTATTGGTTTTTTAATACACTGTTGTATTTTTCATGATAATAATAATTACTATATCTTTATATCTATATATAAAATTCTCGTGTCACAATGTATGCCCATACCCCTCCGAAACGGCTCGGCCGATTCTTATGAAATTTTTATGCATGTTCAGTAAGTGAGCTACTATCTATATTTCAACCCTCTAAATGATAAAGGGGTCCACCCCAATTTTTTTTTTTTAGATTCTTTTTTGTTTTTATTTTTTTATGATACAGTATACAGAAATATGTTCGTTTAAAAATACTTTAATGATAAGATTAACTTACTTTGTTGGTTTTATAATAAAAAATTGATTTTAAAGCACTGTAATAGCCTATGGTTTCATCAGAGTCTCATCAGTGATCCATAATTTTGACCTCCCAATTCGATTGTGTAATTTTATAGAGTTTATCTATGGTGCTAATCTAAGCGTTATCAGTGCATAGATCGTTAAGTACGCCAGTAAAGAGGTGAAGGTTTCGACCTGTATTCGTCCTAGTTGCTTTGAGACACTCCCAGCGGCAACACGTATCATTGAACTGAGTTGGAGTTAAAACAATTAATAGCATTGTACTGTTCCATGCTACTAGTAGCTTTTATCTAAAATGTATGACAAATGAGCTTTTCTAAATAAACAATGGAAAATATCTTTTATTATTTCAATATACATAAATTATTAAAGTTAATTTTGGAGTCAATAGTCAATGGAATTGAAATACTTTTATACTATTGATTTCTCTAAGCTTGATGTGTGAAGAATTCTGTAAGACTACCCATTCTTCTTTCTCTTCTCCAGAACTATTCTTTTACTATCTCAGAATATAACTTCATTAAACATTGTATTCTATAATGCTTTGTTACTCCACTTTTTTATGTTACTAATTAAAAGGCCTATAAACTTGTCTACTTTAAATAAAAAAACAAAACACCGAACAACTGCAGAAATCCATCACAATGAATGAATCAAAATCACGTCCTATTTAAAACGTTGAATACGAAAATAATGGCATTTTCAGAAATCATTCATCGCTTACATCTTTTGTATTTGAACAATATGCTAGGGTTTTATAAAAATGCTGATTCTCAGGATATGTGCCAGATGTTGTGTCCCTTTTTTATGTAGCTCTTAAAATATACTGACATTGTTGTAAGCAATATTAATATTTTGTTAAATACACAGTTCAAGTATATATGAATTTTATTGGTTTTGTTGCGACATAGACAAACGTTAAGAAATACATAATACCATGAAATGTTTTTCTGAAGCGATCCAGAGTTCAATTTCAATATATATAGATAAAAGATAATTCGCTCTTGATTTTTATCTTGCAGCTCGAAATACAGCTTTCATATACAGCACTACTAATTTAACAATAATTAAATTAGTAGTGACAATAATTTAATTTAATTTTTATACTCTTTCTATAAACGATTGGAGGTCGTATCTCCCAGGGAAGACCCCCACCGGGAGTCGATTCAGCAATTCGCTAGTTCGCAAAAGAAAGTGTCTTGTGAAGCGGAACGTCGAAGAATTCCAGCTATGAAGTTGATACGGATGGAATTTTAAATAAATACCGGTCGTACGGTGTACTTATGAATTTGTCAGAACTACTATAAAACATTTTAAATGAATACTTTAAATCGAAAAGATATTGATTGTATAAAAACTGTATAAAATTACCCTTTCACTTAGATAACAATTTTCCAATGGATTGGTAAGTGATTTTAAGAACAATTCCTCAGAGTTCCCGGGATGAAACTTTAGGTCAGAGCCAGCCGTAAATCGGGTCACCGACATTAACTGCGAATAGTGCGAGAGCTAGGGTTGCCAGCTTATGTTTATTTTTAAGGCAAAATAGAATTAAAATAAATTTCAAAAGTTTGGTCCCTTTGGCAGTATACCTTTAACGCTGGCAGCATTTCCTCGCTGTATTGCAATACTTATTCTTTGAGCTAGGACAAAACTGAGGTCACCTATACTATCTACCAGGCGCCAACTTAAATCTTTATTTAGCGCCTATTCACTTGAACCCCACGGCCCAAGACCAAAGGGAACAAAATCGAACTTGGAGAAAAGAGTAAATATATGTTTCTTCATGTTTATTAATAACATTAATTCATATCTGGTTGCGGTATGTATGCGAAGCGAAAACCAACTAGTGACTCTACAAGCTTTTCGGTCTGGGCCTCAAATTTCTGTATCTGTGTCGTGAACATTTATTTTATACAATGGGCGTGTGTATGGCACCTACTTGTCACACGCCGTCAACTTTTTGGTGCGGCTTCCTCACGATGTTTTCCTTCACCGTACGAGCGAGTGTTAAGGTGCATAGCCGGGGTCTGACCTCGAAGTCCTCAAAGATGAGAGTCGCCACTAAACCCACTTGGCAACAAGGCTATACGAGGAATAATAATACTAATTCCTTTCGAGCGATAGTTTTAAAGTGAATATCAATAAAACAATTCCATATATGTACGCAGAAAAACGCACCACGAAACAAGCCTGTATGACGTACTTCCACCCGTATCACCTCGACGTCCGTCGTTTCACAACTTCACAACTGAACATATTTTAAAGCAGTTTTTGCACAATGTGGATCCAGCTGCCCATTCAAATATTTTTGATCTAATTCGAAATCAAGAAAAGAGCGTACCAATTCTTAAAAGGCCGGCAACGCAGAGTCCTCTGGAATTGATGGTGTTCACGGTCGGCGGTAACACTTAACATCAGGTGATCCTTCTATACGTTTGCCGTCTTTTCTATAAAAAAAAGACGCATCCCTTCTGATACGACTTGATATGCTGCCACAAACAAAATAAACAAGCCATCGTTTTGTCTTTTGTATAATGTACCCCTCCATCCCCTGGTCTTTTTGCAGCAAAATGTTTACATTTAATTCGATCATGCATAAAAATATAAAAAGTAAGTTTGGCAACCCTATTTACAAGGAACATCGTAAATCTCGCGCACGACGTGACTACTGTTTCCTCGCGAAATTGAACTTTTTCCTCTAAATGCAGCGATTTCTCGAGTATTTCAAATGTAACCTGCATTTTTGCAATCAGATTTCGATATTACCTAACCTAGGTAGAAAGTCGGATGACATCTGCAGTTTTCCGGTTTTGTGATACATTTTACAAAACTATATAACATACTAGCGGTTCCGACATACAAAAAATCTAATAATGTTAATTAGTTTTAATTTTCTTTTTATTCATTTTTAATTGCTTTTTTGATTACTATGTAGGTTAAGAAAATTGTAAATACTGTATGTTTGATTGTATTGTTATTTTAGGGGGAAAAAAATAATGTAATCATTCTCGATTCCTCACAAAAAATTTCATCAAAATCTTTCCCGCTGCTTAGGGGCTTACTTACGAACACATGCACAGATTATTATTTACCAGCTGTTTATTTGTTGTATAGATAAATAACCAAGATACCAATTACAGCGCCATCTGCCGGGCTAATTGTACAGTGAATCTACAAACAAAAATAAAATCAAATCGATAAAGCCGTTTAAGGGGAGTTCAGGGACATACACACGTACAGTAGAATTATGTATAGGATAAGAGACACATGATGGTCTCTTCCAGAATGACCAGCAGTGTCAAACACGTCTGCTCCACATCCACAACACACACACATTACACACTTAAAATGTACTTTATTCCTATTTATCCAGAATTTTTTAGTATTTCCTTTTTTTATTATAATTATGGTTATTTTGTATGCTTCTGGGTGTGTCGTTAGTTATAAATGATATAACGAGCTTTACAATTTGTTGTTGCAAAATTTTTTACGGATGAAACGCAATAATAATAATATTAGCGTCACGAAGATGTGCAGCGTTTTTGTCGAAGAAAAGGGAGAGAGCGATTGAGAACGAGCGAGAGAGAGTGAGAAAGGGCGAACGTAGCATGATGCAAATAGCCATGGAGCGAGAATCGGGAGCAAGCAAGTGAGAAAGATCGAGAGAGAATAATCGAGAAAAAATACACGCTATCGGTTGATGTATCCGTTTAGTAGTATATTAGAACTTTAGAATGGCCATTCTGTCGCATAACGTCTTGTGCAGTAAACGCCGATTTTTTATTTACTTTTATATTATCATTAGCACGTACACAGTGTGTAAACAGTGTGAAATATACAAATACATGGAGTGATCATATACATACATGACCATCTATATGGGCTTTTACCTAAGTAATAATTAATTTACAAAGAAGTTTCACTTCTGACATGAGTACTGTGTACGCTCGCACTTTTTTTTATGTAACAGGGCAAATGATGGGCTCACCTGCCTTACGCTCAAATCAGTCGTGAAGCAGTCATTTTATGATTTGGCATTCTGATAAGGAGGGAGCTTGTAGTTTATGGTTTATGGTCGTATGAGCGCGACCGCCGCTGCGAAAACCGCTGTGTGAGTTCGAAAAGTGAGTTACAGAATCGCAAGGCTGATGTTGCTCTGAATTGAGGTTACATTGGTATACAAAATCAATGTATGTCCTACGTATGTTGAATGATATATGAGAATCTGAAAATAGACTGTCGACATGAATTGAAATAATTTCACTGCGGCGTTTCAAATTCTGAAATGTACCTCTGTTTCCGAACACCGAGTTTATAGGTTACGGTTACAGTGTATTGTCTGATAATTTTAATTTTATATTGTTTGCTACGGAGTTTCAACGTTGACGTAACTTCTATAAGTATCAAATATTTTCTAGATCAAACAATTTATCTACTTTGTGTATTCCTTTATTTATTTTCTTCTTTCGTATTGCAGTATCGGAAATTTTCAGTTAGTACGTATAATTCAAATACGTGATTGTGCCTGTAAGATGCGTTATTTAGGGGAATGTTTAAGCTACTCTTAAACCAGCGTTAAAGAATAGTCTCTATATTTTCACAACATCTTTTTTTAATGTTCACATTCACACTCACATTGCCAGAAGGCTCGCGAGTGCGTTACCGGCCTTTTAAGAGTTGCTACGCTAAAAGGACCCTAAGTCGAATTAGTTCGTAAATACATTGGTGGGCACGTGGTACCACATAGTGGTGTTGCGCGGCAAAAACTGCATTAAAAACGCTCCGTTGTTATTATTCTATTTTATTACAGTGCTAGTATTGATTAATGACATTTGATTACAACTATTCGTTTTAATAATTCCAGCTGAGAATAATGCGGTGATGGCGGATGGCGCGGGCGCGGAAGCGGGCGCGGGCGAGAGCGCAGCGCGCGGTGCGGCCCTCGAGCGTGCCTACGTGCACGACGTGTACGACCAGGCGGGCGAAGATGAGCCTAGCGAGCCCGCGCCCGCCGTCACTACATTCCTCAAGGAACTTGAGCCGGGTGCCCTCGTCTGCGATGTCGGTAAGGGCTTAACAAATGTTTTTATAGGTTTGATTTTAAGGATGACTGGAGACCAGACTGTATTACGATTTGTTAATTTAAAAGGCTGGCAACGCACTCGCAAGTCCTCTGGTATTGAGAGTGTCCATGGGCGGCGGTAGGTATAACATCAGCTGAGCCTCCTGCCCGTTTGCCTCCAGTACTAAAAAAAATACTTCTTGTTACATTTCTTTAATATTCATAGCGCTGATGTCGTAATCTCGAAATTATGTCCGAACAATGTTGAAATTGGAATGTATTGGAAGTTACCTTACCTTACATTTTGTAGTGTATTAATATGAAGTGATAAAAATGGGCAAGTATAACTCACAAAAGTGAAGGGTCTTAATTTTTAACATCCTACCTACCTCTGCTATAAATAGATTTTAATACGTCGTTTGCACAGTACAAATACTAATGGCAACACGGAATGTCATTGAATTTCTTAGGTTAGTATGATTTATTGTCTTGAGGCAATTACTCATTTTTATTTCTATAATATATTTTTTTCCGAATAGTTAACAGGTATAATAGCCTAAACTTTGTTTTATTTGATAGAATATTTCGTTTCTTTCGCAGGAGTTGATTATTCCGAATAAAGTTGTGTTTTATAATAAATATAGTTTTAGTTTCCATGCAATGCTCGTCTCTTTAGTAAAAGACTAAATGTCTAATATGTATAGTATTTAATTTCATAGAAATAAAGTTACTATCAATGTAAAAAATAATAAAATAAAATCAAGTATCAAGTAAGTTTAATCCACAAAATTTATCAAACTTTTAGGGATACCATACTAATTTTTTTTTAATTTGCCGCGCTTTTTCGTTATCTTCTTTCATTAGCCAGACTATAGTAAATAATCTTTCTCATTGGATAAAATATTCTCAAAGAAACAATGCACTGCGGCTAAAAATATATATTACAATTCCCAGTTTACTGTAATGGTATAAATATCTCATTATACGCCCACGCGGTTTTATGTATATATAACGTACAATTAGCATTCAATTTTCAACGAAATAAGGTAAATGTCACAGCGTGGGAGGTAACAAAGATCGCTACTTGGAAATGTGATACACCCTAGAGCTACATTATTATCATTTTCAGGTAAAATAATATAGACAGGCCACTTTTTGACTCTCGAGAAATGTGCTCGACTCATATAAAAATGAAGAAAGATTTTTTAACACTGCAAAATACTGCCCATAACAGAGAAAGTAAATAAATGTCTTCTAGTCGCGACTGCTATGGTTACATTTATATAAACCACAGCGGTTTCCTTTACATATTACGATTTTATAACTAATTAAAAATAAATAAAAAGATAATTAAAACAAATTTTAAAACTTTGGTCCCAGTGGCTCATTTACTTTCTGTATTGCGATACTTATTCATTGAGCAAGGCACCAGCTCTGGGGTCACAGGTACCTATCAGGCGCCAACTGAAATCTTTAATAATTAGCGCCTGTGCATTTGAAGCCCACGGCCCAAGAGTCTCTACTCCAAAGGGAACAAAATCGTAGTTGGATTTTATTATATTATTATGTAAAATAAATTAATTAAAAAAAGATAATATTGCATGGGTGCTATTCTACTTGGAATATAATAAAGCTTATTTTTGAGGTTATACTACTTTTGGCGCTTTAGAGAAAAATCATGAGAGTAAATTTTTACGATGCGCGCTCACACCGTCACAAGAAACCGTCACCCTGAAGTTAGCTATAATCACCATTTTAGTTTTTTGTATTGTTAGTATGGTTTTTTCTACAAATGTAGAATAAAATCTTTGAAAAGATTTTTATCTTATTACGCCAAAGAAGAAACTTCTAACGCGTGTACATGAGTACACACAGGTTTTTTTTATTAGCAGGAATAGCCACGGATTTTATTACACCACGGGACTTTGGAAAACGTGTTTTGATTAAGTTAATAAAAATGAAAAATTACGTATGGCTTGCTCTTATTTATTCATTTATTAAAATTCACCACCTACATAATGCTATATCTGGAGTATACGTTACAAGCGTTTCTAAAATATATGACAACTAGCAGACCGGCCAAGCGTTGCTGTGGCTAAGGTTTTTGTTATATTACATAGCAGTAAACTATTCAAGGGAAACGGTAGGAGAACTTATGTGAAAGGTAGATAGGTTATGTGAAACGTTGGTACTTTTAACACAGCGCCATCTGTTAGAATTGTATCAAATAATAAACAAATATTTGCTATAAAATAATATTGCGGGTATAAATTGAGATGTAAGCTATCCTATCTTTTAAGTTAGATCAAACTGCACACGGTGTGCAAATTTAATTGATATCGGTTCGGTAGTTTAGGAGTCCATAGCGGACAAACAACGTGACACGTAATTTATATATATTAAGAAGATTAAGATTAGTGTGAACATAAATGTGTAAAAAATTCAAATATTACACTTCCAATTTTAGATTTTACTAACAAAAAGACGCTGTTTTTTTAAACATTGGATTTGGTATCAGTTGGACACTAAATGATGTTTTTTTTGATCAGCCCACTATAGATCAGTCCATCTGTCACGTATTGCACGCCTCATTAGCGGAGCGGAGGCAGTGCTCTACTCTCGACATATCAAAAAACCCAGTCTTTCGAAACTTGAATGACTTTTTTCTCACTAATATAACACTTACAGGATAAATATGAGTGCACTAAAATTTAGTTAAATAATAATCTATCAAGCACAAATGGTATTTTTTATGAACAATTATTTTGTTTAACATAGTAAATAATAACATTAAAATCAATCATTCTTGGATGTCCGTCAGTCTGTGTTTATGGATCCATGTATGTGGCAGAGAAATTGGTCGAAAAATTTATCGTACCAGAATACTTTTTTTTCTTCAGCTTAGTACAAGAGCTGGTCAAAATATTATTATTAAATAGATTTTTATGCGTATAAATTTGATTTCAGGTTGTGGAAATGGAAAATACCTGAGTGTGAACCCCTCTGTCTTCGCAGTGGGTGGAGACAGATGTACCAGACTATCGACGCAAGCGCACCAAACTAACAATGAGGTTGGTAAAAAGTTAAACTCTCTTTTAACTATTTAATTCATTCAGATTAATATTGAACAATAAGCTATTATCTTTATAAATATAATTCTACTGTATGTGTGTATGTTACTGAACTCCTCTTAAACGGCTGGACCGATTTGAACGAATTTTTTTATACAAAAAATATATGCAGACGCGTTTGATTATATCAACCATATTAGTTAATCAACCATTGTAGATCATTTTAGTAGGAAACTAAAGAGTTTAAATTTTATTCAATTAAATATCGAGTTACCTAAAACACAAATTTTCTTTGACAGGTTGTTGTATGCGACAACCTCAGTCTACCGTTCCGCGATGAATCATTCGACGCGGTACTCTCTATTGCCGTGGTCCACCATTTTGCAACAGTGGAAAGGAGAGCCATGGCACTACGAGAGCTCGCCAGAATCACCAGGATCGGTGGTCGATTGCTCCTCACTGTGTGGGCTATGGAGCATGAGGGACGGAACTTCCATTCACAGGTGCATTTTGAATTTGGCATATTGATTGACTTGTAGTACTGTTTTTCAGTAAATTTTATTGTATCACTTTGGAAATTGTAAAATAGAATTCAGTTAACATTAATCGACAAAGTATAATATCATTTATTTTTTAGGATGTTCTGATACCTTGGCATAGACCCGTGACGTTATGTCCTCCACCACCAGCACCACGGTTCCTTTCCGTAGAGCATGATCAGTAAGTATTATTAGATGAAATATTTGTTGAATATGCGTATTTCAACGTTTACATTTATGAATAAAGATACATAAATATTTACAGAAGCGCCGAGCCGTGGAAAAGTCACGATGGCTCGCCTGGATCATCATCTTTGTCATCTCCAAATGAAACTTGCTATTCATTCGTGAGAAGAGCATTACAAAGGATAGCTGGTCGACGATCGTTTCTTCCTTCTTGGAATCTTGGATCGAGGGTAAACTTAAGAGCTTGTCCTCGTGGCCAACTGGAACCACCGGCGGCTGATCTACCTATTGAATTACGAAGATTGGATGAAGTTCTACCTTCAAGATTGATAGCGCAATCTTCAGAGACATCTACACTAAAGTCTAGAAGTCTCACCGATATCGCAGATGTAGAACGACATGCCATGGTTAGATCGAGGTCGAGTCTCCCAAGTCTCGGTGGAGAGGGGCACGAACCACCAACAATACAACCACCTCCGACTGACGTACCAGAACAACGAAAAAAGCCGAAATTAGTCAAACAAAAAAAATCTATTAATGAAGATGACGCAGAAGAGGATTTAGATAAACCAACGGACATGAAAAGCCTTGTCGAAGAGATGCCTAATTTCAAAGTTCATACATACAGAGCGCAATCGAGAAAGCCAGGCGTCTTCAAGCAAACTTCCCTAAACGAAGAACTTATGTCAGTAGAAAGGTTACGAGAGAAAGAACGTTTAAGAAAAAATATACAAAAGCAAGCGTCACTCAATGAAGAATATTTATTTCGAAGGCCTGGAACTTTTGACTCAATTCGTGATTCAATATTCTCAACATCAGCCACTACTGCAAAGAAGTTTCAGTCACTTAAAAATGGTCTTACAAATAAATTCAAAACCTCTACAACGAATATAGATAAAGTAACTGTTTTCGTCAGAATGTTGCAAGGCTGGAAAAATCATGGACCTGCTCCTGAGGTTCCAACAACACCAAGTGATACCAATTCAAACAGTGAGAAAACTTGCCCCGAAAGGAGACATTCTAGGGAAGATGGTTCAGATTCATCAAAAGATAGCAGCTTACAAAGTGATACAAGTGTCGATTCCGAAGACAGTTTTGCTTCAGTTATATATGTACCAAAGGCTGATGGAAGCGATCCTCTATCACCAACCCCTTTATCTCCTGGTCCAACCTCACCAAGATTAAAAGTATCTTCAGTACCTACTTCCCCTAGGATGAAAAATTCCCCTGGTTTACCTTCACCGAGAATTAAACAGTCATTTCCTTTAATAAGACCTCCATCTTCACCTAATGCTGTACAAGCAGCTGCTAATTTTAATAAGATACTAGTGGCTCAATATAGCTTGAAAAATTATTCTACCACCAATAACGCCCCTGTTATTTCTATAAAGCCCCAATCAAAGAGCCAGCCCAATTCACCACCAAAACCTGAGGACGAAACCAAAACTATAAGTACAGCAATTGAAACTTTGCCCATACTTAATAAAACTATACCAATTTCAGTCCCAGAAATATATGAAGAAATCGATCCAATACCTCCTATCAAAGAAGAAGAAGAATTTATTGAAACTCCTTCTGAAGTGACGAAGGAACTTATCGCAGAAATAAATAAAGACATTGAAGAGATCCACAAGCTGACATTAGAAACAAATGATCTCAAGCCTCGCATACTTCAAGATACAAAGCCATATCCCAAAATAACTCTTCAAACTGTTGCTGAATTACCAGAGATACCGCAGTATAAACATAAAGACAAATCTGATGTATTAGACTCAAGACACGCAGATAAAAAGCGAAAAGAGAGAATAAGGCAAATAAAAGAAATGTTAAATAAAGGGATTCCTTCTTTAAGTATAAGTCGACGGCCACCGTTTCCAATTGTACGAACGACAGGAAAATCTGAACCTATTGCCAAGAGTCATCCAAAACTTATGTCCTTAGAACTATTTAATCCTGCTGTTGATGACATGGACAGTGATTCCAGTGGAGTTTCTTCTCCCGATTCAGTTGACAGCGTAATCAGTGTAATACCCGAAGAATTGCGCAAAATGGCGATGGAAAAAGGTAAGTTCTATGAAGTAGTGTTACTTAAATGTATTATTTAAGGTCTTTGCCGGATTGTTTTGCTACTATGTCAATGGATTTACGCAGATTATATTATCTTTTTAAGTCACATTTTGGATAAGGCCTTAAAAAAATGTAGAATATACTGGTTTTTGAATAATTATTATTTATACGTTTCTTTTTTTTAGATTTGTCTACTTCCGAATTAGAAGCAAAGAAAGCTGAGCCAGCTTCCGAAAAAATAACCGCCAACAAGAGTAGTTCACCAAATGTTTTAGATGCTGTGGCTGAAGTGGCACAATCATTGGATGATACATGTGAAACGATTATTCATACAAGTCCTAGATCTAAACGGAAACATTTTGAAAAAGTAGAGAGTTCTGATACAACGGCCATAGTTCAAGGAGCTTCAAGTAGTAGCAGTAGTAGTAATTGGAGTTTAAATAAACTTTCACCGGGAGATTTGAGGCTATTAGAAGATAAATCTCGATCACAGTCACATACAAGTTCAAGTGGAAGTTCTTCTAGCTTAGAACGACTTTCGCCAGGCAGACGGTCAAAAGACCGATCCCCAAAGCTAGGAAGTACAAGTAATTCAACGTGGAGCTTAAACAGGCTATCCCCAAATAGACCAGAAGGCCGTTCACTTGACGAGAATTACACAAAGAGTCATCGCAGTCCAACACGTTTACCTTACGATTCAATATCAATATCCAGCACAGACTCAGAGAAGTCAATTTCCAAATCAGAAAGTTTCAACAGAATTCAAGCTAACGAACCTTTAGTCACTTGTAAATCTGACATGATAGCAAAAGATGAAGATTGGGTAGATCAAGACCGGAGTCAACACTTAACTGAATTTGCTGAAAAACTCAGTGAAAAACTTTTACAGGAAATTGATCATTATTCAAAACGCATTAGCGAAGAAGACTTTGATCTTCCGAGCAGTAGCAGCAGCGAAAAAAGTATATCCTTAAGACTGAAACGGGAAGAGGAAGACAGAAACACTCAAAAGATATTAGATGAGCTGTCAGATAGTCTACAGCATCTTGAAGATCCCTGTCTAACCAAGAGTGATAAGGGGAATGAAAGCCTTAGTATAGGAAAAATATGTGAAAAAACTAAGTATGTTACTTGTTTACAAGATACACAAGAAGTTGATATTAATAAATTATTTCCTAAGTGTTCAACAAAAACTAAAAGCAAGAAGAGATCCAAAGACGTAGACCCAATCATAAACAAATACAGAGAACTCAAGAAAACTATGAAAGTAACAAGCGAAGAGGACATATTTTTAAATAATTGTGCCAATATTCAATACAACATAAAACCAATAACAGATGAAAAGCTCCCGGATACGATAGAATTCAAAAATCCTGACGATGACAGTGCAATCTCCTCCAGCAATGGTAATCCAGAGATAACAATCGACTCTGGGGCTTATGATACAAGTCAATCACTGGAAACTGGATATTCACTGGAGTCAGAAATCAGCGTGGACTCCCTCTGTACTAGTACTGACAAAAGGTCTTCGTTGAAAGTGGGTCAGTCAACTGACTCTAGCGACTTGGACAAAATGGAAATAAGTCCTGAATCCATAACTTCTCGTTCAAGCACAAGCACTGCGCCTTTAAAATCTGGCTTCTCCATCGAATCAAGTGATACTTCCGCCGGATGTGACTGGAGTCGTAGAGACAAGACGGGAAGTACTGCTTCCTTGGGCTGTGCTAGTTTGGCTTCCCTGCCTTCCTGTAGTGAATGCTCTAAGGAGAGAAAGTTTTTAGAAATGCGTTCGTCATCAGAGGATACCGCAACAATGCCAGTGGTACCACCGCGATTGCCGCACGCCCCGCTCCTGCCCTCACTGAGCGACGGCTCTGACAGCCTTCCTTCAGAAGGGGGAGCAGTAACCTATCATCGATATTATCATGTCTTTAAAAAAGGAGAGCTTGATCAATTAATTGAAAAGTACGTAGAAAGTCTTCACGTGGTATCCTCATACTACGATCAGGCGAGCTGGTGTGTTATTGCTGAAAAAGTGCAAGTGTGGACTATTTAAGTGACATCGTTGTACAAAAAATTAATGGATATTATATGCGATTATGTATAACTAAGTTCTCTCAAACTGTACAGTGAAGAATACATCCAAGTGACCTTACGGACTCTAATGAGCGTATAATTGGATAATCGGAGTTATGACATGTAAACTTACAAATGCCAAAAGCGAGGCTTTTGATTTAAATATATAATAGACATTAATCTATATAAATAACTGTTATTACTAATGTAATCGTATTTACTCGCCCTCTCCAGAGGCTACCGAACTCTTAAGGGCCTTTAGGGCTCGCATAAAATGAAAACTAAGAGCTTTAAATAGTGAAAAAAATAATTATAATATATTATATATTTCAGAGGCTCAAATAATATAAGCTGCTTATAGCTTATCTATCGTTCTATCGATCAAGTTTACCTGCAGTGTAGTCGTTTATACCGTTCTTCAAGACGTTATTGTTCGATTGTGCTAAATTATTCTATGACAATAACACAATTTATTTAAATATAACATATCCATACGAATTACTATCGAAACGTAGTTTTTTAGTTTTGAACAATGGTATAAACATTTGAATTTAAATCGTATTTTCAGTATTATAATCAGAGCTGGCCTCGCTGTTAAATTTGTACAAAGTTCTGCATAATGACTTACTTCCAAACCTAATCGATTTATAATTGTTACTTGTACGATAATCACGTCATAGTTAAGTCGTAAAGTTAACATCATTTGTTTAAATAACCGTTTTTGTTTTCACACTACATATTATCAACATACTAGATAAAAACTACGTTCGTCACTAGATATATTACGATGAATAAGGAAAGCACTCTAATAACGAAATATTTTCGACTACTTTTTCAAATACTTGAAAGTACAAATACTCATAAGTGTACTTGGCGTTCGATTTCTGTAACCATTCATTTTGATACACATTTTTACGTAGATTCATTTCAAGAGAGATAAGTACGAATTATATATTATTTGTATGCGAATCTACTAGACAAAATGTTCATTACTATACTCATAGTAACACCGGGGCTGATCTAAAGATGTTCTCCGAAGTTTTTTAACAATAAAAAAATAAAGAAAATATTCAATATGATTTCTCTGTTTTAAGTTGCAACAAAGCTGTCAAAACTTAGCACGAACAACTACTTCCTTGAGCTTTTAATACCCTTAGGCCTAGTAGCAGCCAAAAGTAATGAAGATCAGACGTGACACTGAACAGTCTGTTTAGTAGAAAAGTTATCTCAGGCAAACTGGCATTGCTTATGCATTTAGTACAGCCTGTTAATTAATTTCAATGTAAATATCGCTCTAACGAAGCTATAAGAGTAATTATGTTATCAGAATCAGTGAGATTAAACTTAATTTAATTAGACAAATAAGGCTGTATATTTAATAATTACATACTTGCAAATACAATTACTTAACAGACAATGATGGACATCTCCCGAATTCGTTCGTTTGGTTAAAAAGGACGCAATAGTCATTAGGCATGAATCTCAAGTAATCATTGAATGTACAGCTATTTAGACAAATACTTTTAGTATTTAAGTAGTATTAAGAAAGGATGAAAGCACAAGATAATAAAGTCCAAAGATTATTTTAAATCGTCACAGTTTTCTAAGTGCCACGACATTTTTTATACTGATACATTTGTCTTGTGAATGGGTTTGGGAAGTCTTAGTCATGTATGAAGGTACTATGATTTGATTCTCGTATGTATTTACGATATTGAAAATATAAAAATTCTTTATACTGAAATAGTACTTATTTATATAAGGAATAATTGGAATACATTCAACGATCTGGCGACTTAAATTAACTGCCGTTTTAATAAAGCCAGTTTCGACCCACATTGTCAAACATGTACTAAAGTATATCCACTTTTATAAAAGTGGAACGAAAGAACCTCTTTATATCACAGTAAAGCCTATATTCGTTAATTATGACTGACGATTTAAACTTGAAGCCGATACACGAAAATATGCTGTATTGATTATCATGAATTTTGGTACAGAAGTAGATGAAAAGACACACTAATTTGCTTTTACTTTTATTTAATGCGTGTTGGATTTCGAGAATTACCGTTTATTCATATTCAGAACATAAACGCTGGTAAAATACGAGAATCAAGTCGGAAGTCTGGACATTGATTAAAAACATACCTATCTTTTGTTCGGTGGACGGACACACATAATGCATCCGTCCGCCACCTGTGTGTTACATTATGTTGCGCTTGAGCATTATTTTAATACTTTCAAATTCACAAGACTTATATTTTCTTACTACTATATAGTTAATAAAACTATAAACTTGACTTGTACCGCAATTACGTTTTTCCTTTGTGTCTTAAAGGAAGGTATTATTTTTAATATACTACCAGTCAAATCATGAAAAATTATCAATAACGCGCAACTTATCCGTCGTACGAGATTCGATTTACCTTTTCTAAGTACATAATTAACACTTGCTCATAGATAAACATCGCCAGAGTGTCTGTCTTTGTAAAGCAGCCGTAGAAAATTAATCGACAGATTCAGCTTCGAGGCGTGCCTCCTACGCAAGGGAGCGTTCAAGTATTAGGTACGTAAAGCAAATATTGGAGATTTTTGAACCCCCTTCCCTAAACAAATATTTCAAACTTAAGCGAAAACAGGAGGATTAATCCGCGCACTTAATACCTTGCAAGAAATAATGCGATTCGGGGATGTGAGCGCTATTGTAGGTTCTGCTGGATCTTGGGTTATCTTCAGGGTTTCTATATTTCTCCGAAACATCGTATTAATTCTCATTTAGACCTTAGCGAGTGTCTCAAGCTTAGGCCAGCCTTTACCTTCCTTTAGGTATTTATATTTAACGCATATCAATGGCTATCTCATAAATATCACTGATTATTTTTGTAACATTTCATACAGGGTGAACTTTCATAGCTAATTGCACGTAGATAAATAAAATAATCCTTTTCTCCATGTGACCAAATCGCTGTTCTTTTTATCAACGTAAGATACTCTTTACCTTCCCAAAAATTAATTTAAAAAAAATTCTTATACATACGGTTGGTTGCGCTGGAATGTTTCAAGCTCCACGTATATAAATATTAATATTTTGTTTAATTTGAAGCCTCGACATGAAACACAACCTATTATTTAAGGATTACATTTAAATTTTGGACAGATGTTCTACTTATTATCATTAATATATTAGTTACATACTTGCAATATGTTTTATAACATAGCTGTCTTACTATTTAATATTTGATTGCTGTTTATCACGTGCTAATTCTACGTCAGCTTTAATATTTTGTCCATGAGTGTACAATGCCTCACTTTGCAAATAAATAAATGAGACAAAACATTCTCCGTTACGTTACGTTATATAAAACCTTAGCAAAAGCTTAAAGCGTTTATGATCATAAAACTTTAATATCTTTAAAACTGGCTCTGGTATGACAAATGAGTTTTTTATACATTTTACGCAGATGTACGATTATTTTACATATGAATGTACTAAATAAGGTTTGGTTAATGCTAGCAACCAATCTAGTTTATAGTTTAAGCATTCCAGCGTCGGATCACTTCCAATAGGGTTACACGGTACGCTCAATATTGTAGTCAGAATAACTATTGGGAGTGAAAGAGTGCCGGTAATGCCAAGTAACCAGAGTATTTAAATTCAAAGTCTTTACTAGACCAAAATCAGCCTTACTTAAGAATAGATCTTATTCCTATTAGTAATAAAACGTTGGAACGGGGTAAGAGTATCAATGTTATTTGTCCGCTAAACACCATGTAAATACAGGTTTGGGAATCCTAGTGTCATCGAGATATAACATTTTTAAGACCTTTTTATTACTGTATGAAATTATATAAAATAAGCGGTCTGTTACTTCGAAATACAAGTGTAATGATAATTCATAGATTGTCCATTGAAATTGTTACACCTGAAGCGGCACGGGTAATACAGATTGCGTCGAATGACCAATCCTTGCAGTCTAATTTTTATTTCCGATTTTAATGATGTGATACTCGATGGACTAGGAAATTTGAAGTATTCTATTGCTAATCATTTCATATTGGCTTGTCTGTGATATGAATAATGTTAATACTGGCACGAATATCTCGAATATTATTTCATTATATCAAATATAGATAAAATACCGTATATTTAAGAAGAGCAATAGGCAATTTTAATATATTCAATAAGTATTGGCCCGAGTCTGCCACAACTGTTTTCTAACTTTCATTTGTTTTTTTTTTCTAGATAATTCCCTGATTATAATGTCGTCGGAGGTATTAAATAACTTACGTAAAGGGTATCCCGGTAACCCGGATAATTAAACACTACTACATATTTCTTTTAACAACTTTTTATATGACCTTTACAGTGAGTTCCAAAAAGATGCCTTTTGACCTATTGTTAAACATTATTTCCTTTAAATTTCCATAATTTTCATTTGATTATAAATGTAGTTTTAATTTTCAAAAAATCCAAATGTGTATTTCTAAGACAATACTGGACAATGTTATTATGTGGTGAATTTTGGTTTCATATCCACCGTAATTATCGTCAGTGCTACGAGTCGTAGACATTGCTACGAGCGTCAAATGATTTTAGTGGCTCGTAGCTGCGAGGTCTTTTATATTTCAGAACTATCTCTTCTTAAGTAACGAAATGTATCAATAGATAGATAATTTAGTTATAGCTCACATCCTTTCATAGAAATACATTAATCGAAATATTGTGATATTTTAATTTAAATCCATGTATATGCACAGTTTGAATTTTAAATAAAATTTGCCTCACAATGTAATGCTATCTCTCATGTACAATAGAATAGTTCGACTTAAAACGAACTTTCGTTTGAGAATATACAGTAATAAATTGTAAGCTTATTATACTATATCTGTATAATATTAGGTGACAAAATTCACAATAAAATGAAGATTTAAATAAATTTTGAAGTTTTATTACCATTACATATCGGCTAGACTAGGTGACTTGCAACTGTGTCTACGTTAAAATGCCTTTCATTACCGGCAGCGAGGATTGCCCTATAGCAGTGTTTCCCAACCTCTTTTGTGTCATGCCCCACCTTAGTCAACATAAAATGTACATACATAATTTTAATATAAGTAAAATTTCAGAACATAATGAAAAACGAATTGAAATTCCAAAAATTTTACTAATGATTTTTCTATAATGTTTAGTTTTTTTGCGATCCTTGCGCTTGATGCTTGCTGCATAGTGATTTTATATTAGGTTCCAATTTGGTTAGCTTCAGTCTCAAGTCTCCACGTTGTGTTATATCCAGCTGATTTCGATTGCCACCCTGTGGGGTGCGGGCCCCACGTTGGGAAACAGTGCCCTAGAGGTGAGAGTGCTATGCGACTCACCACCCAGAGAGTGTGCCCTAAACAAAATTACAGACAAAAGGTTTGTTATAATTATTTTATGAAAATCGTTTTAACTAAAGTGCCTCGCTAATATGACCGCGGTAGTCACTCGAAATGTCGAGTCATGTAAATAATGCAATTAATTCGCGTTACATGTATCAAATCAGTTTCAAGGCCATGAAGAAGTTTGAATAGTAATTAGATCAATAGTTCAACTTTTTCCTCTATTAAGATAAAATAGTACCAATCTTATTCATGACTATAAATATGCTTTTCTTAGGCAAAGAATGTTTTTATTCATTCAATGAGAGTTAGATGTGTTCGCCTGACTTAAGAGACAACCCTGTTGTCGTGCGTCAAGGCTATATTACACCGGGGCAACACTGTGCAACTTTGTTTTTAACAAAGTTAAAAATGTCGCACATTGTGGCCACACCTTGCGTCATGTGGCAGACTGTCGCAGCTTGTCCGAGCACAATTTTTATTTTGTTTTTTCCTCCTGCCCGTTTGCCATATTTTACATTTAGTGCCAGTTCTCAAATAAAGGGCGTAGAACGGAAGAGAAGAACTGGCAATAAAAATAATCGCCAAGTTTTTTGTTTTACACAACGTTTGTAAGGAGCTGTAACCATTGCACCATGATCCAGATGACATCTTAAGTAATAAATAATAATAATTCAGGATAACTAATGATACAAATTGTATTTAAAAGGCATATTAAAACAAATATTATATTGACATATTTATTAAGTAAATGAATATAAATAACCTTATATCTATGTTAAGATACTGTTGAGAAGTTCATTTATTTCACAGATCATAAATATACAGGATGTTCAAAGAAACGTCAAACCGAAATCAGAGCAGTGGCTCGCTCAGAAAATAAAAAAGTTACCACTTTGGAATTCGGACTAGATTACCATAAATTTTCTGGGGTTCACCACTAACATCACCCGATTTCAACCTGACAATGATAAAGTTCCACCGATGTGGCGACGGCTTATCTCTATATTGGCATTAATAAGTCAATGTAATTGCACTCAAAACTAAAGTACTCTTCCGTCTCTTTCTATCAAATTGATTCTGCTGTGAAAGAAAGAGACAAGTACTTTAAAACAGTGTAATTAACAGATTTTAGACGGTTATTGTTTATAAAGGATGTAAGCTTGAGCTCACAATTCACACGAAATAAGCGGCGAGTTGCGCCATCTTGTCCTTGGGCTGTTTGTTCCGATGTTTATTGTTGCGTTGTCGGCCACGCCCACGGGCCCCGCCCCCTCGCTGCGTCACCGCGCGATGCTTTTCCACCTGAAATTTTTTCATTATGAATTTTTGTCATTAATCGTCTTCCAAAAAGGGAGGTTTTCACCAGTATTTTAAGTAACACAAGGTTTGACCAGTATAATATTTGTGTATGATGATTTATTTAGGCTTCCACGCACGTATACTCAATTTGTAAATGTATGTTTGTCCACAAATTTCTCGAAATCTACAGGTTATATCGAAATCTTGATTTGAATCACGTATCCAGCTTAGAAAAAATCCAAATTTCATCAAATTCGCATTACTTTTTGAGGTATGTATTTCCATTTATGGAGGGAATACGTGTAGGTACCGACTTTAAAAACCGAGAGGCGGAGAGTTTATTGCCAGTTCTTCTCTTCCGTTCTACGCCCTTGATTTGAGAACGGGAAGTAAATGTTAAATGAGAAGCATTTAATTACCTATATAAATAAATGATTTTTGACTTTGAGAGAGGAGGTTAATCAACTAAATGTTCCTCCTAAATAACAAATGAACCCTTACCAATGCAGTAAAAGTGGGTTCGCAGTAAAGGCAGGCCGTCATCTCCGTGAGGGCTGCGGGCAGTTTGGTCCTCTCGGGCCGATATTCCACTGTGACCTGTTGAGCCCCACAATCCGGGCATTGCTGGTCGCTTACGGTCACGCGCGACGCGTCGTCGAACACGTTTATTATTACATCGCATCTGGTAACATTTAATAAAATAAATCAGTGGCATCACAACCTCTTTAGGTCTGGGCCTCTGATTTTGACACGTCATCGACTGTTTGGGTCTAAGACATGTCAGTTTCCTCACGATGTTTTCCTTCACCGTTCGAGCGAATGTTAAATGCGCACATAGACAGAAAGTCCATTGGTCCAACTACGACCTCAGGGAGGAGTCGCACAATGAAGCCACTAGGCCAACACTGCTCTAAACATTTAATAAAATAAAATAAATCAGTGGCGCTACAACCTTTAAAGGTCAGATTTCTGTATCATGATCATTAGTCAATCTGATAGCCTTCAGCCTTCTGTGCCTGATTTAATTACATTTCATATACAAAAATGTTGATTGAAAATCAAATATAATATACAACGTAGAAAAAACGTTATGGCATTTTTTTATAATGCAGGTGGTAATAAGGTGTAATTTGCATATTTTCGTTACAGTACAAGAGAAATGTAATTCACTAAAAACCTTGTTTTCCATACAAATAAATAGAAATAAAATTAGTTAATAAATTAAACACCATTACAAATTCTTCCATGGACACTTTCAATGCCAAAGGGCTCGCGAGTGCGTTGCCGACCTTTTAGGAATTGGTATGCTCTTTTCTTGTAATCTTTACACAAAAACTAGTTACATCCTAAATGTAAATTGCAAAGCAAGAAGCGGTGTGCGGCGCGCTTTAAACTTATTGAAATATACTAAACATATAGTCAATCAAAGTTAATCTGGGATGAAATTTCACCGCATACACACATACACATAGCAAGTGCTAAGCAAAATCGTTGTTGATATAATACTAACCGGTTACAAGTGAGCTTCCACCTCGGAGAAGATGGGTCCAAGACCAGAACTCCATCGCAATCGATACATCCGGACACGCCCGTGGAGTTGACTCCGTACGAGCACGTTGGGTGCGTACACGAGTTGCAGCCGAAGCCTTTCTTCATGTCCCTAATTTTGTTAGGTTTAATACAATGAGAAAACTCACATAAGAGGAATACAGTCAAACCTGGGTAAGTGAGAAAACTCTATAAGTGAGCGTAATAGCCGGGACCCGTCATTTTAAGCTCCCAATACCTCTATTAGCGAGAAACAGAAACCTCTGTAAGGGAGTCGTTAATCCCTCATGGACCTCCGTAAGTGAGACTGCTACTTATACCTCTATAAGCGACAGTCGAGCTTTATTTATTTCTATTATTTAGGAGGAACTATAGCTACAATAAAAATATATACATACATAAAAGAAACACACATACAATAACAAATGACAAAACAAATTACAAATTTAACATTTTCATTCATTCAGGATTTTTTAAAGTGTAAATAAGTTCTAAATAGTTTGGAAAATCCAAAAGTGCACGCTTCATCGCGGTCATTCACATTTAAAAAAAATTCTAAATCAAAAACTCAAGTTTTTTAAAACAAAATAACAAATAAATTATTATCTTTAAGTCTCACGCTACGAAGAATATTTAAACATACATATTTAGTGGCGCCATAACTCTAAGTTGAGGAACAGTCGTATTTTAGTCTTTTACAAATTATAATTAAACGACGGTACTTAGAACGCTAATATTAACTAGGAATCAGCCCAGGGTACTTTATATAATAAGAAAAAAAGTATTCTGGTACGATACATTTTCGACCAATTTCTCTGCCACATACATGGATCCATAAACACAGACAGACGGACGTCCAAGAATGATTGATTTTAATGTTATTATTTACTATGTTAAACAAAATAATTGTTCATAAAAAATACCATATGTGCTTGATAGATTATTTAACTCTTTTTATTTTAGTGCACTCATATTATCCTGTAAGTGTTATATTAGTGAGAAAAAAGTCATTCAAGTTTCGAAAGACTGGGTTTTTTAACATGTCGACAGTAGATCACTGCGAGGCGTGCAATTAAATAAAATATATATGCACATAATATATACTGCTCAAAACAATTAGCGGAACAAGATTTTTCTCCTTTCTATTGCTTAAACTAAAATTAGATTTAAATTAACTTGTACGCTATTTTTTACCTTGTTAATTTGTTAATTACTACAATTAATAAAAAAATTCAATTTGTATTTCTTTTATTAAAAAAAAATTAAAATGTGCATTGTAAACGAAAAACAAAGTGACGTCTTTGAATTTTCATTACTTTCTAATCACAGAAAACACATTTTAAGTAGTTTTTTTTCAATCTTTTGAGTATTAATAGAAATTGAAGTGAGCCTTTTGAGTATTGTTATTTATTGAAGCGAGTGAGTTTAGGTCATAATGCCAGATCTGACTGAATTGCATGTCTCCCGAGCTATCGCTTTGCTTGAAGAGGGTCGAACTATGCGTTATGTAGGAAATGATCTAGGAGTAGCCCCTTCCGTTATCTACAGACTTTGGAAGCGATACCGTGAGACGGGAGAATACTCACGAAGGCGTGGTCAAGGTCGAAAGAGAAAAACTACACGTTTGCAAGATCGCTACATCGTCAACTGTGCTTTACGTAACCGCACCACAACTGCAAGAGATCTACAAAATACACTAAGGACGGCTACTGGTGTAGAAATTTCCGACCAGACGGTAAGAAATAGGTTGTTGGAAGCCAATTTGAGATCACGCCGACGAGTTCGGGCTGTGCGTCTAACAATTCAACATAGACAAGCTCGCCGACAGTTCGCGCAAAATCACGCTAATTGGCAACTTCGACATTGGAGGCCAGTGCTTTTTACTGACGAATCACGATTCCGTCTAACACGTTGCGATGGTCGTCTCCGTGTTAACAGACGCCCAGGCGAGCGATACAGTGCAGCAGCAGTCCAGGAATATGACAAGTTTGGATGTGGCTCTGTGATGGTTTGGGGCGGAGTTAGTTTGGACGAGCGCACAGATCTCGTCGTTGTTCCCGGGCGCTTGTGTGCTCAAACTTACATTGAAAATGTGCTCGAAGATCATGTTTGGCCCGCAGCATATGGTATGGGCCCAGATTTTCTTTTAATGCAAGATAATGCCAGGCCGCATACTGCAGCCATCACGTCAGATTACTTACGACAGCAGGAAATCCGTGTAATGGAGTGGCCTTCCATGAGCCCTGACCTAAATCCAATTGAACACATTTGGGACTTGCTTGACAGGCGCATCCGGAAGCGTCCGATTGCACCTCAAACACTGCAGCAGCTCACTGAAGCGTTGATTGAAGAATGGGAGCGAATTCCACAAGAAGATATTCGGAGGATCATACGAAGCATGCCGCGTCGTTGTCAAGCCGTGATTAGGGCTCATGGAGGCCACACACGTTACTGAAAGTCACTAAAGACGAATATTCAAACGATATAAGAATATTTCTTTGATGGACCTTTTTTATCACCAATTAGTTTTTCGTCTACAATGCACATTTTAATTTTTTTTAATAAAAAAAAATACAAATTGAATTTTTTCATTAATTGTAGTAATTAACAAATTAACAAGGTAAAAAATAGCGTACAAGTTAATTTAAATCTAATTTTAGTTTAAGCAATAGAAAGGAGAAAAATCTTGTTCCGCTAATTGTTTTGAGCAGTATATGTTGTGCACATAATTTCATCATAATACATATTTTCTACATTCGTACTTGCTGTGACTTGTTATTGCTGCGTACCTCTATAAGAGAGAAAAGCTACCCATTACCTGCTTATCCCGGTTTGACTGTAATTATCAATTAAACGTACAAATGTAATTTAACTCACCTAAATGGCGGATGGTTATAGCAGTAGGGGCAAAGCGGAAAGCTCTTGCCCTTGGAGCCCGAGGACCACGAGAGCAACTCGAACTCATCCAAGGGGCATTTGAGTTCGCGGTAAATACGTACAGTGCCCGTTTGAGGCAACGTATACGTGTCGTCGCAATGCGAACAATGGAGACGGATTGGTTTGGCCTGAAAATTCAAAATAGTTTATTTACTGTATACATAATTTGAAATAGAAAAGAATTTTCTGTCCACCAGGACGTCGAACAGATTTAAATAATTAACTTATAGACCAAAGACGTACAAATCATAACATAGCAATTAAATCGCGTCACAAACCTGTGCAAAAAACCTGTTTCCGACAAAAATTCTCATTCCAATACAGGTGTATTCCTGTGATTTGGTTTTTTTAATTTTAGGGAATGTTTTTTTTTTTGTTTTTGATATTCTCTCATTTTTTTTTCTCTTTGATTATTGTTATTTTGTGTGTTTTTGTATGTAATAACTGTTATGTCTATGTCGAATTTATTTAGTTGAATTGGTTCACTGAAATCAAATGTTGCCATTAAATACTTATCATATGTACGTCCCTGCAAGCTTTACCTGAATATATCTCATATAACGCCGACATTTTCCGCATCTCGACAGCGCCTTTCCACTCGTCTTCAACGAGGAGAAGCTGACTTCGAACAGCTGGTCCATAGACTCCATACTCCTCACGAAATACTGGAATTTCCTTCTAAATATCTCAGTCGTATGGGAAAGTACGGCGTGGAAATCCGCTCGACCGACGGCGATGAGGTTTAGCTGTTCTTCGACCGCGGAACGCATAGTTGGTAGAACGAGTTGTGGATCAATCTGAAATATTTATTTAAAGACTGGTATTTAAAAGGATGCTTTTCAGTACTTGTGTACTACCAGTACTAATATGGATCTCAACTTGGGCGGGCGCCCACTAAAGTGCAGAATACAAAGCTACAGGTCTCAAAGATCGATGGAACGATGTATGATAGGGAAGAAAAGGATAAATAAAATAAATAATACATCATTAAGAAGAATAACGCAGGCATCAAAGTCAAAAATCATTTATTCATATAGGTAACACAATGTACACTTATGAACGTCAAAACAGACATATACACTAAATGCTTCTAATTTTACATTTAAAGCCAGTTCTCAAATCAAGGGCGTAGAACGGAAGAGAAGAACTGGCAATAAACTCTCCGCCGCTCTTTTTCATCGCCAAGTTTTTGAAGTTATACTTCTTTAGGCGCGTTATGAAAAATTGGTGACAGTGAAATTTTACGATGCGCGCGCACCGTGACACAAAATTAACAGAATGAAGTTGCCCACGGAAGATGCTACGGCATTGGACATAATTTAAAAACAACATTCGAATAATAATAGAATTTATGTTACACTTAATGTAAGAGAATAATAATAAATATTTATTTATTTAATTTTTCAACTGAACTTTATTGACTATAATGACTCCTTTTCCAGTCTTTGATTATTTAATTGTAATTAATTATTTGCAAGCAATCAAAAACTATTTTTAATAATGCCAAAGAAGTATAACTTCTTACGTGCGTACATAAGTACACGCACCCTTTTTTTTTTGTTTTACACGTTTGTAAGGAGCTGCAACCATTACACCATGTTCCACATGACATATTAAGTAATAAACAGCAGATGTCACAATAAAAATAAATAATAATCTGTAGAAATTGAGGCATATGGCAAGAGGAACATAAAATTGGAGCAATTATTACACAGGTACTATAAAAAAGACGAAGAGAATTTGGTGGATTACCAGATTAAGATAAAGCAAGTGGTCCATGACAGAGACTGGCATAGTTCAGACAGGAATGGCGGGATTAGGAGACCTTTTTGCCAAAAAAAATTAAAAGAATTAGATGATAGAAATATAAACATTATAATTAATATTAATTTGATAGCGTGTCATCAAAATTTAATAATTAATTTGATTCATAATAAGAGTAGTATCTGAAATAAAGGATTTTGACCAACTATCGCTTAACCGATCATTTAAGCCCATATCACGAAGAAGCACAGAAGTTCACATAATGTTATCGCCATCCATGGACACTCAATGCCAGAAATCTCGCGAGTGCGTTGCTGGCCTTTTAAGAATCGTAACGCTCTTTTCTTAAAGGAACCTTGGTTTTGTGCCTTTGTGATATTTTTTGTCTATTAGAAAAATATTACTAAGGTTAAGTAACTAAATATTTAAATAACCAACCTTTTGATAGCCATGCACCAAAACCACGCCCAAACTAGTTGGGACCAACCGCCGTCCGCTGCCCACATTTACGTAATTCCTTTGGCAAATATTATTTATATGTACCGGGATCGATGCGTCCGTTCCAATACCGTGTTTTTCCATTAATGTGATTAACTGGAAAGTTTTTTAAAATAATTTCATTCCCGAAATTAGTTAAGCATCTAAACCCACACAAAAAGGAACCAATATATAAGTTTTTTTAAAGGGCAAAAAGATCGAACCAAATGGCCGTTTTGTTTTTTTTTCAAAGATGGCAATAATTTTAATCTATCAATATGACTGTCACAAAATGTGTTTGACAATTAACAATAATTTGTTATATGCGAACGTGAAGAACATTAGCTATAAAATCTACAAAAAATATCCTTATATATAATTCAGTAAACGAATATAAGGGATTGAGAGAAAATCATGTGACCCACAAATGCCAAACGAGTTTGTATGAAAATGGTCACGTGACAGAACGTAAGCAAATGTCATTAAAATGTCGAAAAGTGATTTTATCTCAAGACCCAGATACATCTTTCAAACCTAAGTCAAAAATTCCACACAATAATAATTTCATACAAAAAATTAACTAAAAATAAAATAAATATTACAAATTATTTCAAAAGTATAACATATAAATACCTCAGCTTCAGTTAGGTAGTCAGGCGGTGAAGTCTGGCATTCGACCAATCTGTGTTCGTGGGCACGTAACTCTTCTCCCACATTGAGGGTAGGCACAAATTCATCTTTACCGAACGCCTATATAAGATTAAAAGTTAAAACAATCACCACGCGTTAATTTTTCATTTGTTTAAAGTTTTCATTGTATTATATCGCCCCGGAATAGTTTTAGGTTAGTTAAGTTTTACGTAAAACAAACCACTTAATTTACTAAATTACTATTTATGGTCTAAGATCCCGCTATACAACGACCTTCACCGAGAGCTATAATGAAACGTATTTTATATTAAATTTAATATGTCAATAAATATAATCCATATGGGTTGTCTAGCAAATTTTGTCCAGAGTATGTTTAATTAATAATTTAAAAAAATATTTTTTTAAACATTTCACCGGTATGATTATTAGATAAATTCTATACCAATCGAAAGTATGAAGCCCATAGAATATGCAACTTTTGCTGCCCATTCTTTTCCGGTCACAACTTCGGGTTGCCTGGTATAAACGGTAATCTGTCTAGCATTTTGCAACGGTCGTTTATTGATGAAATTTAAATGAAATTAAAGATTATTTTATTCTGAACATGGTGGTATAGGGTTGTCTGCGAAAAATCAGTCCAGAATTGCGGTTGTCGAATTTTAAAAAGTAAAATATTGCTAAAATTATTATGATTTAAAATTATCTTACCTAATACATCTTCTATATTTCTATATTAAAATATAATATATATGTATATATTAAAATATATATTTTATATTTTATTTTCGTAAATTCCATGTGGCTTAATGCAACGGATCCAATATGCGTGAAATTTGAGCCTGAGAACTGCGGACGGTTCTTAGATGAATATTTAAAACCAGTAGGATTCATTGGGGATCATACACCTTTAAAGATAGAAGACATTGTCGAAAAAAGTGAAACAGAAAGTGATGACGAAGAAGATTCAGAAGTTGAAGATCGTAGTTTTATGTCCTATGACTCGGATTCTGAATAATTAAAAAAAAAATGTATTTTTATTTTTTACAATAAATAGAAGTATTTTTTATTGTTGTTTTTGAAGTTATACTTCTTTGGCGCGTTATGAAAAATTGATGAGAGTGAAATTTTACGATGCGCGCACCGTGACACTAAATTATCAGTATGGGCGCCGAGCGTGCGCGAGCGAGATGGAAATAAGACAATCTACAAGTAGAAAGAAATAGAATATGCGTGAAGTTAGCAGCTATGCTAAGAATTTTGAATGACCATAATGACATTTACCTTTTAAACAAATAAAGGAGTTTTAATTATTTTTTCAAATAAATTTAGGAATGCTTTTTCACAAAGCCCTATTGTTACTTAGTTAAAAGGTTATGAAACATACGTAGTTATTAAATTGAATGAATAATATAATAAAATATAAATAATTATTAATATTAATTAATAATTGAATAATATACTAAATATTAAATATTATTAACGTTAAATATTTGTTATTAATTATTTAATATTTTAAAAAATAAAGAAAGCCAAAGAAGTTTAACTTCTTACGCGCGTACATAAGTACACGCTCCTTTTTTTTTTTGTCTTCTTATAATAAAAATAAAATTTGCAAGATTACCCTGAATAAAAAAAAATCACTTTTATGGGTTTTGAATTTTTTCCAATAGTTTCAAATTTCAATTGATTTCAATTTCTCTGTTTACATTTATAGATTTATAATTTGCTGTAGTAGGTAAATTTTTTATTTTTTTCAATCAATATTTTTAATCAGGGTATTATTATATATGAATCACTACAACCTTCTTTTTTACTAAAGATGTATATATACTTTAGTGTCACATAAAAAATATACACTAAATAATTAATTGATTTAAAAAAAATTCAATAACTATTTCTCTATTTAAATAATAAACTACTCCAAAATGATGCATAATTATACGAGTCCATCGCTGTCCTTTTCTTTTCCAAGCCCAAATAGCATGCGCACTCTCATCTTTAAGTGGGCGGACTTTAAACAGCTGCTATGCTGTGTCCTCTTCTTCGCATGGGATGGTCGGTTGGGACCTCTCAGTCGCACACATTCACTTGGAGCAATATTTTCTTTTTAAAATTCGACAACCGCAATTCTGGACTGATTTTTCGCAGACAACCCTATACCACCGTGTTCAGAATAAAATATCTTTAATTTCATTTAAATTTCATTCAATAAACAGACCGTTGCAAATGCTAGTACAGATTTACCTGTTTATACCAGGCAACCCGATAGTTGTGACCGGAAAAGAATGGGCAGCATAAAGTTTGCATATTTTATGGGCTTCATACTTTCGATTGGTATAGAATTTATCTAATAATCATACCGGTGAAATGTTTAAAAAAATTTTTTTTTAATTATTAATTAAACATACTCTGGACTGAAATTTGCTAGACAACCCATATGGATTATATTTATTGACATATTAAATTTAATATAAAATACGTTTCATTAAATAAGCATCTCGGTGAAGGTCGTTGTATAGCGGGATCTTATACTATTTAATCATCCACCACAAAAAATTTAAAACAAATTTAAATAAGAAGGTAGTTACGAATTTACCAAAGATTTTTATGTAAAGAATTATAACCAATCAAAAGTTTTATAAGCGTGGCGATTTCCTAAATCGTCGGAGTTAAGCCAAAGCCACACGATGCGGTAACGGTGCGGTGCGGCGCCGCACAGCAATTATTTCGAGATATACGGTGCCATAAGGGCGTTGCGGTGTGGCAATATATTTTACCCTCCCCGCCTCGTCTCGCAGGTCACATGTCCGGCGAGCTTGCGGTGCGAATCCGCGCGGCGTCGCAACGCATCGTGTGACATGGTATAGTAATTTGTATGTAGGATGACGTTGTGTGACCGCTCCGGCGCCACGCCGCGCCGCACCGTTACCGCATCTTGTGGCCGCGCTCTACGCCTCGAGAGTATAGCCAGACGTAGGCTCTCTCTTCGACATTTACATTGCATTCATTTAGCAATCGTTTCATAGTTATTAACATTTAATTATTTCGCTTATATTCTATTCTTTTACGCGAGTGTTTAATATAGACTATAGAGTAAAACTAAAATCCTCTGACCCCAGCACCCCGATGACCGCACATTTTTTTTTTACATTTAATATAAAAATATTAATTTAATTGCTCAATAAACAATTACCTGCCAATGCATAATCTCCGTGTATCCCGGATCGACCAAAGTGTTGCCAGTGTACGAAAATGTCTCCGTTCCCACTTCGAAGGTTATAACCGTGGACAAGAAGCGACAGTCGCGCGATAATGTCGCTATAAAGTGTCGCGTCACGTAGTCGTATATACGCCACATGTCGCCGTCTAACTCCGAGTCAGCTGGAAGTATAGCAATTATTAAATAAGTCTAGGAATAGTAGAATATTGCGATTTTTTTTTTAAAAGTCCGAACTTTTTTACTGATGTTTTTTGTCCGTTTATAAAGTGAATAAGTACTGTTTTCTTCAGCATTATTTATAACAAAATTCCATTGACGAAACCCATGATTCGAAATCTCGACCCCAGGAATGAGTGAGGGTCGCGCGCTTAAACCACTGGGCCAACACTACTCCTTACGATTTTATAGATTTTACTTAATATAGCTAACGCAATACCAATAATAAACGCATTGTATATTTAAAGGTATATAATATTAATTAAGAACATTTAAAAACTAGACAGCTTAGAAGTTTTGATAGAACACAATATCTTAAAACAAATTTGTTATGATTTGAAGTCGGAATGTCACATCATGAATATTGTGAAAAAGGCTAATTCCATGCTCTATTTAGTGAGAAAATTATTCAAATGCCTTTCACCAAGAACACTCTTAAAGATATATAAATGTTACATTAGACCACTATTAGAGTATGCCTACAGCATTTGGGATCTTTATTTCACATAGGATATTAGTATGTTTGAAAGGGTTCAAAGAAAAGCCACGAAAATGATCAGGTCACTCAGGAAGAAATCTTATAATGAGCGTCTGAAAGCACTTGACCTTACTGATTTAGGAAGTAGGAGATTAAGAGGAAATCTCATTAAAACCGATAAAATCCTCACTGGCCACTAATGTTCCAGGAATTGAGAAACTCTTTACTTTAAGTGAAAATACACATTAGAGGGGTAGTTCTTTAAAACTTAAGACCACTCATCATAACACAAATTCCCTAAAGAACTTTCTCCCAAACCGAGTAGTGGCCGACTGGAATAGGCTTCCGGAAAGTGTAATCAGTGCACCATCTTTGAACTCCTTTAAAAATAGATTGGATAGTTTCTCCAAATCTCAAAATACACGCGCATCAGCTTATTAAGCTGCTAGTGTGTTTATATACATAATAATAATAATAAATTAAAATCAGTGGCGCGATTCAATCATTTTAGTTCTGGACCACAGATTACTGTATCTGTTTCATGATCATTTGTTAATCTAATCAGCCCTCTGTGCCTGACGTACGCCATCGACTTTTAGAAAGGCAAGCCGCTTTCCTCACGATGTTTTCCTTCACCGTCCGAGCGAATATTAAATGCATATATAGAAAGTTCATTGGTCAGTCATACAATATCTTAGAGATAAAATTAAATTGTTATACATGATATATAAAGTTTCGGAATAACATACATGCTAGTTTCATTGGTGTGATCGGAGGATGGTCTCCTACATCTTTCCCTTTCTTGGGTTTGTTGATACCATTCGCTATCAACGCTCGTACGTCCGCCCCCCACTTGTTTGAATTCTGTTGCAGGCGGAGAGCACCTCTGAATATTAAAAAAATATAATATTAAAGAACTTTATTTCTCATTACAAAAAATAATTTTTATTTACATGAGAAATTTAATATTATAATATTATATTAATATTATTTTATATATATATATTATGAACGAGATACACGTCGCCATCAGCTAGCCCAATTTTAGTCTGGGCTATGAATGAGCCCATTTTTGTCTTTGATTTTCTTATTTGGTGTAATCAACAGTAATTATTAACTTTATTACACACATTACCCACACATTGTCTATGCTTGAAAACGAAATGCATTTTCGAGTATTCCTACGAAAAATTAATACGTTTATTATTTTTAAGAGCTTTGCTTACTTTTGCCGACAAGAGGAGGGGTAAATCTGCTTACGTAATACTTACACGGCCCCTAAGAATTGATACACCCTTTTTAAAGTCGGTAAAAATATAGAAATCAAATTTTGCGTCGCCAAAAATGGATTGTCTTCGTAGGGTTTGGTTTTTGGGATGCAGATAGGAGATCGATCGACTATCACGGTCTGATTGGGATTGTGGATTAATTATTGCGTTCGGGCGTTAGTCAATGTTAATAAATTTATAAGAACTTACATCAAATCAAAGTTTTCCGGATAACTTGTCGTCTCAGTACGGGGATATGAGATATAACCTTGTGTGTATAGACGCTCTGCCACCTATAACAATTTGAATGTCAATCCAACGCCACAGAATATTAAACATACCTAAAATGTTTAACTGTAGGGTAGTTTGTGTGACAGCAGTACCTGCATAGCATTGTGTGGTCCAATACCCAATCCGGAACTGGCCACTCTCATCAGCTCCACAGTGTTTAGAGCCACTGGCCGAGCTTTGATTTTCTCTTTTGCTTGGATGTTCACAACTCTGCAAAATAATATATAATATTATCTGATCAATACTTACAATATAACTAGAAACCTTAAGTCACTTATATGTAAAAATTAAGACAGTCCAATTGCACCGTTTAATCAAAATCATACATACTTAATTTTAAGAGATAGTGAAAAGAGTTTGTTAATCAAAAGATTGCAGTTGGATTTATTTAGTTCCGGCAGGCCCATATCCTACGACATTGAATTAGTATTGAATATAATACAGGCATTTACAGATATTTTAATGATACATGTGTGATACTTTTAGTTTTCAGCTATATACACATGATTTAACGTTTGTTTTAACTAAGATCCTATATCACCACCAGATAAAAATCATACTAATATTAAATAAAAAACTTACACAGCTTCCTTTATCTCTTTAATGCTTGCCAAGAACATATTAGCGATATCCTTTTCAAAAACACGGACTCTCTTCCACTCTAATGGGAGTTCTCGACCTTCAGTTGTAGAAGCTGTCACTCGTAAAACCCAGTACGACTCTGGTTTAAAGGTCTGAATATCATCGTGACGCTGAACACAGAATCCAAGGGTTGGTGTCTGACATGGACCATAGGAAATAAGGGACGAATCCAAATCACCATAACGGCCTGAAAATTCAGTGTTAAGGATACTATTCTCCTTAAATAAACTTAATGCCACAGTAGTGTGTAAACAATATTTTCAATCTTGCTACAAGAGTTAGTAGCAAAATAAGGTAAATAGCAATAGTAACATTACTCAGTGGACACTACAGCAGAAAAGGCCAACAGGCAGACCCAGTACAGATTGGGTCTCTTTTTAATTATTGTGGATTAAGAATGATGGGAAAGTTTACAAACTTTAGTGTCTGTGGGACACTATGTAAGGTACAAGGGAGGTATTGTATTAGCCAAGCTAAGAAGCTGTGGTGCCACTGGATATACATATTATGTATGTTTACTAGACTGATTGTCTATAGAATCATCAACACTGTTTAATGTGACTTTATCTGGCTACATAATAACTTATACCCAATAATTACTTTTTAAATAAAAAACACTGTTATACAAGACAGAATTCAATCAGAAAAAAGTTTAGTTTTGATTTCTGTACAGATTACAAATTAAATCTTTAACTATTATATGCTTAGAGCTACATATTAATTAACATAAAAGAGATTAGACACCTTGAAAATATTTAGTTTGAAACCTTGTAAAGGCACAGCCAATTCTCAAATCCAATTCCTGTCTAGCATCAACACTTCGTGATTCATTTTCATTTGGTCTAACAAGATTTAACATTGCTGCTTTTATGTCTTTGTCAGTAATAGCAGAAAATTTTGCACGATATGTCACTAGCGGTGAATATACATCACCTTTCATAAAGGGAGCAACACAACTCATCACCTGAAATATAGTTTTAATGAAGATTTAGAAACTGATATTGTTTTTACAGTTTAAGCGCTGAGTATTAAAATGCACACAGTGGTTAGAGTAAAAAAAAATTAATGTTTTAGAAGGAAGGTATTAATTTAATTTAAGGAAGGTAATAATTATTTAAAGAATACAAAATCTATTCACTTATTAAATCAAAAACTAAAAAAAAAAATTGAAAATTATTTAGTTTGGGAGACATACCTAAAATGCTATTTTTATTTTGATAATATATTATCAAAATAAAAATAATATATACAAATATATACAATTGTTATCTAAATGGTATTACCTCAAAACAAATGTTTTCTCCTTCTTTATCACAATCCAACCACAGTATAAGATAATCACATCCCCTGCCTTCCTGCGCTAGAAAGGCAGGCATATGGAGTCTTGGCATTGCCTCCTTCTTTTCAGTGGGGCAACTAAACAGCTCAATGGGGTCGACTTTGTCCCAATTATTAAATTTCCCAGTAAAATCTAAACTCATTACATGCCCACACACAGATGTCATCTTGAACTTCACCGATTCATTTTTAAATAAACCGGTCCATTCATGAACAGAGCAGGCTGTATTGGAACCTAAAATTTATGCATTATTACAAATCTTTGTTGTAAAAACACCGATCAAGTAACAAGTCCCAAATATACCTTTATTGGTGATGCATTTTCCATTGCTAAGTATATTGGCCAAACTCTGAGCTAAAGATGGCTTTTCTGCCACCATAAAGGCAGTCTTCATCCTTAGTAATTTCTATACACTATCATATAAGAATAACTTTAGTTTATATCCAAGCAACAAAATTTCTCCACACTAGCCTAGCAATATGATTTAAATTTTAAATTAATTAAATGATAAAACTGACAGTCGACAGCCGTGAGCCGGTGTCCGCGCTTTAACACTGATAGACGTATCACGTAAATATCTGTAAATGAGTTAATGACATTATTGACATTGATCGTTTTCAACGTCAATGAATGTCAATGCATATAATCTTACTGCAATGATTGACATTGACATAATTGGTATTCACTTTGTGATATTCTGCATTATGGTTTTCGCGTACAGCGTACTAATAATTAATATTCGCGACTAAATTATACCTTGGATCAATAAAGATTTCACAAAAATTATTAATTCGAATGGTTTAGTTTTGAAAACAAATTATTGGATTTAAATAATGTGTAGTGTTTTCCCTGAAATAATTCAGTAAGATAAAAGGAGTGGTTCTAATAAATATTATTCAAAATGGTACGTAGTTAGGTGGTGTTTTACGTAAACGTTTATTTATTTAGTGCGGTTGAGAACAGGCCTTCAACTAATTCTCTTTTGTTGTTCTTTTATTGTAGAGTCAAACGCGCATTGAAAATATGTGCCCCGCAACGCATCTTCGTGTAATTTTGCCGTCAGCAATGGAAGCCAATAATATGCCACCAACTTACATTGATATCAGTAAGAAACCTTATCGACATGTGTCACTATATTTATATACTAGGAAATGATAAAGTTATTCACATAATAATGTGAATGTTTACATAGAATATGTGATTGTGGATGTGGTTGCTAGACAGTCATAATAGAGGTATTGGAGAGACATATATATGTATATATATATTTTATAAATCCTTCCAAGTTAATTTTAATGAATATGTCACAATATGTGTCAATCAATCCTTACTTCCTTAATTGTGGTAATGTCATCTTTATTTATAAAATAAACAATATTTGCTAACTTATTATTGAATGTATACTAAATAAACTATTGTAAAATTTTTGTTTTTATGTATTCTACTACTAAAATCTATCATGATTCTCTCTTTAGTAGATTTAATAATTTTATGAAACAAAATAGATAAAAATAAACTTTAATTACTTTGGATCCTTGATTTCACTGGATTTCAAGTCAATAATTAATCTCAACCAATGAATAGATACCATGCAAGTTAGTAAAATTAGTTTCACTTAAATGATTTTGTATAAGAAAAGTATGATTGCCATTTGCATACTAAGTAGATTAGACAACCATTATCTTACTGCATATAAACATAAATTTTATTCTGTTTAGGTGGTCACAACATGGACATTCCTCCCCCTCGGCCAGACTTCTCTGCTCCACCACCATATGATGTCGCAGCAAATTCTAAGCTCCCAACATATGAAGAAGTACAGCGTGAAAAGCAAATGGAAGGGGAGGGACCCCAAGTAAGTTTGTATTTTAACTATATAGAAACTATGATTAATGAGTATGGCCTACAAAACAACTAAACTTTCAAACTACTAAACATAACACTCACAACGTAAAATAATATTATATTAATATATAACAATACAAACAATAGTATTTAGGAAACGATAAGAGGATAGCTTTGTGGAATAAATAATTTTTGGTGAAGAATTTGCTGTTGGGCACTATTCCTTCACTTTCTACACAATTCTAATGGCCATTTTAAATATTATTCTAGATTGAAATTCGCAAAAGTAAATTCAATATTTATAACAATCAATTGATTCTTAAAATTATACATTAAATCTAGGTTGCATATTTCTAATTATTATTGAAGCTTTACATTCACCCAATATGTTCTAAGTGAATTTTAGAATTGGGTAACATAGGGACTTTTCGAGCAGGATAATACCAGTACCTATGAACTATCAATAGGGGAAACCCCAATATTTATATTCAAATGAAGTCGGAATTCTCTGACCAATAAAATTGTCAACTTCAGTCATAAACAATAAAAATACATTGATTTAAATTAAAAATGTTTTTAAATAAATTGTTTTAATCATGCTAACCCGTCTGTGTATTAAAATTTTTTCTAATTATTTGATTACCATACCATCTTTGTTACTTAATTTGTGAGCATCAAATTTTGGAAACAATTTTTTTAATTGGTAAGAATTTTTCCATCTGCTTCTTCAGTCTCCTTTGCACTGTCCTGTTGGGAATTTATCTACAACAAATATTTTTTATTAACCAGCTACCAACTCACCCTACAATAGCTGCATTTGTGACCATGGAACCCAGGGAACCAACGGCACAGCAACTCGACCCAGAGAACAATTTGCTTGGGACTGATTTCATGTTCCTGACTTCCTTTTTTGGTGAGTGTTACATACTATAAGTCAATTCAAGCTACATTACTATAATATTTAAACATTTTCTTTTTCCTTATCAATAAATGTATTTATACCAAAATTATTCTTAGATGACATATTTTCTTCATTTTTTTAAATATATTACCTCATATACTTTTGTATAAAATTGAAATTTATTGTGTTTCAATTTTTTCTCAAATTTTTTCTTGGTAAAACAAATACATATGTACATTTAGTACTTTAATTACACAGTTGTTTGAATATAATATTTGTTATTAAAGTTATTTTGATCATTTAAGATAAAGGTCAAAGAAGTCTTAGCCACACTTATTCTCTTGATTCGCAATGAGGATATACATCAACATAGTATGACGGCCTACGCGTTAACCTTTAACCTCTGTAAAGTTCGATCGATGTAAGCTTTTCATTAGAAATACGTTCAGAGTGACCTTTTCTACGTCTTATCGCTAACCAGGCGGAAATTGGCGAGGCTATCACGCAAAGTAATACATAGCTTAAGTGTAATCTGTAAGGCTAGATGGGTATAAATTAAATAAAATCGGTTTAATGGTGAAAGTAGTATATTTGGTCTTTGGTTGACAATAAAATTGACATTATTAGTAAAGGACGCATAATTTTAGGTGCTGGAAAATTATGTTATATTGAAATCAATTAAATAAAAATAAAATATATCACGTCCGTGAGTCGTTCTCTGACCTCCTTAAAACTATAATAAATCTCAATGGCTGAATTCAACAGGCAGCCTTATCGCTTATTAGCGATCTCTTCTAGCGCATGCTAGGAATGAAATAAGAGAATATAAAATAGAAGGAACGAAAGTGTCTAATTAAAGATATTTCCAACCTTCGGAGTTAATGACCTCTGACAAAGCTCGGTCAAGTGAAGTAATTTGAGATATCTTATTTGAATTAGTACTCCTTTTAACAATCGTATAAAATCCAATAGCGCTGAAACCTTTTAGATCTGGGCCTCAATTTTCTGTATCTGTTTCGTGATTATTTATCTTTTCTAATAGGCAAATAGGTGATCAGCCTTATGAGACCGACCGTTAACTTTTTTGGGTCTAAGGCATGCTCAGACCCAAAAATAAATTTTTATTTACCGTACGAGCAAGTGTTAATGCGAGAGTCACACTCTGAAGCCACAGCTCAACATATAATAAAAAATATTTCTTGGAAAGAATAAAGTAAAATACATCCTATAATATTTTTTTTTCTATTTTTATATCTATATCCAAATATATTTTTCAATATATAATTAAATTTAAATATTCTAGTGGCATTTCTATTCAACTGGATCGGGTTCCTTCTGCTGATGTGTTTCTGTCACACGGTGGCAAGTCGCTACGGAGCGTTGGCTGGCTTCGGTCTCTCACTCGCCAAGTGGACACTCATTGTCAAGCACTCGACTGAACTCGCATCCCACGAGAATTCCTGGCTCTGGTGGCTCATTATGGCTTTTGGTAAGATTTTTCAGCCTTCATTGCTTTTTGATTAATATATCCTATTGCATGTACCTTGTTGGTTGAAATTCGATTGTAGTGCTTTATATTACGTTGCATTTTGCAATGTACATTACTTTGACGGTCATAACCCGTTGTTTATCGTCGCTTGATAAGATGTGTTCGTGCGTGAAGTCTTTTTCTACGGTCCTTCAGTAGGTATAAACTCAAATAAAATTAAAGTTTATAATACCTTCGCTTGAACACTACTTAATATAAAACAATTGTCAAATATACGACGAACTTGTGGTTCAACCCATCAGCTCTTGGGAGGTTTATTCTAATACAATATACAAGTACCAAATAGGTCCAAGTGGTTGAAGTTTTCTTATGTACATTGTCTATTATTATATTAATTAATAAAAAGAGTATCGCTTTTTCTCTTCGGTTAAAAAAAGTTTATTTTTATTTAAAAAATATGTTTGTCACTTTCATGAAAAAAAATATTTAAAAAACATGAAAAGTAAAATATATCACGCACCGTCGTAAGCTGTTATTGCATTAGTTTCCATCTACCAAAAAAATTCAGGTTTATTCGAAACGGCTCCACTGCTATTATTTCCCGTATCTCAAGAGGCAAGTTGTTGTATAGACTCGCTCCGAAATAGGTTATATTTTTGCGACCTTATTCGGATCTGATTTTAGGTAGATCTATGGATTAGTGTTATGCCGGCTACGTGTGGGATTGAAATTAATTTTAATAGCTTGGTTATGTATTTATTTTTTAGCTGAAACTACTTAATGTTCATTAATTGTGTGTCAAAGTATAGTTTGTAAGTGGGAATAAGAGTAGGATAAAAAAGAGGATTAAAATCTCTTAAACAATAACACATTCTTAACAAAATAACTTAGTCTTAAAAATATTAACCTCGCATACGTTCATCTTAAAAGTAATGTAGATTCATTGTAAAATGCATATTTGATTTTTTTAGTAAGTATAAAACAATAAAAAAATATATATATACTATTTAATCATTTTATTACAGGTATCCTAATCTGTGTTCGTGCAATCATTCAGTACCTTAACATAAAGCGTGGATGGCGTCTGCTGTCCGGCACGGCTCAAGAGCGACTGCTCTTTTTCTATTAAATTAATATCTATCTCGCTCGCACTCACTTCTATTTCGTATAAGTGTGAATGTGTTAAAAAGATAACCGATAACTCAAAGTTTTCGGGCTAATGTGTAGTTTTTGTTCATATAAATGATTTCCATAAATTTTGCTAAAATTTAATTAGTGTATGTAATATATTGTTATTTGTTTAATTCAATGGTATTCGTGTTATTTTTATTGAAATTGCATTAAAGTACTATTGTCTAAATTTATGAATTGTATTTTGAGTGAATTGAAAGGAATCTTGTCAAAATGTCCAAATATACAAATTTTGTCAGCAAGAACCGTTTTCTGAACTGGATGTAATTTGAAACTAGATGTAAAAGTGCTTTCTGTAACAATTAAGGCTTACTTTGACTCAATTCAAATTAAGGCTTTTTGTTTTGTGTGTCTGGACCTTTACAGAAATTGGAAACGCTTAGATTGTTCCACATCACCTAAAACTGTGTTAAATATTTCGTATTGTGTGACCTATCTTATAAGCCGAACGGTATTCAGTATAATTTAATTTGTACCTGAAAATATTTGGATTTAATATACCATTTATTTGTTCTTCAATTAAATAAATAAAAAACCAATTCAACCTTAGGCGAGGAAGTAAAAATTGACAAGTGACATTTCAACATGGCGGCCATAGTTCTGTCATTTCACAAGTGAGGCTATAATAATTACAAATTTTGACATTTAAATATGATCTATTATACACGCTTTGTATCGTAAAGCTAAAGATTTATTTTGATACCATAAAGGTGAAAAACGTCTATAAATGATTTCTATGTAAATATTTTATTTGTATATACTTAATTGTACTCTAGTTAAATATTGATTAGTTTATATATTGTTTACATTAATGTATAGTTTCGATATGGTCTTATTAAATGTATTGCTTCAATCAGTAGAATGTCGTAACGTGAGTCACGAGAGTAATAAATATTCGAATGTCGTATAAGATTTCGTTTATGGTTGGGTTTTTGGGATTTTTAATATTTACGCCTCTATACATAACCTAACGTTAACGATTTGTCCCCATAGTTTAAAGGTTTTGGTGTAATTGCAAGAAAAATAATCTGAAAACGTTATGGTAGACTGGAAACAGATCTAAAAACGTTTTTCTCACATGTATACATGTACACAATAATAAATATTTAAAAGATCCTATTTTGATATGGTCGGTAAAATTTTCCTTGCTCATTAGAATTCTGTTCCGAGGTAATTAAAACATTTTAAATCTTATCTTTTTAAATAATCAATAATCTTTTATTATATTTCAAACATAAAAAACTCAACTATAAACTAGTAATAGGTAATGGATAAATAAGCATGGATATCCATAAATAAAGCAAGAATACCTCAACTGTTAAAGTTGTATGTTTAAACAATCATACTTCCTAGATTTTTTATATGACATTCAAACCGACACTGATTCTAGCCAAGCAAAACCTTATCATCTATTACTTTAAATTGTAAGACACTGCGCACCAAATATTTGTCTAGTGACATCCAAATATTTTGAATTTAAGTGCAATAAATAGTTTATAGTAATTTTATTTTGTAATCAAGTCAATAAATTGTATATTTCGAAAAATTAAACATATTTGTCAATTGTACAATTTTCGCGCGTAACTTAAATGATGGGTAAAACATGGCGCGTTTCATTTGATTGTCATTTGTCAACAGAAAGTCTGACATATCACAATGTAAGGCCCAATTAATAGATGACATTTGACACCTCATCAAAATTCAATAACGTATATAATTATATATTAATATATTTAAGTCGAGGCAGAATATAAAATCCATCACCTCGACGTCATTCCACAACTGTGCTTTTTTAAAACATTGCCGCGCACCACCACTATGTAGAGCGGCCCACTGAAGTGTTTCCGAACCAATTCGAATTAGGGTCCTTGAAGAAAAAAGCGTACCAATTCTTAAAATGTATCTATCTATGGGCGGCGGGTATCACCTAACATTAGGTGAGGCCACTTACCCCCGTTGTATAGAAATCAAATACGTTTTCAACATACACATATATATAAAGTCACACTTAGTATTGACTCTCGGCTCTGAAAATCACCCTTATTGAGACCCCAGTGGATTTTTTTTTCTCTGACTACGAAGAACTACAGACCAAAAAAGAATTGCGATCTTTTGATTCTATGTACTTTAGCTTAAAGTTGGATTAAAAATATTGTTAGGTAAGTGTAGGATTAGCACAAATCTGTGTATGTCAAGTTATTTCGTTAATTTAAATTAGAATAAATATTGAATGCTAAAAATATTGCATTGCCTGAGATATATTAGTAATTTTAAAAAATTACGTCATGGTTAGTTTTTATCGTTCACGAATACAGTTTATTAAAGCGTTTGATTCAAAACCTGACGTCTTCAAAAGTCCTTTTAACTTGTAAAATATAATGAATTTTTTGGTTTTGTCGGCCTCTAATTTTTGTTTATATGTAATAATCGAATTGCAATGTAACGGAACATACTCGTACACCACACGAATATGTTCGCTGTGGATTTGCGGATCGAATATATTTTGCTGTCTGTAATTATTTTATATAAATGCTGGTTGTACTTTGACAGAAAATAAAGTTTAATTATAATTGAATGTGTGTTTTTATTTATAAAATATTTTATCACTACTTCAGAAACAAAGTCCTTCGCCGCGTATGTCTCGATAAACTTAAACGACTGCACGAATCATGCCGTTTGATATCTTTCTAAGTTATATAATGAGGCCTGTATTCACTTTGATTAGTGCGAGTGCAAGTGATTAGGAGAAAACAAGTGTGGATAGCGACTAAAGTGAATACAGGCCTTTAGAAGCTTGTTCTATTTTTTTGCGTGTGAACTGCGAGTAGTGACGTCGCGTGCGCCCTCCCTTCCCCCTCACTCGTAGGGTGCCTCCCAAACTATATGACAACTGAATTTACTTAGAGCCACTAAACAATAATTTGACACTACTTGCACTACACGCCTGCACTAATCAATGTCAATTACTAATCACTTGCACTCGCACTAATCAATGTGATTACAGGCCTTAAGGGAGGATTAGGTAGGTATATTGTCATGGTTTACCGATACGTGCCTAGTTGAATATATTTTTATTTAAAACTTATTGTATAAGTACACAAAATAACGAGATACAATTTCCGAATGTAAAGTAATTATTAACATTTATTATTACGAACAAATTTTGGGACCTTTTATAAATTTATCTAGGCATCCCATAATTTCCTTGCAAAACTAATAATAAAACTCTCTATTGCACTAAAAGTATATGTCAATCTTTTCTATGATTGGTCTTTGTCATCAATAGACATAATTAAACCTCTTAAACCATAATTTCCTTGCAAACACATAATATCCGGTTTACAAAATGCCAAAATGAAATGGCCGTGCGCTCCGGAGGGACCCAAGTCATATTGCACTAAGAAGCCCTCATTGGAATCCTCAAGGAACCTGGCAACGAAGCATCATTGCAGAGGCGAAGGGAGCAGGGATGACGTGGAGTAAAATTAAGTGAGCTGCCCAGGACCGATCACGCTGGTTTTCTACGCTGAATACGCCCCACTTGGGGGACATGGGACTTAAAGTCAACATCCTATTAGTCTTAAGTATATCCTGGAATTCTTTCCTTTCTATGTGACCTTCTTCTTCTTTGCTGCAAATCCGAATCATTTGATACATCATCAGATCGGTCCACGGACGGAGCAATGCTTGGACATACAAAAAATAACACTTCGAATTTATAATCTCTTTCGGATGCTTGAAGTTGGTAATAATCATGGTTGAAACAAAACCAAAAACCTTGATAATTATAATTCAATTAGGTACATGAAAATATTTTAAAAGTGAACTCTTATTCCTAAAGACATTGCTCTTGTAAGTGATAGACTCCAAACAGAAAATTTTATTTGCGTAGATTACATACTCGTATAGTGAATGAATGATGAGCATTGCGCCGACTCTAAGAAAATGGGGCAAGGCCAGAGTTTATTATGGACCCCGTAAGGAAGCGATCTACATATACCGCCAAAAAAGCTTTAGCTAAAGTTATCTGAAGCTTGCATATATATAACATGTAAGATATAAGATCTTAAATTAAATTAATAAGAAGTTATATGTCAAATTTAAAGCACAATTGTACCTTCTTAAAAATTTCTGTCTCTTTTCATAATAGCGTAAATATAATTTGACCGAAAGAGACGAAATAGTCATAAGATTGGAAATAGGCTGATTTTTATCAATCAGGAGCTAAAACGAACATATTAAATTTATCATCAATTTGTACTAATATTGATGACAGTTAAAAATTTCTAGCGGGTTAAATTAATAAACCGACCAATTGACCGGTTAAATTAAAAAATGTAGTAAGACTGCCGATTCGGCTACTAACTATCTTTTATGCAACCCTTAAGTATGACTAAGGGGCGGCCACTACTTTCAAACCCTTTTTTTAGTTTTTTGATAAAGGTTGTGTCTACTTTTTATGATACAGCATACAAAAATACATACAACCCCTAAAAATGTTTCTAAGAAATAATATACATGGTAAAACAAATGTTTGCCGGGTCAGCTAGTAATGTATAAATATAACACACATTGACTATAAAACTTATTTTTATACGTTAAAACGTGGCAAAAAATCAAACTACACTAATACTACTGTAATTTATATAAGTAAACTTAATCTTTCGCTTTTCATCATACGTAAACATAAATTGACAAAAAGGGACGAAAGAGTACTTTCGTTAAAAGAGCAAAGAGACTAGTTTAATTAATAATAAATCTTACTCTTGCTGTGTTAAGCGTAACTGTTGTTTATCAAATTGTTATAGTTATAAATATTAAAATTGGCTTCTATTCATAGATCAGTTTGTGTTAATATTTGGCTCTGGTTGTGAAATATGAGTTTTAACTTGTTATTTCTGGTTTGAACCAGCTTTAATATGAACCTATATATAGCTAGTTTAATCCTAGGACTCTAGTGATAGGTTCTATAATATATTAAAACCTTTTTCATTATTTCAGTTTTCACAATTTCATCTTTGTTAAGTTGTAGTACAAAGTTGCGTGTTTATTAAATTTGGTCGAAGTAGTAATATACTAAATTGTACGTTTAGAATCAAGGTTCGTAAAAAATATTTTAGTAACTAAAAGTCCCATTTCCAAATAAAACTGAAAAATCAATATCGTTTCCCCAACTTTTCAAGCTTCAGAATTTACGCAACTTAATGAAGAATTGAATTGGGACCACTTTCATCACCGGGATCAATGAATTATTCAAGCTGTCATTTACAATAAAGTAGGTTAAACATATAATATATTATATAGATTTAGGCCACGTTGCAATCATTTTTCATTTCTTGCAGGCCAGACATCTCAACTATAACCATATATTCACGCAAGCACATACCGCATTGCTATATCTATAGTCTATTGCCAAAAACTACCCAGTAAGCTGCCAACATTCGCGCAGGGTTGACGTCCCCCAAACGTCCGCCATCTTGGTGCCATTTCCCGCGTAACAGTAAAAATTTTCGCGCGCAAAACGTCCGGAAAATAGCAGCGTCCTTATGAAGGAAGTAATTACGTATATCTGTTTTCAGTTTACAACAAATCTGTTTTGTCGGGATAATAATTTCTACAGCATACTAGGTGAGTGAATCTTTTAATTAAAATGCAACACTGATTTTATATTGCCATCATTAATGAGTTTTTACTGACTGTTGCTAAGTTAATGCTCACAATTTTACTTACCGAGAGGTTGGCACGGCGCCAAAAAGGCATTGTTCCGGGCAGCCCTTACAAGTGATCGATTGCACTGGGTTCAAATAATTATGATCTTGAATTTTTCTCTGAATGAAATGCTATGGTGTGAAGGCCATTAGCTTAACCTAAATAACTTATAACACAAACTATCTAAAGAAGAAGTTTAAAAAATCATATTTATTAATCAGACCTAAAACAATATGCGTGCTTAAAACCACGAGAAAATATTACGTATTTCAATTATACTAGAACATTGAAATTATATATTTTTTTTAATGGAGACAAAGAAAATAAATATAGACAAAACAGCAAAATTAAAATATCAATTATTCATGTAGGTAACTTAATCTACACTTATAAATATCAGTAAAAAAAATGCTACTAAATTTACGCTTACTGCCAGTTCTCAAACCAGGGGCGTAGAACGGACAAGAAGAACTGGAAGTAAACTCTCCACGAACAGTATTTTCTTTGGAAATTACATCGCTTAGAAAACTAGTTTTTGTTGTTAACCCGTAAACACCCATGCCTTAGATACATTTATTCTTTCAGTAAGCATAGTAAGATTATTTCCCGTTTGTATCTATAAAAGAAATTTTGTTGAAAACTGTAGTACTGGAAGTTTCATCGATTGCGATTTTATTTTTTATGCGTTGCTTTATTAATACAATAAATATAGTATTTTTCCTTTTTTTATGATATGATAATGGCAATAAACATTCAACAATTACCAATAATATTTTGTCACGTTTGAGAAAGTCCATTCACTCACGTACTCACATGTACCGCTCAGAAATGACGGCATAGTGCTCAGAGCTATTTTCAGATATAGTAACAGCCTTCTAAGCGTAATTCAGGTTGGGTCATTTCACAGGTATTTTTTGTTTATGGGCTTGTGGTCTATATTTACTTTAGTGGATACAATGTATCTTTAAAAGGCTTACATTCCTATTTAACCGACGCCGATAAAAGGGATTTAATTTGACGTATGTATCTTTATAATAGTAATTGCAAAATATTTGTCTTTGATAATCTATTTAGGTTTCCATCCACCAAATGAAGATTGAATAAAGGATTTTTTTTCAAGTACTGTCCAATCGGCTATGTAATATAGATAAAAAAAATAGTGGTATCATATTACGGTGGTACGATCGGAGAACTTTAGCCGGTGTTATCTTCTTATATAAATTGCTAAATAATCAAATACGTGACCTCTTACAGGATATTAAAAATATCGTCCCTTACTAATTTTTTCAAATCCCTCCTGCAAAAACCAACCTAGGAATTCAGGCACCTCTCTTTCGAATTCTTCGCGATTTTAACGGATTGAACTGAGCTGATCGGTTTTAGAGAAAGCATTGTTGGGTGCCTATCTCGAACCTAATTCGCTGATTTGCTGATGATATTTTTTTTTCGGCTTTAATTTCTGGTAACTTTATTGTATGCTTATTTTATCTTGTATATATTTTAATTGTATTTATTTATATAATTTTTTGTAACACTTATGTTTACTTCAATTGTCATACATCTTAGATGGAAGATTTTGTAAAATATGCCATAGATTTAGTACTATGTATGATCAAACTTTAAAAAAAAAAAAAAAAAAGATTCTAGGAAAATAATGTTACTAAGTACTTGAAGTCTGTTTTCCAACTTAAATAGATAAACTAAGTTTAAAGGTATTTCATTAACCGAAAATGTAATTAAATTCCTTTACGGAAGAAAGCGCTTGAAAGATATCAAAAGATAATATCTTTTCAAGTATGTGCCTAGATTCCAAACAATGTCTGAAGTATACTTTCCTTGAAGTAGGTACTTTGATTTATGAACCGAATGACAAACCTTTCTGAATTTTTATCAATCAATAAATCAGTGGCGCTACAACTTCTTTAGGTCTTGGCCTCAGATTTCTGAATCTGTTTCATGATTGATTTTTCAATCTATTAGGCAAGTAGGTGATCAGCCTCTAGTGTCTGACACACGTTGTCGACTTTTGGGGTCTAAGACATGTCGGGTCCTCACGATGTTTTCCATTTTACCGTTCGAGCGAATGTTAAATGCGCACATTTTCTTTAGAAAGAAAAGTCCATTGGTGCACAGCCGGGGATCGAACCTAAGACCTCAGGAGATGAGAGTCGCACGCTGAAGCCACAAGGCCAACTATGCTCTACTGAATAAGTGCATGCGTCTACTGGGTCCTATATATACCTCGTATTATTAAACAGCCTGCTGCCCTAGCCGTTGTATGTGAGCCGTTTAAATTACGGCCTAAAGCCGTTAAAAAAAATCGACTAAATATAATTTAAAAAAAAATTTATCTATTAATGATTTAATTTTTTTTTATTCATGTAACTAAACATAACAATCAAACATACAGTATTTATAATTTTCCTTACCTACATAGTAATAATAAAAATTTATAATACCAAGAAAATAAAGTCTGCAGTGTACCTTTAACGCTGGCAGCATTTCCTCGCTGTATTGCGTTACTTAACTCGTTAGCGAGGAAAGCACCAGCTCTGGGGTCACCGGAACTATCTTCCAGACGCCAACTTAGATCTTTAATTAGCGCCTGTGCACTTGAATCCCACGGCCCAAGAGTCTCTACTGCAAAGGGAACAAAATCGAAGTTGGAGGAAAGTCTCATATATTTGAGCCGTTTATTTTTTTCAGCCTGAAAAGAAGTGGCAGCGGTGACATAATAATAGGTTAATTTTTACGAACGGCGAACTAGGTTAATTTTTAACCTAAGCATAAATAGACCACAAGCCCATGAACAAAAAATACCTGTGAAATGACCCAACGTGAATTACCTTAGAAGGCTGTTACTATATCTGAAAATAGCTCTGAGCCTATGCCGTCATTTCTGAGCGGTACATGTGGTACGTGAGTGAATGGACTTTCTATGTACAATGGGGGAATTTCGACTAATTATTAATGTACGGCTTTGTTATAAGTGTATAGATGATTAAAAATAAATGTCGAAAAACCTAGTGCCGTACAAAAGTGATGGTGCCGGAAGTCGGTGCAAATTTTTAATTCGACGACAGTTGCAGGAGCAATATAGGTCATTATTACTGTCGGCATTTGTGTCATTCCTTTTGGACACATATACAGATACTTTACCCGTAAACGCCGTACATATTTCCAGCGGAGCGGTCGAAAGCCAAGGGTCGGAAACCTACCCCTACACCCATATACCCTAAGGTCATTGTAAAATGTACGGCAACATGTTCAAAATATTATTTAACACGGACAATAATGTTTTATAATTATGCCGTCCAAATATTATAGTTAATATTTGTGTAATTAAATATTTATCGAAATTTCAGGATTTACCAAGTTCTTACTGCTGTAAGATCAGAGAATAATGTACGGCAACTTGTTTTTTTACATAATGTTACTAAATATTCCGTTGTACATTATAGCCGTTCATTATAAATGGTAACAAATAAAAATATTATGATAAAAAATATATGAAATTTCCGAAATTTAGATGACTTTTCAAATGCTCCTAGAGTAATATGGGGAGTAATATTTTCAAAGATTATTGTTATTTTATATGTAACAAATATAAATAAACAAAAAAAACCAGATGCCGTACATTTTACTCCAGATTATTCTTTACAGCTGATAAAAACTTCGACGACGTTTGAGGTGTCCCTTAAGGTCATTAATAACTGTACATATCTGAGTATACTACCATAAGGCTGTAAAGTATATTTACAGCCTTATCGTACCAGCAGAGAGAGGTAAAGGAAAAATATTTTTAACAAAAATATATATAATACAGGGTCCCAAAGTTATGAGACATGAAGGGAAAGTACCTTAAATTCGCAGATAGGGTATTTTACTAAAAGAAGACTTTATGTTATTTATAAAAGTTAGTAATTCTGCATTCAAAGATTTTTTTAAAACTACTTGCCTCGTCTGGAAATCGAACCGGCTTAAATTAAAAAAAAAACACCCCTACTTTTATGATGCCAATCGAAAGAATGGCCAAAACCTAATAACTTTTCTAAAGTAACAGACTCGTAGGGGATTTTTTTAGGCCGAATACGATAGATAATGTTTTTAATTTGATTAAAAAGATATATTCACGCTGTTCCTTTCTTTTAAAATACTATGTTACTTAAGAAGAGTTATTAGTTTTTGGCCATTCTTTCGATTGGCATCATAAAAGTAGGGGTGTTTTTTTTACATTTAAGTCAGTTCGATTCCCAGACGAGGCAAGTAATTTTTAAAAAATCTTTGAATGCAGAATTAATAACTTTTAAAAATAACATAAAGTCTTCTTTTAGTAAAATACCCTATCTCGATATTTAAGGTACTTTCCCTTCATTTCCCATAACTTTGGGACGCCCTGTATTGGTAGGCGGTGGTAGCGGACTATCGAAAGTGTACGGCATTTATCTTTTATTGAAGGTTGTCTAAAGTATTAATAACCTGTGTTATTGCCGTACAGATAAAAGTCACCGGAAAATGACTCTTTTCTGAGAAAAGTAATTTGCCCCATACACCTATGTGTTCCACAAAAAATGTACGGCATGCTGGAAAATGTTATCTATTTGTGAAGTACTCTCAAGATCATTTAATTTTATGTTGATTCATATCATCATCACCTATATGCTAATCAGACATATGTTGCGACCCTTGGCTTTCGACCGCTCCGCTGGGATATGTACGGCGTTTACGGGTAAAGTATCTGTATATGTGTCCAAAAGGAATGACACAAATGCCGTACAGTAATAAATGACCTATATTGCTCTCAACTGTCGTCGAATTAAAATTTGCACCGACTTCCGGCACCATCACTTTTGTCGGCACTAGGTTTTTCGACATTTATTTTTAATCATCTATACACTTATAACAAAGCCGTACATTAATAATTAGTCGAAATTCCCCCATTGTACATGAGAAAGTCCATTCCTCACGTACTCACATGTACCGCTCAGAAATGACGGCATAGTGCTCAGAGCTATTTTCAGATATAGTAACAGCCTTCTAAGCGTAATTCACGTTGGGTCATTTCACAGGTATTTTTTGTTCATGGGCTTGTGGTCTAAAATTAGGGGAGATTAAACTTTTTAAGTAACTTTACGCATAAACTCTCATCGATCGTATTCCAGTAGCGGAGTAATAATTCGAGAATTATCCTGAAATACGCATTAATAAAATAGCTGACAAGTCTAATAATGACCCAGCCGCCATAGGACGGAACACCAAACCCAAGTGTATCCCATCCCACAGGAGATGTCGACAAATAAATTTAAGTCACACGTTGAACTTAAGGTCACTTTTGTTATTTTTTAAACATGGTTGAAAACAAATGAAACTCGCCTAAACTTTTGTTAGTTTCTTGATTTGTTCGCTCAAACCAGGGCGCTTTATTAAACATTCCTAGTTGTTTAATACAAACGATTGTCTACATAATGTTAGATACATAAAGTATTTAATTTACGCAACTTGATATTTATTTATTTCGTAATCCTACAACTAACTTAAATTATATATAACAAAAGCTAAACTAAAGAAAGAGCCAAAAATGGAATACAAAAAGGTTCAAATATTAACGAAAGGAAAACATCAATAAAAAATATTAAATTCATTTAATTTTGTATTACTTAATTCGACTGTGGTGTGTGATGGTGTGAAGGTATGTACGTGAGGGTGTGTATGTGGGGTGTGCTCATGATGCAATGGTTTTATCGCTATGGATATTCTTAATAATCTTTTTAAGCATAAGTCGCGATAGCTAAAACAAGTCAAGGTTTAAATAGTGAATAATGAATAAATTGACATATACCACGAAAAATTTATCCTATTAAAACCTATATAATTATCAAAGTAAAACTAGATAAAAACGGTTGTACTTTGAGATAGCAACATAGGAGTTCTGCGTAGCGGCGACACTTAGGCGGGCGCCGGTGCCATATTTACGATCGAAATATGGCATTATTCAATATTACTTTATGGGCCAGAGACACTTTGAGTTTTATTTCATTATTTCCGCTGTAGTTACTACTTAACTCTACAGAATATGCAGCCCTCGAAGTAAGTTTTTAAAGCATCTTCGTGTTCAGTCGTTTATGTCTACCAAACATTATTGTTTCGACATTAAATAACATTTAACATCTCCCTTTACTACTAAATATGCTTTTACTCGAGCGTGGACAAATGTTTGGGTATCGTATCACCTCGACGTCCGTCGTTCTACAACTGGGCGTTTTTAAGGCAGTTTTGCCGCACACCAGCACTATGTGAATTGTGGAACCTGCTGTCTACTGAAGTATATCCGAACCAATTCGACTCAGGGTCCTTCAAGAAAAGAGCGTACAATTCTTAAAAGACCGGCAACGCACTTGCGAGCCCTCTGGCATTGAGTGTCCATGGAAGGTGGTATCACTTAACATCAGGGAAGCCTCCTGCTCGTTTGCCCCCATGTTCTTTATAAAAAAAGGTTACAACAAACACCCATCGGAAGAGGTTTATCATCTCAGCCAATTACTTTCCGTTGGGAAGCTGTATGTCCTGCGTCTAATTTTAAAAAGTGTGAGAGATGCTTTTGAGACCTAATATGTAGTTACACACTTTTTTCATTCACCCACTGACTCACTCACTCACATACACATTTGCACCCACACACTCACTCATGCACTCAGGCGTGTTGATAACAGTTGAAAAGTAAATAAAATAGAAGATGTAATTAAATTATATATAAATATATTTGAAGGAATTTATACTTAAGTTTGTTATGGAAGAGCTGGGAATCCTGACGCAGGTATTTCTTACTTAAAAGGGTTCCCAAATCTTACACATTGTAATGCATATGCAATTAAAATGAATAAACAGATTCTTTTTTTTCGATTTTTAACAAAATATATGATTCCGCTTTTCATTAATAGCTAGGGGAAGTTTGAACTTTATCGCTGTTCATACAACTTAAACTAGGTAAACGAGATTTTGCAACTAAAGTGAACTTATGCTTCGGACGCATTGCTTCTATTTATAAGCTTTAAGTTCCATACGGTCTTCAGATTTAGTTTCACATATTTCGACTCGGCATATTTCTGTTGGTTATCGATACCTTGTAAACCTCTTTGGGGTTTTGGGGGTCACCCCAACTCCGCTAGGAATGTTTGAATAGACATTAAGTTTAGAGTTAGGCAGTAATGCTTGGTCGTAAGACCAACTTACCCAGATATTGAAAATGGGAAAATCTCCAAAACATTGGCAACTTCTAGAACGATTTGCGGGCAGTTCATTTACAGGCATTTTGTCATAGCTAAAATTTCATTGTCTTAAGTTCGTTCGTTTAAAATCTTTAGTCATTAAAACATTCCAAATAGTAGCATCAGAAGTCACCAGAGTCTCTTATCTAATTAAAAGAATATTTATCGAGCCGTGCAATAGAATGAGGTCGTTATGAATGAAAATGTACGGGGTTGGAAATGGCCCAAACAACACGTTCCATTTTTGAATAGGGGTACGCAGCACTTCCTGTCTCGTCTTTGACGTCACACTGATCTGTTATATAACGATGACGTCAGCGGACGTTGCACAATGCACACCTGTCCGTATCATAACAACTGTTCAACCACCCTTTTGTAATAGAGAACATTATTGTACGGCAAATTAATTATAATAATAGTCTGGCATGCACTTGGCTTGTGACGATGTCTTAAATCGAGACAGTCAATTTTGGCAGGCCCTTGAGCTAATTTAAAGAAGTCTAGTCTTGTTCTGAACAAGCATCCATAGCTGATATTTTTCGTTTGTCTTAGATTCAGGTCTACTTTACTTGAAACCAGCTTAGTATATGTTTATAGTAAATGTAGACACAACATTACATTACTAAGTAGGACAATCAGATACTTTATTAATAAATAAATAACTAACCTTAACATATAATAACTAAAATATATTACTAATTTAGGCAAGGTACGAACATACTGGCAGCGTTCCCCCTTTGAATAGCTAGACTAATTCTTTGTCCGAGGTAGCTGCGAGATGTTCGGTCTCCTGTGATGTCGACTAACCTTTTTGATATTTCTTTAAAAAGCCTTAAAGCGCTAGGACCCCACGGACCAAGGGTCTCGACACCGAATGAGACAAAATCATATTCTGAGCCTAGACCCCTGTATTTGCATGCTTTAGCTTTTTCAGCCGCTTCACAAGCCGCACCAGCTCTGTTGTTGGTTCCATGTAGATGGGAAGGGGCCAACGTGTCTGAACTGGTTGCATCCCATACCAGTACCCGGCCCATCTTCCATGGAATCAAACTCATACCGTCCGGTATTTTGCCATCGTCTCTTGCAATACCACTCGGCTCAAGTAGACTTGGTACGTCGACGGTGGCAAGTGACCGGCGTATATCGTTAAGTGCGGCATGTCTCGAGAAGCGGCCTGCACTTTTTTGGCATGAAAGTTATCTTAATAATTCATACATAACTATTTTCTCGATACTTTGCGGAATGCTGCAAAGTTTACACCTAGAATAGCTTAAGCGTCAAGAATGCATCTAAAAATAGTGAGAAGTTTTATATGGAGCATATGCAAAGTTATGTAAATAAAAAGTTGAAGCAGTTATGACTGTAAAAAAGTATCCAAAATTATTCAATACATTTAAAAAAACTTGCCTGTATCTACCGAGGGGTCCAACACGGTTGGGTGCCTGCATATTGCACAACGACGTATTTAAAAAATTACGCCAAGGCTATCAAACTATTTAATTACCTTCCCAGAAGTTATAGATCACTGCCGTGTAATGCTTTTAAGGGGACGGTGATTACTTTAATATGAAAGAGTATTTATACCATAAGTTTTGACAACAATTCAAAGTCAAAAATCATAGGTAACACAATGTACACTTATGAACGTCAAAAAGAAATATACATTAAATGCTTCTAATTTTACATTTACTGCCAGTTCTCAAATCAAGGGCGTAGAACGGAAGAGAAGAACTGGCAATAAACTTACTAATATAAATAACTGATACTAATTATAAATAACTTAACCTGTTCTTATTAATAAATAATTAATATGACATTTGCAATTTTGCATGCTATTCTTATATGACTGATTGTGCGGGTTTTCTTTTATAACTAATCAATCGGAATGTACCATTTTCTTTGCAAATAAACTATTCATTATATAAATGGTACCATTTAGCATAGCTACGGGCATTATGCTTCACTTTTATTAGCATTTCATAATGTTAAGGGCTCAAGAAAAAATTTGAGGTATAACCGATTCACTTTTCGTGTATGTCGAGAGTCTGGGTACACACCGATATCCTGGTCAAGTCTGTGAGTCAGTGACTCGGTCATTTAAGACTGTAGAGGTGCGGTCGGTGCCGCGAAAAGACTTAATGCAGGCTGCATTAAGCGCAAGCAGTACCTATACCTTATATGTTGTGCACAGTACCTATGTTTAGATATGTAAGTTAAGGTGCAAATCTGTTGGCTGACCTTTTTCAAATAAATAAATATTGCCTAATTAAATAACACCATAAATGTCATATTTCGGTCATACAATTCCCAGAAGCGATGAGAACGAAGAGAAACCGATCGTGGTTGGTAACACAGAAGGCAAAAGATCGCAGCCGTTCACCAACCAGGTGGACTGATCAAGTGAAAGACTCATTGTCCTCGAAACTGCACTGTTTATAAGGGCGGGAGACAGAGTGTCAGCTCAGCGTTGCTGACCACGACGCTCAGACATGAGCTACCGACTAAAGAGAGAGAGAGTTGCTCCATCCAATTTTACCGTATCACCTCGAAGTCTATCTTTAAACAACTAAGCGCTTCATATGCTTTATGCCGATCCCTACCGCTTTATAGAATGTTCGTTATTTTGACTATATGTTTGCGTGTTGTTCCCACGAGAATGTAAGTGCGTGCTCCTATTTCACCATGCCTCCTGCTGATAGAGGACAAAGTCTTTGTTTTTAATTTATTTTATTATCATTAATTACTTAACATGGTGTAATTGTTGCAGCTCCTTACAAACGTTGTGTAAAAAAACACCATGGCGGTTAAAAAGAGTGGCGGAGAGTTTATTGCCAGTTCTTCTCTTCCGTTCTATGCCCTTTATTTGAGAACTGACACTAAATGTAAAGTTAGAAACATTTCATATACATTTCTTTTTTCATAAGTGTACATTGTGTTACCTATATAATTAAATGATTTTTACTTTTGCCCGTCGAGGTATTTCCAACGAAAATGACGTAGATCTCTTCTTCAGGGATTGCAAGTGGCCATGGGCATGTCTTAACTTCAGTTAAGCCTCCCCTTTTGCCCTGTTTAAAAAAATGTTAAACGGTTTCATTTTATTCGAAATATAGATCCTAGTTATAGTCTAGATTATATTATAGTTCTAGTTTCCGATATGATGCATAAAACATTGTTTTTCCTAGCACTAATGGCCACTAGACTAAAATAGATTAACGATGGCTCTCGAAAACTATTTTCTAGTTTTACTTGACCGATAACAATGGAGAAGTGTTCACCGCATGTTTCCATTATTTACTTAAAGATTAACTTATGATATCTAGGGTAAGGGGAAAATAGGCTAACATATAAATGAAAGAAAATACACTGCACTCAGAGACGTTTATTAAAAGTTAACGGTTGCTAAAGCCATTTATATAAAAATATTAAAAATTAACTAGCTAAGTTGCAGGTTCTATTAATTGTACTTAAATGACTCTGAGTAGTGATATTAGATAACTTAATCCATGCGAGTTACTCGCCTCTTTAAAGGTTCTTTTATATAAAATCTCAGTACATATCTTATTTTTTCATATATGTTTAGTAATCTATAATTTTCGTTACTAACTATTGCGTTAATTTGTCATAGTAATCATTATCAATTTAAAAATGTCAAGAAGATATAAAAATATCTAGTTAGGGACAGTTATCACCAATAAAATCTTTACGGCCTATTCCAATACATGCCAAATATACATAAAAAATTATAAAACCTTTTCGGAGACATGTGGTCTATAATATATTCCTATATATACATAGTATTCGCTATGTAAAATTCTACTGCAGCTGGTGTAAACACTTAAACACAAAAGGCTTTCAAAAGTTATATAATGTCCAAATCGTAAACATCAAAGGTTATAGCTTCCACACCCATACTAATAACATCGAAGTTGATAAAATATAAAAGCGCTCGGTACCGCATTGCAGGTACGCGTCGGATCAAGCCTCGAATCGATGGAAAAGTGCAATGCTTCTAATTACTCTAACAATTGTCTAATTCTGAAACCAGGATCAAAAATTTCACAGAAAGTTTCTTGTTTCTACCCTGAAATAACATAATAAACAGTCATTTATTTTTTTCAGGCCCTGAATATCTGTGAATGAAATTAAAAGCAACGTAATAGAGCCTTAATACGCTGTAACCGTAATAATTAAACGTCAAAAATCAAAATAAGAAAAAAAATTGTAATTGAAATTAAAAAAAAATGTTGTGGAAGTTTGTTAAAGAAGGGCAGGGAATATACAAGTATTTTTTAATATTTGTATAATGAACAAACACATTGTTATTTTATTTTAGTCGTGGCTAGTATTTCTTTGAGAGCAGTGTTGGCCTAGTGGCTTGAGCGTGCGAATCTCATCCCTGAGGTCGTAGGTTCGATCCCCGGCTGTGCACCAATGGACTTTCTTTCTATGTGCGAACGGTAAAGGAAAACATAGTGAGGAAATCGGCTTGCCTCAGACCTAAAAAGTCAACGGCGTGCGTCAAACACAGAAGGCTGATCTACTTGCCTATTAAATTACCAAATGATCATGTAACAGATACAGAAATCTGAGGCCGAGACCTAAAAAGGTTGTAGCGCCATTGATTTATTTATTTTATTTATTTGAGCTATAATATTATCAAGGAAATTATGTAAATTCATAAATATGTTGTTTATGAATTCCCTCCATATTTAGATATCTTCTTAAATACCACGTACGCCACGTGGTATTTTAGAAGAATTTCCGGAGAAATACTTATGGGTAAGGACGTGTCCCTACGTCCTTACCTTTATAAACCTTTTCCTAAATTACTAGTTTAATTGTATATCATGTATAGACTATAAAATATACCTTTTCATAAAAATAACACTAATCTCTGTCATATTTTGCGCATTTTATGTCATAACATTGTGAATTGACATGATAGTGTATGATGGATGCTGTTACAGAGAAATATTAAAAAAACGTATTAAACATAATGAAGCCCAGTATTTATTTGATATGTGAAGCAACGGTATATAACTTTATTTTAATGTGTTAAAAGCAATTTACAAAAAACCACAAGGGAGCAGTGTCAAATATTCTTGCAGATTCCATGCCGTGTTGGTAAAAGAAAGCCTAAATAAATACAATATTTCAAATTGTTTGTCTTAGACTTACTTGACTTAATGTCCTAAAACCCCTAGATGGGGCAGAAGACGTCCACACTGAGTCTCCATCGCGTTCGGTCTTGAACCTCGTATTTCACCTCGTTTCAAGTCTTTCCAGCTCTTTTTGCCTCGACTGCGACTGTACTGTTTGCTTGGGACGGTTATGGTTCCGCTTTCCTTGCGGGTTCCAATCAAGCGCCTGCTTGGGAATATGATTGGGATCCCTTCGGAGTGCATGGCCTATCCAATTCCATTTGCATCGCTTGCAGGCCAATCGGGGATTCTCGGCGTCATTGTCTTAGAGAGTATCTAAATAGTTTAGGTTTGGTTTTCTCGATCAAAGAAGATCAAAAGCGCCTTCTTAAAGATTTTTGTATGAAGTTCTACCTTACCTTAAAATACTTTTTTGTATTAACAGAGTTGCTGAGTCGAGAATGAGACGCGATGAATCTATAAAGAGCATATCAAGGTATTCTTCGCGCCGGCTGAGCGAACAACGCCCGGCGCTCACACTAGGCTTGCGGCAGAATTCGCTCACTATCAGCACACTTGCTCAGCAGGCCGCGTTCTTGGCTGAAAAGGCGAGGCAAACCGAAGTGTAAGTATATTATAATTAAGTAGGATGTGCACTTCGGATTTCCTATAGGATATGTACCAAAGCGGTTTCTGAAAAGAATAAATTAAAAAATTTCGAGCCTGGATACAATATGACTTTGAGTTAATCAATTTAACACCTTTTCTGTTGACGTTCATAAGTATACTTCGTTACCTATATGAATAAAGTTATTTTGAGTTTGAATTATACAAGTATTGTCTAATAGTGAGTGTGTTGACACACTAATACCGAAATCTACGATGCACAATGGCACATGTATATAGTTTTAGATAACCTAAGGTTTTTAATGACTCAAAACCCATCTCATATGAGAAAACAAATTGTACTGAATTCAAACTCAAAATATCTTTATTCATATAGGTAAACAAGTACACTGATGAACATCAGAGATGAAGTTAAATTAATTCTAAATTTACATTTACTACCAGTTCGCGTAGAGCGGGCAAGAAGAACTGGCAAGAAACTCTCCGCCACTCGTTTTGAACGCACACAGCTTATCGAGTCTAAGGCGGCGATCTATAAATCTGTCGTGAAGCAGTCTTTTATGATTTGGCCTTCTGAAAAGGTGGGAGCTTGTAGTTTATTGATTATTAGAATGCCAAATCATAAAATGACTGCTTTCACGACTGATTTGTGGGCGTCCGCCGATTTTTGCGAAAACCGCTGTGTGAGTTCGAAAAGTGAGTTACAGAATCCGGGCTGGCAAGAAACTCTCCGCCACTCGTTTTAATCGCTAAGTTTCGAGTCATACAAATTATTGTTTGAACTGGACATTAAATGCTACAATTTTTATATGTAGGGACCGGTGGCGAATTTATAAATTTTCAAGGAGAGGCTGTGAAGTTTTTGCCGCCCTCGCTCTAAAATTGTGATGTCCTAGATTATGTTTGCAATCCAACAAATTCGTTGACATTGCACGTAACATAATTTTTGGGTTTGATTTTTTAGCAAAAAATTATACAGTAGAGTATTGTAAGTTGATAGGGGGAAGAGGGTAATACATTTTCGGCAATTTCGCTCTCGTCACTTATATAAAGTATGAGCTTAGGGCGCAGAGGTGGATTACTGGATGGGGGGCAGCGAACTAGCTGTTTTACTCTAGAATATGGAAGTTTGCTACACCAAATGTACAATGACAAGTGAGAGGAGAGTCATCGGAAAAATTTGTTGCAAAAAAAAAAAAAAAAAATTTTTTTTTTTAAAAAAAAATCCCCCCAAATTTCCCCCCAAAAAAAAAAACCACCTTAAAACCCCCCCCCCTTAGAGAAAAAATTTTAAAAAAAAATTTAAAAATTTTTTTTTTTTTTTTTTCCCTTTAACTTTTTTAAAAAAAAAAAGCGGTTTTTTTTTTAAAATATTTCCTTTTTTTAAAAAAAAATTTTATTTTAAAAAACTTCTGTCGAAGTGGGGAGAAATTGGCTGTGCCAAAAATTAATCTGGAATTGTATGGGAAATACACCTTTTGTATGGCAATCAAGGTATATAATAATTTGCCAAAAACATTAAAAGGTCTTACTACTAGAGTTTTTAAAAATCGACTTTGGAAAAAATATATTATTCTGTTAATAATTATTTGCGTGAGAAATTATAATATTAATTTGATAACGTAATAATATTTTTTAATAATATGATATTAATCACTACAAATAATATACAAATTGCCTCTTATGTACGTATATATGACTCATAATGTATGTAACTTTTATGTATTATTCCTTTTAATACAAATTTGCACGCCATAATGTGTGGCAGAATATGCGAACTTTAGATTGCTCTACCATAACATGAGTACCATATTCTTGCAAACAAATTATGATTATTACACATATGAAGGTAATTTAATTCTTATTAGTTTATTAACAATCTTAACCAACTTAATATTAAACAGGTAAAAAGAAAACAAAATAAATAAAAAAAATTGTTCCCTAACCATATGCTGGTTATATTTTTTCTGTGTTAAGTAATCCGATGTTTGTTTAGCTGCACAAGGACGTTGAAAAGCTATGGAAAAGGCTTACAGAATACGGTATGCACGAAGCTCCGCTTAGCTTGCATCTTAGACAGTCATGTATAGAACTTAATTGGCGATTACTAAACCTTGTTTAGGTGGACTGGCAATATCTGGCTTTTAGATTTTGTTTATCGCTTCAATTTAAAATTCATTTTTTCTAAATAATTGCTTTACGTAGAAGAAATAACTTAGCAGGAGGAAATATAGACGTATCTTACACTTGTTACAATCTTAGGCGGTCTTGGTAAATTTTCTCATCATTCATAAATCTTCAATGCAATTCTTTGTCCTCATAGTATATTTGGCCCTGGCCATTTCAACTCCCGATCATAACAATTTCCTGGTTTGCTCATTTTATTATATTTAGTTTCCGCGTAACTGTAATTAAAAATTAAATTTGTATATAGGCTATGTATTTTATTCATGTAAAGTCAGTCCATCAAAAGCAAGGGTTAGTATTTGCGAGCGGGGTCTTTTATTCATTACTTATGTTGATACTTATTTTCAGTGGGGACCCTAATCAACAAGCGGCACCTAGTTCTTGGTGGAACCTAGTAAGTAAATCCTTTTATTAAAGTCAAAAGTCAAAAATAATTTATTCATATAGGTAACACTATGTACACTTATGAACGTCAAAAAAGAAATATACATTAAATGCTTCTAATTTTACATTTACTGCCAGTTCTCAAATCAAGGGCGTAGAACGGAAGAGAAGAAGAATTTTTGCTTTACACAATGTAAGGAGCTGCAGCCATTACACCATGATCCACGTGACATCTTAAGTAATAAATAATAAGAAAATAAATTAAAAACAAAGATTGGTCCTCTATCAGAAGGATGCATGGTGAAATAGGAGCACGCACTTACCTTCTCGTAGGAACAACAATATATAAATTATAAGTATTATAAAACATGATTTACTTAATACTTTAAACTTCATTTAATTTAAAACTTTCAAGTTAACATTTATTTATTATTTAAAAAATTCTGTGGCGCTGCAAGCTTTTTAGGTCTGGGCATCGGATTTCTCCATCTGTTTCATGGTCATTTGTTAATCTCATAGGCAAATAGGCGATCAGCCTCCTGTGCTTGACACACGCCGTCGAATTTATGGGTCCAAGGCAAGCCGGTTTTCTCACGATGTTTTCTTTCACCGTTTGAGCGAATGTTAAATGCGCACATAGAAAGTCCATTGGTGCTCAGCCGGGGATCGACCTACGACCTCAGGGATGAGCTACACTGAACACTCTCACTCTTTACTTAAATATATTATTATCGACTTCAGCGCAAGTCTCTCATCCCTGAGCACATAGGTTCGATCCCCGGCTGTGCAGCAATAGAATTTTATATATACGAATCTACCACTCGCTGGTACGTTCAAGGAAAACATCGTGAGGACACCAGCATGTCACAAATCCAAGAATATAATAGTCTATTGAATATAAATGATCAAAGGAACAGATCTAATCTGCCAAGGGTAAAGGGTAGCGTTGGATAATTATTATTGCAAGGCCAAAATGTCAAATTTGGCTGAGTCAATAGAGAGAAAATATTTTTTATAACTGTGGCAAAAACAGATGACAGGTTTGACAACATTCTTATTTATTTATTTATTTACACTTCGTTACCCTATACAAAAAAAAATATAAGTTACGGCAAACAACAACAACGGCAACGGGTGGCCTTTTCGCTAACAAGCGATTTCTTGCAAGCAATCCTAATATGGAACAATAAAAAAGAAACACATACAGAGGGTAAAGTACAAGAAGTGCATAAATAACAAAAAAGAACACAAAATAACATGTAACACTATAACTAAAAAAAAGTAAATAAAAATTATATTCTTCTTTTTCCCTTAGACAAAGTTTTATAAATTCCTTGGTTAGACTGAAACGAAAATTTATAATTTTATTTTTACTTATTTATTTATATAGAACACTCCCTAACAGGCGACCCTAAATTGACAAGCGTGAACAATAAGTGAATAAAATTTACATACGAAACAAAAAATGCAAACATAAAATTAATTAGGAAAAACAATTACATAACAAAAAATACAAATCTTAACTACACTACTATAGGCACTAACAAATAATAGAACTTTTACCAGTTCACTCAACGGTAAATGAAAAAGGTCCTATGTAATTTGTTAACTAAATTAATACACCGAATCATATGTGCCCTTTTCAGAAGGTTAGTCCTAGCTGTGGGCACATGAAGTAACGGCGGACGAAGTACTCATCAGGCACAGAAACTATGTCACTGTAGTACTGGCGAATTACTGTCCTTGCCATGTAACAATTTTATGAATTACATCACAAGCGCGAATTCTCGGCGTACTCTAAGCTCGTTGTAGTCCACAGAACCAATAATAAATAAGGTCGGATACATGATTGGGTAAAAAGGGTACACACCGTACATCCTAAGATGTGCCTAAAAATTTGTTTTGTACCCGCTCCAACATCACCTAATATTGTTACGTGTCTCAAATTAATTATGTTAGTAAAAATAATTTCAATTTACCCTTCAGTTTAGATTCGCGAAACCATGGGAGCTACTCGTACTCCTACTGGGACTAATTCTCGCCACATTCAATGGCCTGATGGTGCCAGTTGGGGTGATAGTGTATGGCGAATTTACGTCGCTACTAATCGACCGGACTGTTATGACTGGGACGTCTACCCCGGTTCTTTGCATCGCGTGGTTTGGTGGGGGGCGGTCACTGTAAGTAATGACATATTTGCATTAATTTTTTTAACAGATTGCATCGGATTTACAACTCCATGGAGACCTTTCAAAAACCGTGCCGTGTTAATTATTTGTTATTATTATTATTTTCTTCATACCTACATAATTATGTATACATGTCGCTACTAGCTTCATTAGACGTTCAATTTAAAGCCCAACCTTTTAACTAAACGTCGCCGTGCGGCCTGAAAGATGTTCTGGAAGCTATGACAGCTAGGCAAATCTCGATGACGTTTCTTTAGTTATCTAGCCTGTTGACTGTTAATTTAAATTTAATTCCAGATTCTGCTATCTCAAACTCGAAACAACACTCTTCAAATATGACATATGACATCATAAACTTTGACTAGAAAAAGTCTTTAAACAATTTCGTCTTCGAAACACTTAAGTGTCTAAACTATAGTTCAGCGACTAACTTCATTTTGTAAAACCTAACATAACCTTTAGGTTACAAACCAAGGTCTTTTTTAAAAGACCTTGGTTTGTAAGCGCTAAAAAACATTATTTCACTTATTACAAATTACACGTATTCCAATGATTCCAGGACGAATGCGACAGCGGAAGAGAATCGCCTAGCGTTGATTGAGGATTCCGCTGCATTTGGCCTCGGCTGCTTCGTCTTCTCAGTTATACAGTTTATCGTTGGTGCCCTTAGCGTCGACCTGTTCAACTATACCGCTCTTAAACAGGTAACTCTTAAACATTAATAATACACAGCCTTTATTTTAAAGAATCCAGTGTACTTGCCAATTTTGCGGCAACAGATGTCGTTAATACTAAATTATTTGAATAGAATCATAATATTCTTACGTATATGTTTGCCAGGGCAAGATTTAGAGGTCTGGATCTCGGGGCAACAAAGGCGTAGATTCTTTTAGTATTTTAAGAAACATAAAAATATATCAAAAGAAAAGTTGTTTATTGAAGTGAAGTAAAGTTTAGAATCGTTGTGATTTCAAACCGGATGCAACGAAAAAAGGGACAGTAAAAATATACAGAGAAATAAATTCATAAGATTTAACGTGGGAGAAAATGAGATAGGATGCATTATACAGTGTTTAAGAGCGGGAAAAATCACTAATTGTACATTTGATTTTGTCTAAGTACCTATGTGATGATTGAATTAAAAACAATAAATATTCATGCTTCACTATAATTTCAATGGTTGACTCTAATTAAAAACAAAATACAATAAAAAAATCCTCGATACAATAAAATCACTAAGAGACCCCTTTGGTCTTACAGCACATTAGTTTGGCTGAAAGCTGTTACTAGCGATTTTATTAAATATTGTAAATTTTACGAGTTATTTAAATAAAAAGCATTGGGTGTTTTCTTCATTTTTGTTCCGCGAAACAGTATCTTGCATCTCATCTTACGCCAACATCAGACATATTATGTTTCTTTCACTAGTCACCAAAGCGGACGGAGGGAGACGCGAGAATCAATGGAGACTGGTATAAGCGTTTTTACGTTTAAATTCGATGATGATTTCCTATTAAGCAAATTCATATAATAGTTAGCAATATTATAGATAATGTTTCAACAAAAATATAATTTTCACAGATCAATAGGCTAAAAGAATGCTTCTTAAAAGCGATAATCCGTCAAGATATCACCTGGTACGACTTGAACCAGACTATGAACTTTGCTACGAAAGTATCCGAGTAAGTTTTTTTTGTATTGAATCTTTAACTTATTTTTTGCATCTATATAGATATTTTTAGACAATTAGTTGATAGCTATTTTTTATAAGTAAGCGGTATTGATGCCCCGAAAGTTAGCAATTCGACTTAGGGTCTTTCAAGAAATTAGAGCGTACCTATTCAAGGCAACGCACTTGCGAAACTTCTGGCAATGTCCGTGGGCGGCACTATCACTTAACATCAGATGAGCCTCCTGCCTGTTTGCCTCCTGTTACATAAAAGAACTGGAGAAATTCATAACATCCGCATCACCTCGACGTCCGTCGTTCCACAACTGAGCGTTTCTTAAGGCAATTCTTAACGCTAACCACCACTATGTGGAACCAGTTGCCCACTGAAGTATTTCTGAACCAATTCGTCTTATGGTTATTTAAGAAAAGAGCGTGTCATTTCTTAAAAGGCTGGCAACGCACTTGCTTGCCTCCGGGCAATGTGAGTGTCCATGGGTGGGTCACTTAACATTAGGTAAGCCTCCCGGTACATAAAAAATTAAAAAACCATATAATAAATTTAATTAGTGTTATGGATCAATCTGTCGAGTTCTTAGTAAAGAATTTGGCATATCATTTTACTTATCACTGTAGGTATAAAAGAAAATCTAAAATGTGTTAAAATATTCAGTGACGTGGAGAAATATCGGGAGGGTATTAGCGAGAAAGTTCCAATGCTGGTGTACCTAATAATGTCATTTGTCACCGCTGTCCTCATATCCTTCGCGTACGGCTGGGAGTTGACACTTGTCATTCTGTCATGTGCACCTGTCATTATTGCTACTACAGCTGTCGTGGCGAAGGTAAGAAGAAAATTTAATGTTTCAAAATTATTTTTTCGCATACTTAAATTTCGTAATAAATAAATCAGTATCCAGCATTTATTTTTGGATTTCAGATTTGTAGGTTTCACAAACAATTGTTTTCTATAATAGGCAAGAAGGTGATCAGCCTTTTGTTTGTGTGTGTGTGTGTGTGTGTGTGATTACCAGCACACGCCGTCAACTTTTTTATTCTTATTCCATCTTCCTCACGACGTGTTCCTCCTTTATTGTACGAGTCAGTTTAATACTTTTCACTAAAGATCATTTAGTCTAAGTATAAGCTATGATTAAAAGCAGTGTTGTCCAAGTGGCTTCAGCGTCCGGTCATAGGTTTGAATCCCGGCTGTGCACCAATGGACGTTCTTTTTATGTGCGCATTAACACCCCCAAAACAAAAAAAAAAAAAAAAAAAAAACTTCCCTTCCCCCCCCCCCCAAAAACCAACCCCACCATAAAAAAAAAAAAAAATTAAAAAAAAAAAATATTTTTTAAAATAATTATGTTTCTTCGCCTTTTTTTTTTTTTAAATTAATTATCTAAATAAAAAAAAAAAAAAAAAATAACCCCCAATAAAAATTTTTGGAATTTCCAGAAAAAAAAAAAAAAAAAAAAATATTAAAAAAAACCAAACCTCCCAAAAAAAAAAGAAAAGCCCCCCCCCCTTTTTTAAAAAATAATACAAAAAACATAATTTTTATTAAAAACATCCCCCGAATTTTTATAAAAAAAAAAATCTGTGTGGAAAGAAATCTTTGTTGTCATTAAAGTTCGACAGTAATCTTGATACAATATTTGTAATTAAACGAAATTATTTAATTATTTCAACACGCCGCGTGGTGTCTTTCCGCACAGATTCAGTCCTTGCTTGAACTATTATATTTTTTAGATACAATCATCGTTGACCACGCAAGAGCTTAAAGCTTATAGTATAGCCGGTGTTATAGCAGAAGAGGTACTTTCTTCTATTCGTACGGTCATCGCGTTTGGGGGAGAGGAGAAGGAAATAAGCAGGTAAGAACTTCATGGCTTAGTGCTAAGCGTATTTGCCGTCAAGAGGCCTTGGGACTTCTGGCATAAAAACTATTATGACGGGCTGGTTTGAACCAACCCATGCACTAAATTTGCTATTGGCTTTATACTAAAGCACCATATGTTGCGAAGCTGGTGGTGACTCATTTCCCCCCTTGGGTCTGGGGTTCCCCCCTGCTGGGAAACCGGGTCCCGGGTTCGATCCGCGGCTTAGACGAACATGGGAGAGCAATTGGTGTTGTGCTAAGCGTCTTGGGTGTTTAAATTTTTTTTGTCTATTTTCTATAAAATGTATGTATATCCATTGCCTAGTACCCAACCAAGTCCCCCAGCTTAGCATGGGACTAGGTCAATTCGTGTGAATTGTAAAAAAAAAAAAGACCGGACTTAACACAAACCGTGAAGCGTATTCAGTATTCGTATTGAGACCGGAAACACCACCGTAAGCCTCATGGCGTTATAGGTTTCCATGGCGGCAGCAAACACTTCTTTCTAAGTGATCCGGCATTAGTAAAATAAGTAGAAATAAATGAATAGCCTTAATTTCTACTGAATTAAACGATATCTGTTAAAACTAATCTTCAGTAGTTTTCTACGTAGGCCTCCCCTAAACCAACCCATTCCATGCTATTTCTGGTCAACCTCTTCTACCCTGAGCCCCATCTCTGTGCTAATGTATTTCTCCTCTTTGGTTCTCTATTTCCTTTTTTTACGCATCTTAAATTTTGACTTTTAAGAAATAAGAAGTTCATCCAGGCTTAAGTTGTCATCTTTATTGGTTTAGCTAAAAAATGTCTAAATTACATTATTCTAATAAACAATATAGGTATTTAACTTAATTATATTAATTCAAAACTAGACAGCCTCAGACTGTGTAATTTACGTCCTTTTAAATATATTAAATACTCTATATATTGCTTATATACTGCTCAAAACAATTAGCGGAACAAGATTTTTCTCCTTTCTATTGCTTAGTTGACGATGTAGCGATCTTGCAAACGTGTAGTTTTTCTCTTTCGACCTTGACCACGCCTTCGTGAGTATTCTCCCGTCTCACGGTATCGCTTCCAAAGTCTGTAGATAACGGAAGGGGCTACTCCTAGATCATTTCTTACATAACGCATAGTTCGACCCTCTTCAAGCAAAGCGATAGCTCGGGAGACATGCAATTGAGTCAGATCTGGCATTATGACCTAAACTCACTCGCTTCAATAGATAACAATACTCAAAAGGCTCACTTCAATTTCTATTAATACTCAAAAGATTGAAAAAAACTACTTAAAATGTGTTTTCTGTGATTAGAAAGTAATGAAAATTCAAAGACGTCACTTTGTTTTTCGTCTACAATGCACATTTTAATTTTTTTTTAATAAAAAAAATACAAATTGATTTTTTTTATTAATTGTAGTAATTAACAAATTAACAAGGTAAAAAATAGCGTACAAGTTAATTTAAATCTAATTTTAGTTTAAGCAATAGAAAGGAGAAAAATCTTGTTCCGCTAATTGTTTTGAGCAGTATATAATCATTGTATTTTTTATACATAATAATAATTTGTAAGATAAAGCATAAGTAGGCTAGCATCAGCGCCAATGTAATAAACTAACTAATTTCAGGTATTCACAACGGTTAGAACCCGCGAAGAAAATGGGGGTACGAAAGGGTATATTCTCTGGGATCGGGAGCGGTGTGATGTGGTTCATTATATATGCGACGTATGCACTCTCCTTTTGGTACGGAGTCGGTTTGATATTGGAGAGTAGACATGAAGAAAATCCAGTGTATACACCCGCAGTGTTAATGATTGTAAGTGACATTTTATTTATTTGACACGTTGCAAAAATAATATTTATTTATTTATTATTTTAACTAAAGTATGAGCATTGTTGGCGTGCGACTCTCATCCCTCAGGTCATAGATTCGATCCCCGGCTGTGCACCAACAGACTGTCTGTCTATAGTATGTACGCATTTGGCATTCGCCGAACGGTGAAGGAAACCATCAAGAGGAAACCAGCTTGCCTGAGACCCAAAAAGTCGACGGCGTGTGTCAGGCATAGGAGGCTGATCTCCTATTTGCCTATTAGATTGACAAATTATCATGAGAATGATACAGAAATCTGAGGGCCAGACCTAAAAATGTTTTAGCGCCACTATTTTATTTATTATTATTTATTTTATTTATAAGGTTTAATTTAACCAATAATACTTCACAAAGTCGAGCTCGAACATAACATATTAAAAACTTAGTAAACGTGACGATTTAGATAAGAGAAAGTTAAGAAAAATTACCTGTGTCTTACACAGTGGCGTAGCTACCAAGGAGCTAGGCGGGGCAGTGCCCCGGGGCCCTCAAGCTCAGGGGGCCCTCGAATCCTCACCAGAAATCTCGATCGTTCTGAACTTTTGGAAATTTCTCCCATTTTCAAAATAAATATGACAGGTTGCAACCCCACTTTAATCAAGCATTAATTTGAGAGAAATTCAAAAGTTATGCCTAGGGAATTTCCCTAAATTCTTTCTGTAGGTTGGCAGTGTCACCAATTTGACGGATAGTGATATGTGCATTTTATTATTCATCGATGTGCATTTTATTGTGAATTCGAGTTTTTTTTGAGAACGTTTAAAAAATTCATTCTGTATCAGGAGTAAGTAAGCTAATGTCAATAAACTTTTTTGTACTGGTCAATATAGTGATTCAATTTTATTTGATTTTACCACTCATATTGATGTCCGGTAAAGTCAATAAATCGTGTCAAATCTAAAGATTTCGGCTACAGCTCATTGTACTGGGTGGCGCAAAAGTACTGGCACTAAAGAAAATTTGTTTATTTTTTTTATATGACATTTCCTGTCATTCTGTAGTTGAAAATTGTGTAGTGAACAAATGTAAAATACACTGAAAATAAACATGGACCGTTTTAATCCCCAAGAACGTGGAATAATCGTGTCAATGTTCTTACGGAAAATCTTTAAGTCTTTCACCAAAATACGCTGCAGGGTCCGTCTGGAAATGCCCAATTGCGTGGCACGTCGCCTCGTTGATGTTTCTGGACACTCTTCCACATCTTCGCGCACAGCATCGATATTTTCAACTGAACGGCCTGTTCTTGGTCTCCCAGACTTAGGTCTATCCAATGTTGAGCCAGTTGCTTCAAGGCGTGCAAAGCGTCGGATTGTGCGACCGGTGCCGGACGGTGGAGAAATCGTCGACGAAATTCACGTTGTGTTTTTATCACTGATGAATTATTCCGTAAGAACATTGACACGATTATTCCACGTTTTTGGGGAGTAAAACGGTCCATGTTTATTTTCAGTGTATTTTACATTCGTTTACTACAGAATTTTCAACAACAGAATGACAGGAAATGTCATAAAAAAAATAAACAAATTTTCTTTAGTGCCAGTACTTGTGGGGCACCCAGTATAACGCGAATTAGAGAGCAATTGAAAACAAAACCGCATCAAGCCTGGATTTAAACGAAGTCATTGATACTTTTGCGAAAACTAAAGCTAGGAAAAAATTGTTATTTAGTCAGTTGGTAGGCCCGATCTTTATACATAAATAAACCCTGGAATCTTCTGGTTCCAGGTTTGGCGAATAAAATTTCACTTTATTCGCCAAACCTACACCAAGTATTAATTGTAATTTATGTTGTTACTGTTTAATATTTTTATTACCTGCCCTGCACAAATAAGAGCTTACGTAGCTTAGAATGTTTAAAGTATTTGTATATATCATATTTTTATTTGATAAAACATAATCAGTTTACATAGCAGTGGGGCCCCATTTTTTAATTTGCCCCAGGGCCCTTGGTCACCTAGCTACGCCACTGGTCTTACATGTACCAAAGCATAGCAAAAAAATTATTTACAGATATTCTTCAGCGTGCTCCAAGGCGCTCAGAATGTTGGACTCACAGCCCCACATTTAGAAGCAATGACGAATGCTAGAGCATCTGCGGGATCCATTTTCGCTGTCCTCGACCGGAAGCCCGCGATTGACAGCTTGTCGACGGAAGGTAGCCGACCGGAACTGAATGGTGATCTGGAACTGAATAACGTGTACTTCAAATATCCAGCTCGGGCGGATGTACAGGTATTTTTTACATCATCCAAATTTTAATATATTTCGCTAATAATAACATATTATAAAAATAACTTATTTATTAACACTTTATTGTACAATTAAAAAATATTTGCAAAAAAAGACAATAGGCGGATATATTTTGACCATAAGTTTTGACAACAATTATAAATAACTTAACTTTTCTTATTATTATGACATTATAATAATTAGTTTGACATTAGCATGCCTATTTTTATATGTCTGATTGTTAGGTTTTTTTATAATTAAACAATCTGAATGTTCTTTTCAAATAAACGATTTATTATAATTAAGTATTATCGTCATCAAATGAGTGCAAATATATGTTTTTTCCGAATGTATAATAATTCAATGAAATTCATAAAAGTACCCAATAGTTCAATGTTTTCGTATGACGTTATCACGTTAAATTATGGACCATAATCCGACTTAAAAGACACCCAAATTTTACTTAATAATTCCTCTTCTATAGGTGTTAAACGGTTTAAATCTTAAAATCAACCGCAACGAAACAGTGGCCCTTGTGGGGTCTAGTGGTAGCGGTAAATCCACAGTTCTACAGCTCCTACAGCGAATGTATGACCCGGAATCGGGTTCTGTGACCGCGTCGGGGCACGATCTGAGGAATATTAACGTGAGACATTACCGTGACCACATCGCCGTGGTGGGGCAGGAGCCTGTGTTGTTTGCTGGATCGATAAAGGAGAATATACGGTGAGTGGATCAGACTTATCGTCAGACCACTTTCCGGGCGGTTTGATTCTTTAGTGTTGGGTGATGTCTCTCAGCATCGTCTACCGCATTTCGCATGGAGTTGTTCGGATTAATACCTGCAGCTGAGTTTCATCATCGGGTGTCGAGGAAGAATACGAAATTCCACCCGTATCACCTCGACGTCCGCCGTTCCACAAATGAGCGTTTCTTAAGGCAGTTTTTGTCCCGCACCACCACTATGTTGAACCAGCTGCCTGCTGAAGTATATCCGAACTAGCTCGATATAGGGTTTTTCAAGAAAAGAGCGTACTAATTCTTAAAAGGCCGGGATCGCACTCGCGAACTCTTTGGCATCGAGTGCCAGTTTGCCCCGTTTTATACAAAACATAAAAAATGCTTAATTTATTATAATTTCAATCAAATATCACTTAAAAGATGATTTTGTAATTATATCTTTGACTTTATAGTTTCATCCTTAGATATAAATATATTTTAAATTTTGTTAATAAAATTATTCAGTATAAGCTTTAATAGTTAATAATGTTTTTTAGGATGAGTAATCCATCATGTACAGATCAAGAAATTATTATAGCCGCAAAACAAGCTTATTGCCATAGCTTCATTAAGAATTTACCTGAAGTAAGTATCTTTATATTGCAAATGTGCTTCATTTAAAACGTCTATGATATCGTATTATAAGTTACATTTATAATAAATGTAACATTGAAATTTAGTGAAATCACCACAGTTTTATTTATATTCTTTTTTCAGTTTTTTTTATCGATTTAGCAACATGTTTTTAGCATAACCCATCTCCTGAACCTGCGTATTAAACATATATGTATATAATATTATATAAATATTTTTTCAACTTTAGGGCTATGAAACCATGATAGGTGAGCGCGGTGCCCAACTATCGGGGGGTCAAAAGCAACGTATAGCCATTGCAAGGGCATTGGTACGAAAGCCCAAAATATTGATTTTGGACGAGGCAACTTCAGCTTTAGATTCTCACAGTGAAGCCAAAGTACAGATGGCTTTGGATTCTGCTGCCCATGGAAGGACCACCATCATGGTGAGCCACAGGTACAATTAAAAGCAAATAGATATTTCTAGGAAATTCAAAAATAAAACTAGATATGTAAATAGGTCTAATTATCACATTTATGGCCTTTTTTGGTTTTCGTCTCTTACGGCTCAATTGTTTTTTATGTAGCTCGATTGATAGTCAAATACCGACTTATAAAACCTAACCTCTTTTAATTTCTCTTGTTTTTACGGCAATAAACTGGTCAATATTCTTATATTAGTTTTTAAAATTTACACCAAACCAGTTTTATTGTTATTAATTGCAAAAGAGACTTAAGACATTAACTCTGTTCAGGTTAGCGACTGTATTAAACGCAAATCGTATAGTTTTCATCGAAAAGGGCGAGGTGATTGAAGAAGGTACACACGAGGAACTTCTAGAATTGAAGGGACGGTACTATCAACTGGTTCTACAGAATGAACCGAGTATTGCTCCCAGTGGTAATGAGGGCGGTTCACAGAAACGTAAGTGAAAGTTGATAAAATTGCCATCTTCCTTATTATTTGTGCACCGATCCTTAGCTCCCTAGAAATCCTTGAATCCACTCTCAAACATACAGCTCAAGCGTACAGAGTTAAAACGAACTTGAGACATAAAAGATGTTTTCAGAATATTTAGAGTTTGCTGTAGATTTTTTTAGGAAACCAGACTCGCTCACTGGTTATGTGTGACTATATAAACCTGATGAATAGGACCGAATCTTCCTCGCACCGCTATCCTATTCCCCAAAGGAACAGTCGACCTTCCTTCGATGGCACACATGGCTTTCTCCAGGTTTTCGTAAGACTAACATGACCCTAATTTGCAGCAGCTAACTTTGATCCCACCGCAGATACGAAGTTTCGTAGAGTGAAACTCCAGAAGTTGGAATCAGTGGATTCCATCAAAAGTTCATCAGCAGAAGAGGATGATACAATCTCTGAGGACAGCGTAGTTGTAGAAAATGAAAAGGTGGGGGAATTCGAACCTACCACCTGGCAGATACTAAAACTGTGTGAACCGGAAAAATGGTGGATGATGATGGGTATTGGGGCAGCGGTGGCTGTTGGTTCCTCTTTTCCCTGCTTCGCTGTGCTCTTTGGTGAAACATATGGTGTGAGTATATTGAATGTTTGTTTGTGACAACATTTTCAGCTTTAACTATTAGAATACTCATCATATTTTGGTTGTAAGATATGCCGGGTTCCTCACGACTAGGGTTATATTAAAATAAATAAATTGAATTGGGTTTCAAACGCCTGATCTCAGATTTAAGAAAGCACGCTCACACTGCTTTACATTACCATATAGAAATCTTCCATATTAAAATATAGAACAAGCTATTGATTGAATATGTCATGGTAGGTCTTACTTAACTATATAAATCCCAAAAATTAAAAATTAATATTGGTTGTATGTAATATATTCATATTAATCATAAAAGCCTTTTGATCAGCCTTGCGATTCTGTAACTCACTTTTATCAGAATGCCAAATCGTAAAATGACTGCTTCACGACTGATTTGAGCGCGACTGCCGCTGCGAAAAACGCAGTGAGAGTTCGAAAAGTGAGTTACAGAATTGCAAGGCAAATACTATTCATTTATTAAACACATTATATTATATTACATTTAAACACGTTTATTTATATTTCAATTTTATTTTAGGTATGTGGGCACTTTTTGGCCACTACAAATCCCGCTATTCCTCTTTGCACTGTACCACTCTTTGCCATGTACCACCTGCGCTTTCTTTTACTAGTAATATCTAATTGTACGTCATATTTATGATGTTCTTTGAATTTTTAGTTACTGGAGAGCAAAGATGAGGACTATGTACGCTCAGGGACAAACTTGATAGCGGTATTGTTCCTAGTGGTTGGCGTGTACACGGGCATCGGTATATTCTTCCAAATATTCATATTCAATTTAACTGGTGTTAGACTCACAGAGAGGCTCAGGTAATTTCTTTATTTTTTTTTCTTTTCATATATGTGTTTTGATTTTATGTAGGGGGAATACGAATGGGAATATTTTTACATATTTTCAGTTAGCGGTATATTTATAATTTCTTGGTTTAGCACACAAGAAAATTTTGGGATTATTTCAGAATATATGGTAAATCGTTTATAAGCGTCCTTTAAATGTTACCTTATTGCTAAAAATAAATGATATTACAGTGTTTTAGGCGTATACCACAATTTAATTACCTAATTTATTTTTTTAAATCGTCAAGTTAAATCGTAATCGTAAATAAAAACTACCTCGTCACTGGTGACTACCACGTATTACTTGCTCAAAGAGAATTTTTATTAACCTGCCCTGCGATTCTGTAACTCACTTTTCGAACTCACACAGCGGTTTTCGCATCGGCGGTCGCTCTCAAATCAGTGGTGAAGCAGTCATTTTAAGATTTGGCATTCTGAAAAGGTGGGAGCTTGTAGTTTATTGTTTATCACTGATTTGAGAGCGACCGTCGATGCGAAAACCGCTGTGTGAGTTCAAAAGTGAGTTACAGAATCGCAAGGCTGGGGTAGGTACGGAGTGTGGTTTTCTATGGCAGTTGGATATGGTATTTTAAATAGATCTTTAACTCTTCCCACGAGTATCAACGAGTTATTACGAAGAAGAAAACGAGGGTTATTCAAATATGATTCAATTGTTTAAGAATCGAATCTGTCGCTTGTCCCTTTTCGTCGCAGCATGAATAGGTACAATTCGAGAGAAAGAGACGAATGAGTTGGTTACACTGTAAGAATAGAGAATAAGTTGTTTTTTTAATAAGGTGATTAGCATCCTAGATTAACTACTGGTGCTCAATAAAACCCGTGTGTGTACAGAATCGGTGCGTTCAGAGCGATGTTACGACAAGAGATGGGTTGGTTTGACAATCCGTTGAACGGGGTTGGAGCACTCTGCGGACGTCTTGCTGCTGATGCTGCAGCTGTTCAAGGGGTATGTTCTATTGTGCAAATTTTTTATTTAATAATTTCACGTTGCTTATTGCCATTTCACTATTTGTTGTTATCTTTTATAATTCTTTACATTTAAATTACATTTTAGTTAAATTAAATGACAATTTATTTAATTTAAATTACATTTACTTAATTTAAATTACATTTTCATTAGTTTAAATGACATTTTAATCTTGAGATTTTCCTACTTCGAAGTCTGTAACCACTCACAACGTACTCAAAAGTAGGGAGATGCTCAGCCATCTTTGTCCACCAACCCCAGTGGCTATTTTGGCGTAATCTTACCCAGGACCGTAGAACGCCCCTATCTCAACCACCATTTTACAACCTCGGTTTTAACAGCTAATAATGTACATTGCCCCAGTACGATGTAGTACTATTCATTTACACGCTATTTATATTTTAAAAAAATATATACATTTCCTTATAGGTACATTTAACGTTATAATATTTATCTTTGATTTCGTTATATAAAATTTTAGGCAACAGGTACCCGTATCGGCGCTTTAATGCAAGCATCTGCGACAATTTTCATTGGAATCAGTCTCTCCATGTACTACACATGGCAGATGACCCTGGTATCCCTGGTCTCCGTGCCAATGGTCATCATTGCCGTTGTCTTGGAGAGTAGAGTCCTGGCTGAGGGCATAGCGACAGTGCGAGAGGCTTCTAATAGAGCGAACACCATTGCTACTGAGGCGATAACGAATATACGAACTGTGTCTGCCTTTTGTGAGTTTTTTTGATATACATAATAATCAATCGTTTATTACAACCTGAACATAGCAATCAAATATACAGTATTCACAATTTTCTTGACCATACGTACATTGATACATAGTATCTAATATAAAAAATATAAAAAAGTTGGTACCTGTGGCAGTGTACCTTTATCGCTGGCAGCATTACTCGCTGGATTGCGATACTTATTCGTTGAACGAAAGCACCTAGCTCTGGGGTCACCGGTACTATCTACCAGGCGCCAACTTAAATGTTAAAAAGCGCCTGTGCACTTGAATCTCTACTCCAAAGGGAGAGACTCTTATATTTGATCCGTTTATTATTTTCCGCCTATGGCTGCCACAGCTTTTTTGCTTGTCCGAGGGAGGTGAGACGGGGCTAACGTGTCCACACAAGTAGCATCCCATACTAAAGCCCACCCCATCCTCCAAGGGATCAACGACATCCCCTTCCGTCGCTAGCCATCGTCTCCAGCGATGCCTGTTGGCTCCAAAATTGCTGGAACATTGACGGAGGCAAGCGAGTCATTGATCCTTTGGAAGATGGGACGGGCTGACATAAAACTGCAATGTTATATAATATTAACCTGACACTAAAAAAATGCGTATTAACAAAAACTATTATTTAATACGATACAGGCGGTGAAGAAGGCATCTTAAACCGCTATAAAGAGGCTGGGGCAAGCGCAAATCAAGCAGCACGGAGCAGTATGCGCTGGCGGGGTATGGTCTTCTCGTTCGGGCAGACGGCGCCCGTAGCTGGGTATGCCCTGTCCCTGTGGTATGGAGGGGTTCTGGTTGCTAACAAGGAAGTGCCATATAAAGATGTTATCAAGTGAGTTTTTTATATGGTTGTCTACGACAACATTGCCGACATTTTTTTAAATTTTATTTATTTAATTGTGATTTTTATATTTTTATTTTATTTTTACTGTTATAATTTGACACTCGTTAATTTGAATCTCTAGATAATTTGATTTTTTCCGGTCTCTTGCAAAATTGTTGATAATAAAAAATTGTTAATACAATAATATAGAAATAATAATTCAAGAATTTTGATCACTCTTACTTACTTGAGTTATTTCAAGATTTAACCCAAAGAGGGTTAACGCTTGAAATAATAAATAACCTTTGGAAGAATCTTCATAGAATTCGCTTTCCGAATCAATCATAGTATCCGGCTATAATAATCATAACGTTTAAATTTTTAATATTTATATAGACAATAAGTTCTTACGTAAATTGTACATGTCTCTCTTATAAAAATGATAAGAAAACCATATTTAACATAATATCAGTTCATAGAAAAATGTATCATTTGGCATTGCTATAATCTGCGTAGAGCGTGTCCCTCTGTAAAAATATGGTTTTCATAATAAAACATACCTCATAATTTAGGACATTGATCTGTACTTTATTCCCCATTCGTGTTATTGGATTCTTAATTAATAAATCATTGGCGCCTTTTTAGGTCTGGGACTAAGATTTCTGTTTCTGTTTCATGATTATTTGTCAATCTATAATAAGCAAGTAGGCGATTAGCCTGTGCCTGACACACGTCGTCGACTGTTTAGGACTTCCAAGCCGGATTCCTCACGACGTTTTTTCCTTCACTGTTCGAGGGAATGTTAAATGTCCATTGCACAGCCGGGCATCGAACCTACGTCCTCAGGGATGAAAGTCGCACTCTGAAGTCACTAAGTCAACACTGTTTATATAAATTCTTAATAAATAATCTAAGATATTTTTCATTATCTTCTTTTGTCTTAAGAGTATCAGAAGCGCTGGTATTCGGGGCGTGGATGATGGGCCAAGCTCTGGCGTTTGCGCCGAACTTCGGTGCGGCCGTGTGCGCAGCTGGCAGAGTTATGACACTTATTGAGAGACGGCCTATAGTTGAAAGCACACATGCGCCCTCTGTACCTGAGAATTACGTGAGTTTTTCCTATATCAGTATACATGTCGCAGCCTAATAAAGCTTAATTAGCCATTCAATTAACAGCCTAGTCTTTTGACTAAACAGCGCCGTTTAACTAGCGGCCTGAAAGACGTTCAGCCAGTTGATCAAACAGCTAGGCAAATGTCTTGGTTGGATAATGTTTCATTACTTGCCTAGCTTGTTGACTATTAATTTAAATTTAATTCCACTTTCGGCCACTCTATATATTGACATATTATTTACCAGTATATGCTCGCAGAGTTAGTTCACAGTAGCGATATTGTGTATTTTATGTATTTAATATACACATATATATTTATTTTTTCGATATTATCGTATTGGTTTAGTGCTGTAAGGATAGTGTATATTTGGGAATAAATAAAACATTAATAATAGTCATTTTATATAACAAATATCTTATAATTTTAATTGTTATCGGATTAGATCAAGTCTAATATATACTATTAGAGCGTGTTAAGTAATAGGGAATATATTTTCAGATTTATATCATCAATAAATTTTCTTTATTGGCTCTTCTACTTGAATGACATTTCGCCAGTAATCCAAATGAATAATATTGTAAATTATTTCTGTAACAAAATTTGCTAACAAATTGTTCCATATTGCTTTTTTATAGGTGTAACTTATATCTATCTATCTAACCTTTTATTCTTTTCTAATCTTTATTTTTTTATTACGTCTATAGACTAATCAAATTCCACGCTAATAAACGTCAAACATTGAAATCATAGAAGTCTAAATTATAATAATGTAGAGGGCGCTTTCACAGTTAGCTATTTTATGAGACAAATCATTTATAAAACCTTTCAAATTTTATTTATTTTCAAAATATAGCTATTAACACGGTTTTGATATACAAAAAAGTAATTTTTGAATTTTTTGTCAACAAATTGTTTCGTTGTCCAAACAGGTAGCTCAGGGTAAAATCCAATACAAGAACATAAAGTTCCGTTACCCCACTCGCCGTGAAGTTGAAGTACTACGAGGTCTCTCATTAGTAATTCCAAGTGGAAAAAGGGTGGCCTTGGTGGGGCCTAGTGGGTGTGGAAAATCCACCCTTATGCAATTGCTTCAACGACTTTATGATCCGGATGACGGCACTGTTGTGAGTAAAGCCTGCGATTGAAATAGAGTGAAAATGGTGTTTGCTTATTCCAGTATATTCCACGTCACTAAATTTGAATCTGTAGGCATCCCTACTCATCGGCAAAGAAGAAAGAGGGACTCTCGGTACTCTTTTAAAATAGAAAATCACCAAACAACACTTATTTTAAAACAAAATCGCAAATTAATTAGAAGTAGCCTGTCGAGTACTAGTCCCAGGCCCTTTTGTTAACTAGCTAATCGTTAACTTTATAGTAAGCTTAAAGTAGATATAAAGATAGCCATTTACAGTATGTCTCGGGGATATTAAAAAAATATTAACAAGGGTTAAGTTCAGTTTAAAGACTGCTAAGTATGAGCTTCAGTATAATAGAAACTTATTGGATTTTGACAGAAGTCATACTTAGTCTCTCTATAATGACAACTATACTTTATTAGATACGGGGGGGAGTCTAATTTTGATTAAATAAACTATGAATAGCTTAAACAGTTTAGCTCGTACACTTTTTGTCATTACAATTTTTAAATAACAAGGGCCAAACAAGCAGAAGGCTCACCTGATGTTAAGAGATACTGCCGCCCATAGACACTCACAATTCACATGTATGACGCTTTGATGTTAATAAAGTTTTAGCTTAGGGTAGGTTCAGAGTCATGAGCGAACTATGAGTTCGGTCTGTCAAAGTACACTATTAAGTCATACTCAGGGTACCATTTCTTAAAAAGCCGGCAGCGCACTCGCGATCCCTCTGGCAATGAGTGTCTATGGGCGGCGGTATGTCTTAACATCAGGTGAGCCTTCTGCCCGTATGCCCCTTGTCTTATAAAAAAAATTGTTTTCAGTTTCTAGACGATTACAGTATCGTAAGTGACATGCGACTTTCAACCTTACGCGGTAACTTGGGCATAGTGTCACAAGAGCCAGTATTATTTGACCGTACTATTGCTGAAAATATCGCGTATGGAGACAACACGAGAACAGTGCCCATAGAAGAAATCGTTACTGCGGCTAAATCCGCCAATGTTCATACATTTATTGCTGCATTGCCTTCTGTAAGTACTTATTTAATATCGTACTCATTCATATAAAAAAGTA